>JAWWEE010000001.1:44282215-44402926 GCA_035221455.1 Xenops minutus
CCTGGCTGCCAGGGCACTGCTGACTCATATTCAACTTGCCATCCACCAGGACCCCCAGGTCCCTTTCCATGGCACTGCTTTCCAGCATCTCATTCCCCAGTCTGTATGAACATCTGGAGTTGCCTCTCCCAGGTACAGAATCCAGCACTTCCCCTTGTTGAACTTCATAAGGTTGGTGATTGCCCAGCCCTCTAATTTTCCGAGGTCTCTCTGCAGGGGCCTCCCTGCCTTCGAGGGACTCAGTAGCTCCTCCCAGTTTTGTGTCATCAGCAAACTTACCTAGTGTACCTTCAAGTCCTGTATCCAAGTCATTAATGAAGATGTTGAAGAGCACAGGGCCTAAGATGGAGCCCTGTGGAACTCCACTAGTGAGAGATCCCTGGCCCGATGTTACCCCATTCACTTTAACCCTTTGTGCCTGACCTGTGAGCCAGTTGCTCACCCATCATGGCTATGTGCTGGGCATTTTGTCCAGAAGAACACTGTGAGAGTATTGAAAGCTCTACTGAAATGTGAGATCTTTAAATAATCTAAAAAGCAAGGTCTTGAAGAATTAACTGTTTTATAAAATAATACTCATTTGATAGTGATAAATGTAAATGCTTAGAAGAAATCCACAGCTTGTGTTGCTCAGTACTGCCACAGTGTTTTTCATTTACAACCTAACAAAATCTATGCTAAATCTAAGTGCTATTTTTAGTCTCTTTGATTTTTGTTTAGTTGATGATATATGTAAGGAAGTATGTAATGCTATATTTGAGGAGAGGGACATCCTAGCAAGGAATTCTGACAGAGCACAAATCCAGGGGTGGAGGCTTGTTGCCTACACTTCACTTAACACCTGTTTTGTTGGCAGGAGGTGCAAGGGACAAGTTTTAACAACTCTGGAATCTGTAAAGATTCATCTGTAAGAAAGGGATAGCCTTGAAGGTGAGGAATACAAAGCATGTATATACAAACCCTTGATTCTTGTGGATCATAAAGTCATGAGGAAATAAAAGCTTCATAAAGAGAGGAAAATAAATACTGTTTTAACTTCTTCAACTCAAAAACAGGTTTTACCTTATTTCAAGATAGCAGAAATCTTGCTGTCATCTTCTAGTAATGCCTTACAGCTTTCCAAAGGCTGTATCTGCATCTTTTCATCCTAAAGCCCCCAGGCACCTCCAGAGGCTCTGTCTGGATCTGTGCTTTTAATAGCCCTTGTTTCACCCTCTGCTTTGACTAACCACATTTTGATGTCACCTGTGTATGGATTATATAAATATTTAATGCTTATCCCATATATATACACACATATATAAATCCTCATGATCCTGAAGTAATTAACTCAATAGCTTAATTATGTGTGGTGAAAAAAATAAGTTTTATTTACTGAAAACCTGCTCTTCAATAATTTCCTGGTACATTCCCAAATCCTCGCCATTGGGAGTAGTAGCTAATTATCTTTCCTCGTTCATGTCCTCTATGAACTCATAAACTTCTGTCATCTCCTCTCTCCATCCTTTTTATTCTATGCCGAAAGGCCTAGTTTCTTGAATCTGTGCTATGCAGGAGCTGTTATACACCTTTATTATTCTCATCACAATTTTGTGTGTCTTTTTTACAAGAGCTGTCCAAGTACCTGCACAGTTTATGCAAGCACAGAGCAATGCTTCCTATTGCATTTGCCATCATTTTCTAGTAATTCCTATTTACTTGGTTTCATTTTTCAAACACATTAAAGCCATAAGGTGACTTTTTCATAGTCAACCCGAGATTCTTTCCCAGCCTTTGCTAGAAATTAGAACAGTACCTCCTGGGTTACATATATGCCCATATACTTGAATACATGCATTTTGAGCTAATTTTCATGCTGTATATTAGTTTGCACCAGCAGATACCCAGGTTCACATGCCATTTTATTATCCAGTTACTCACACTCGGTAACATCTTCTACTATTCCTTGTGGTCAAGTTTAGATTTGACTGCCACAAAGCATCACTTTAATAATTCACAAACGTTTTAATTTTTGCTGATTCATATGTGTAGCAACTTCCTTACTCACCATTTTTGCTTAAAATGAGGCTCTTTCAACACCTAGAAGCTTACTTGCTACTCATCATGCAAAATTGTCATTAATCAACTGGAAATGCAGCTATAGACTCAGACTGTACTTTGAAAATAGTTTTCATTTCCTTGAGGCTGGATTAAACGTGTAACACTGGGCATTTTTGCACTATCAGCAATAAAAACACCCTCCCAGTTCAACTCAGCATGTGTAACCAGTCTGTATCTGCATTTAATTTTCAAACACTCATTTTTAGTCATTATATGACAAAAAATAGCGTACTTGCTTAGCTTTTGAGCAAATAATTGTCTCCTTCAATATCTTTACATGCATATTAATGTCTGAAATAGGTACCCAGTCATTTTTATCATGTTTGCTTTAATTGCTCTCACAGCTTTTTTAAAATAGGTCTCTATATTTTATTGAAGAGTGCCTGAAATGCAGTTGGCAAGTCTGGCTCATACAAATACATGGTCATAGGAGATCAAGTCCATAAAGCTGTAGCTTCCATGTCTACTATACAATACTGAGTTCCTAAAGTTAACACAGGCACTGTGTTGGGTACACTGCCTCCTCCCTGCCCACACTGAAGTAATGGGCTCGTGTCATTTTCAAGGAACATTTTATTTACAGAGAACAAATTTTCATTGTTTGACATAAATAACTTTTTTGCTACTTTGCCACATTTCGGCTTTTTTACCAGTCAAATGTTATTTTGATAAAAATACCACTATGGCTTAGTACTGTAAGAGGAAGATCAGAGATTGTAAGGCTGGTCTGAGTGTGAAAACAGCACCCAATGTGCTTTGTAAACTCGATGTAAGGGCTGCGAAGATGCTGGTTGATGTCAATGTTGCTGCAGATGACTCTCAGTTCTCAGGCCACAGGCATCAATCCCATTATTCTTACAGTCTCCAAATGCTTCTCTGCCAGACAAAGCTTAAGACCATTGATAAAAGAAGCCAGCACAGAAGACACATCAACCTTCATTTATGTCTGCTGCCCAGTTCAAAAAATTCAGGAGGCTTCTAGAGAGGGGTGCAGCATCTAGTTTACTTCTGTGAGTTATAGCTGTCTTTCACCAAACTGTTCCTCAAAATTATTTTTCATTTACTCCATAAAACAGTATGTGCTCTGCCCTTGCTGTTGGTGAAATCTTGGCTTTTCAGGATAACAAGGTTAAAAACGTTTCATCATTTCATCCAGCTGTAAAAACAAAACAAAATAAAACAAAACAAAACAAAACAAAAACAAAAAAAAAAACCCACAAAACCCCAAAACCCATAAGAATTACCATGACACTTTAAAGCTGCTTGATCCCTTGTTTCAACCCCATGTGGCAACCAGAATTTTCTTTGCTAGTGGTTGTTTGCCTCTTCTCCCTAATTCAAACAGGTAAGTATGGTTCCTTCAACTTCTCAGGTCTTTTGTACAAGATCTGCAGCTCCAGGGACACCTTCACAGGGCCACCGCCTGTCCCCTCAGGGGGGCCATCTGCTGGCTCAGATCGCTCACCCCAGTTCTCCTCGCTGCTCACAGTCTCCACACAGTGAGCTCCATAGCCCCCAGCCCTGCCTGTGCACCAAGGCTCAAACCCCTTCATTGGTAAAGCAGACTTGGTAGGTAGGACCCATATTTCCTACCTGGCTCAAAAAAAAAATGTTTTGTGAGAGGATGGCAGAGTCTCGTGTTGGAGAGTGATACCTTTTCATAGAGAGGGTCCCATTTCACCAACAACTCTATCAGAAAGATGCATTGTAGAGCCAGGCATGGACAGAGCAGGTTCTATAGAGGAGCTTCATGCTTTGCTTTGCTTCTGGTAAGATGATTTCCACTGTCTCTCAGACATAATCTCTGCCCAAAGTAGGGGGGTGTAGGGTACAGCCAGAGCTAGGGGCAGACCTTACTGTTAACCAATTCACACCCTTTGTCATGCGCATTCCATGTCTGTAAACGCACTATTACAATTCAGGCACGGTTTTCTCAGGTTTGACAAGAACACGTTTAGTCTTTGATGCTTATCTGAGGAGGTTTCATTCTTCTATCTCTTGGAGTACACAGAGCATAGAAGAAACCCACTTTAGTTTACATATTCACAGATAAGGGTGGGAAGAAGACAATGAGAGGTATTGGTGGCAAACGCCAGACTCTGGGGAGAGAATCTGCTGAATTCTGAATTAATGGAGCAGCAATAAAGGCTGCTAAATACAAAGGGTAGTGCCAGTGAAGTCTGGATGGATGGGGCTGGATGCCAACAGTGGGAGATGGTCTGATTCTGCATATCTCACAGAGAGAAGGGGAAGATGTGGGTGGGGAGTGTTGGGATTAAAATTTCTGATGTGAGTCGTTGGACTCAGTGACAGGAGATCAAGGGGAATGGTGGTGGGAGCAGGCAGTCTGAGAATGATGTATGATTCCTCCATGGAAAGTGGGCTGGATTCACATATTCACATATATATGTATTGTTTTAATTTAATCTGAATGAAGTACGTTTTCTTCTTCCTTTTGTCAATATTCAAATCACTGACTACATGACTAACCCAGCAGTTTGCCAAGGTCTGAAATTCAATTCCTGAATCAGATTAAAAACAAGAATAGGATGATTCAGTAACAACCTGGTTGCACCTATGTATGCATCATATTAACCAAGTTGTAGCAAGCGTGGGAAGAGCCCTTGCAAATCTTCGTTTGTGAAGCCTAGCCATGATTAACCAAGTCATTTCTTGAATGCAAATATATAATGGGAAACATTTCTTGCTAAACTAATCAGAGACAGAGGAGTTGAACTGGATTTGAGAAGGAAGAGTCCTGAGGAACTGAGGGGATGCAGTTGAAATCTCATGCTGTTAACAAAATTAAGAAAAGTGGTGACTATTACAAAGAGCTTTCCAGGCAGAAGCTCCAGTCAAGCCTACATCAACATGTTCCACGAACAGATTGTGCTGGATTACAGCTGTGACCCGAAGATTGTAGGTCTGTGTGGCATTCTCAGTCAGCAGCAATCCCAGGGCCCTTTGGCTGGTATCCCTGTGCCCAGTGCTACTCCCTGGAGTAATGCCTCTGGGAACATGCTTGTGGAGCTGTCTGGGATGTACCCAGGCAGTATCCCAGGATATAAAGACAAGTCAAATTGTCAAATGCCCACTCTTTGTTTTTTCATTCCCTAGTTTTCCTTCATTCCCCACTTTAAGACTTTTTTTTCCTGGCAATTTAACTACTCATTAAACAACACCCCTCACTCACCCCATCAGATGGCTTCTTCACATGTCAAAGCCTAGTGGTTCTCTATCTGTGGGTATCCAGAGGCAAGGGCTCCATCACCGCTGAGGAGTGTAGAAAATTTAGCACTCTGCAAGGGAGTTATGCACATAATTTGGAGAATGCTCAAAATCTGCCGACTCTTGGCAACCATCTATATTCAGTGGAGCAGATTAAAAAAGAGCACAGGGTGACAGGGTGAGATAGTGATGCTGATTGAGCAAAATCTACAGCACCTGAAGAGCTCTTGGGCACTGAAGCACACAAAGCTGTGTGCAAAGCTGGCACTGGTGCCCTTGTGCAGAGACAACATTAGGAGAGCTCCTGTCATGACAGAAAACCAAACAGGCAGCTGCATGCTCAAGCTTGACTGCTGTTAGTCAATGGGCAACTATTTGGAACTGGAAAGTTTACAGAAATTATGCAAGACTGTGAGGCTCTACTTTGGACAGAGAAAAATAAAGGAAGCTAAAGCAGGCTTCAGGAAAACTAGTTTGGCCAAGGGTCGCCGATTATATAATAAAAAAGGATATACATCCAGATTATACATTACCTTGTACCTAAGAGGGAAATGTTGCCAGCAGATTGGGGAGTGAAGTCAGCTTGCTGAAATGATTCTGCTGACCTGAAACAACCACACACAAAAACAAATAGCAAAGTACACAAAAATGCTGTTGAGCTGAGGGCAGCTTCCTTTGTCAGAGGAAGGCAGATCCTGCTTCTCTGGGCTTTGGGGGAGGTGGGGCTAGACTACAGCACAGCGCTGCTGCTTGGAAGGACTCTTCTGGGTTCTATGGCATATGCAAACCCTAGGCCAGTAGCACAAATCTAAGATAGTGTATTTGATATGTAAAACATGAAAAATAAACACACGAGTTAAACCAGGGAAAATGTTAGATACCTTGTTAACATAAAAAACAAACAAACCCACCACAAACAAAAAAACAAACCAAGCCCCAGAAAAGAACTTTTTAAAATAATTCTTCTGCATCTGACTAAAATGTTCACGGGCCAGTGTGATGCTTTTCTTACCCCAGTTTTCCTGTGTTTGCCAAATTTTTTTCCTGCATTTCTACAGGTGATAAACAAATGTTTGGTATAAACAGACAGATTTTTAATATTTAAGGGCTCAATAATGATCAGTGATAATGCTTATAATTTATGACCCTCACTGATAAATTTGTAGTCCAGTTGGAAATAACAGCTAGGAAAGGGACTGAACCAAAAAGAGTTCACAAAAACAGTCAGTAATTTGTGACAGTATAAATTATTATGAACAGTTATGGGAAAGGTGAAGTGGTGATTTTGTATTCATCAAAGGTTCATAGCTCTTGTGTGTAACAGGTTCAAAAGGGATAAGGATGTTGGCTCTTCCCCTGCTTTGTGCAATAAGAGGTGGAGAACACTTTGAACATGGTAGTATCCTTGGGGTACAAAGGCTGCTGGTGAAGAAATCCCTGGAACTCTTCCCCCAGCAGTCTGAATTATCTGTCTGCTATTTTAGGCTCTCCCTGACATCCTTACAAACTTTACATTTGTTTTTACCAGTCCTGACTTTCCTAATAACTGCTTTTCCTTGCCTGAAGGACAGTGTCTTTTCAGCCCCGTCACTCTTCCCAGTCTTTTTATCAGCAGCTGCAACAGGCTGGAAAAACGGAGAACTCATCTCCCTTCTGTGTTTCTTTTTGTTGTGTACCAAGAAGTCCTTGGTGTGCAAAATACTCCCAGAAAGAATAAAGGCTTTTCCCAGGTCCTGATTCGGACAGTGGAAGGTGACTTTCAAGCTCTTTGAGGAGACTGTTGTGCTGGCTGATTTGAAAGGAAGATAACCTGCAAACTGCCAGGATGTTCCCTAAAAGATCTCTCCAGGATTTATGTGCAGCTGCAGGTGTGTTTGAGCTGCACAGAACCAGTGAAAGGAGCTCAGGTGGTTATTAAGTCTACACATAGATTGAATCAGCTGAATTTGGATCAAGCCAAAGGGACGAGATAATTTAGGAGTGGAGCAGTAATTACTGCTAAATAAATATAAGGAGGGAGTCCTTGATATCTGTCTCCAAAGTGTGGTGGAGCCTCAGGGAAGATAATGTTCCAGGTACCAACGTCTCTCCTCCTTGCTTGTCATCATGTTGCTAAACCGCAGAAGTCCCAGCACAGCCCACTGCAGAGATCTGTGGGAAGGGATCTTGTAGGCACAGAAGAAACAGAGCCATCATGCAAAAAAATTACAAAGAGTTACACAACATCTCCTCGGAAAACCACTGAGATTATTCCTAAGCATTGTAGGCATTCAGGATTACAAAAGCTCCAGGCAGACACAAGAAATGTCCCTTTCAATATGCACCCCAGAAGAAGGAAAACCAAATACTTTTGGGACAGGAATGTTTCTGCCTCTGCTCTCCACTTCATTGAAGTACACCATAAAGGGAAAGGTGGATATCCAAAAAAACCACTGCCTTTTGCAGTGTTTGCATTACCCATGTACTCTCAATACTCAAAGTCTGGCTAAAAGTCAAGGGCTCTGGCTAAGAAGGGGCTTGGTGACTTGCTGGCATAACTGAATGGGTCAGGGATCCAAAAGATCATTTCTTTTGCTAAGAATTATATTTTTGACAGGTTGCTCCTCCATCTTATATGAGATTCTTTCTCAGGACCACCATGTGCCTGCTGCTAAGTGGTTCCTAAATGAGCTCATGTTTTTATGAGTAAATGGTGGGTGGCAGAATAAATTTACTATGGAAAAAAATTTATTCCTTTGTTATTTGACTATATAAAAAAGTAGCATTTTGAAACAGAGATTGGAGGAGTTTGAAACAACTTCAAGGGGAAGTGTCCAAACCCCACACTTTAAGTTGTGGTAGCTGAGGCTTCATTATCAGACCCCTTCTTGGCTCAGCACACAGCTGCACTTGTCCATAGCTGTGCCCTGCACCCTCCCATGTTTCTGCTCCCCGCTGGTCACAGACATGCTAGTGTCTCCACAGCTGCCAAGAGGGAGACCATAGCTCTGCTAGGATGCCCCCCAGGAGAGCCCCAGAGTAACTCCCAACACTTTTGGCAAACTCACCTTTGTCCCATGCTGCTGTGTTTGATCCCAGTGGCAGCCCCAGGCTCACAGTCCCTCTGCTGCATACTCCTCTACTTGTCTCCTCTCCTGGCCTGTGTGTGCAGTCCCTTATCAGCCCTTTCTATGGGCTTTCAGAGAAAATGGGAAGGATGGTAAGAGAAACAGATTTCAAGTCTTGGTGACCCACAGCCTGTGAGGTTCCAAACCAAAGTGAGACCAGTCACTGCCAGGAGGCATTCACTGTGGGGCTCACCTCTTTGGACTGGCGTGAGGAACACTCTGGTCCTGCTGGAATTTGCATGGTACAGGCTGGCTGATGCCCTGACTTGTACAGGGATTCTTGTTTGGACAACAGAAAAATTGGGATTAAGACAACCTTACAGCAACCCTACATGTCTAGCTTGTGGAAAAAGTGTAAAATAGATCTAAAGCACACCAGGTGTTTTACTGCTGACTATTTTATCATTATAGGTAGAGCATGAGGCAAGGATGCTCATAAATCGATCACAGTAGTTTCTATTATTTCAAAAAAAGATAGAATCTACTGGAAATTATTTTGACTGATAGCAGTATGTGACGCCACAAGGAAATTCCATTCAAGATCAGTTTTATCTCTGCCAGGGATTGCAATTGCTGTTGAAACATTTTATTTCCAAACTGCAACCCACAGCCTCAGGTGAGGTCATTCTTCCTTGTGTCAAGACATGTTACATTGTTATGTAGCTTATTGTACATCCTGGGAACAGGTATTTTGCCCATAAGTCAGCAAAATACACATGCATATCTATAACTTCAGAGACATGAAATAAAAAAAACATAAGAGCATAAAACTCAAGATTGGTCATGCCCATTTAGCTATGCATAGCTCCAGTTGGCCTGCTTAATTGGATTTGCATCTCTTTTTTCTTTCCTATGGCACTCAGTGCGCTTCCAGCACTACTCACTAATGTAATGGCACGACAAGCTGTTGTGGAAAATCACAGCAAGATCACGAAAAACAGCTAAACTAATTTTTCCTTTTCCTTTTTCTTATTTGACATGTGCTGTGATAGAGTTGTGTCCACAGTTTGGCTTCAGGTATAAAATAACTTGTGCTCCCTTTGAAATTCCAGGGAGTGAAAGAATATACGGGAAAAGTTGCCTAAATACTATCCAATTAGCCATAGAGTTACTGGCCAGATTTCTGAAATCCAGCACTTTCTGGTAAGCCTTACATTTCTATACCACAGCCCAGGACAGCTAGGCAGGGCTTGTGAGCTGTGCCAGTGGTGGGGGGTGGTACTCTCACCTCTCTCTCCTAAGGTTAGATGGAGATGTGGGAGTGAACACTGCAGTCTAAACGAATCACTTCAGCAACATGTTCCTGTCCTCGGCGGTGTCCTCCACCCTCCAAAAGTGATAGTCAAACCCCAAAATACCACGTATTGCTGTCTGTGTTGCTGGGCGTGGCTAGTGCTGAGGGTTTATCCAATGTTGAGATTGGTTTAGCAGCACTGACAGCTTACCAAAATAAGCTAAAATAATGTATCCAAGCTTCAGACCAATTGAATTTATCAAGTATAAAATTAATATAGTTAATCAAAACAGCCTTTCTGCTATAGGAAATGCTCAAGCAAAACCATCTTTCAAGCATGTAATATCAAATACACCTAAGTATGACCCAGGTGAATTTGATTCTGCTTCAGATTTGTAGATTGGGCTGTGTGACTGCTCGTTTCTCATAGCCACCTTTTTTCTTTGGTATGTGTGGAAAAAAGTAACATTTCTTCCTAACACATCCATCAGGAAAAAAACCCCCACATGCTGGTGTCTTTTAATCATGTTAAATATGTGGTTATCCTTCAATCGTCAGTTGGATAATGCCTCGGAGATCTTTGGTGAATGAGGCTGTAAGGTACCAAAACTGTTTAAAAACACACAAAACAGAACAAACAAAAAATACAAAAATAATAATAAAAAAGAGGAAGAGTTAGCTTGCTGAGGAGCAAATTAAGCTGGCGAATTTTGTGTGTATCAGGTGATGTCCCAAGACCCTTCGACCATTCGTGCCGAGGACCTGCAGCTGTATGAATCAGTCCTCCGGAGGCAGTGAAGAGCTCCCTTTTGTTCATAGCTGGTACGATATCTATGACTGCCAAACCTTTGATTGCTAATCAAGGGTTCCCTATGCGATGATAAAGGGGTTAGATAGGTTTCAGGATGAGTTCCAAGAGACTCTTTAGGTATTTGATAGGCTTTACATAAATGTCAGGACACCTCGTTCAGAGCTGCAATAAAGAAAACCCCCACCCAGCTGCCACCCAGCCCTCCAGGCACTTAAATTCACTGGGTGCCTTCCACCATCAGCTGCCAGTTCCCTCCCTGGTGTCGCTGGAGGGACAAGGAGCGTGGACAAGGGGCCTCTCCCCAGGTGAGCCCCACCTCGGTGTGGGGAAGAACGGGGGAAATGCCAGAGAGACAAAGTGTGGGCAGCAGTGTGGCAGGTCAGGCTCTCACTCCAGAGGGAACCCCCGCATGACTTTATGCTTTACAATAGGCAGTGGATAAACGCAAAAATAAGCTTGGGATCAAGGTTATCCCTCTTGGCTGTGAGGAGGGAAAACTGTGTTATGCAGCATTCCCCTTTCATTTCTAATTCCTGTGAAATAGCAGTAAGCGCAGTTCCAGGTTAACAGTTTTGTGTGTGTGAGACAAGTGAAAAAAATTACTCTTATTGATGCTGCTTTTTCCCCTTACAATGACCAAGAAACAGGAAGGCGTCTCTGGCCATCAGCCCTCACCTCTGCTGGGTGTAGGCACACCTTCCAGCTCTGTGCCAGAAGTCTTTGGGAGCAAACTCATCGTGACTCTGACCCTCATGGATAGCTGAACCTGCCTCCCACCTGCCAGCACGATTGGGTGATATAATGAATTAATTATTAATTTTCATCTTTACACATCTAAATATTTTTGGTGTTTTTTTGTATCACCTCTAGGCAAAGGGCAGAGCTGACTGAAGTGCCAGCCCAGGCAACTCTCATTCTTGAAGCAGTTCAGGCTGCTGGAAACCAGGAAGTTGGATGAGGAGTTAAAATTTTTCATTGAAATTGATTTTTACTTTTCCCCTACTATAGTGAGACTGCTAAAAAGATCTCTCCCCAAAGTGCCTTCATTTTTCTCTGATCTAAACTAATTCTCTCTCATTATCTGATGGTTTTGTCTTCTATCAGTCTCTTCTCCTGAAAATATTCTTTTAAATAGAAATAATTATCAGGGATGCAAAAATAAAACTGAATCTTTAACCTGGAGTTTAAAACATTTGCTGGGAATCCTAATTTTTGCTACACTTGCTCTGTGTTAATACAAACTATTATTTTCATGGTTCTTCCCTTTAGCCAAGGAACTGTAGGGTCAGAGGTGGGTTCAGCCCCATTCAGAGGGCTGTAGTGTGCAAGACAGGAGCATTCTGGCTCACTGCACAAGCCTTATCTGCACTGGGCAACTTCACAGGAACTGGTAAATTAGTTAAATTTTTACTAGATAAGAAACTGGAGACTGAGTAACTGTGAATGTGGCAGTTTTTTTCAGACAGCCTCTATTGGATGCTTTTAAACTGTTTTTTATTATCCCCAACTGAACACACACTTAGTGCCTACCTGGAACATGTTTTGATTACACCCAAGCCATCATCCCTAATAACAAGAGTAAATTCTCCCTCCTGTGTCACCCGCATCTGGCAAAAAGCTGCAAGAGTCATTCCAGGTTTTACTGTTATGAACTTTAGCCCCAGGGACATACAGAGAGTTTTACCTGGGCCACAGGGTTCACCAGTTGCTTGTTTTCCCAGGCTTTTCATATATCATAAGTGGCATTAAAGGATAGAAAACAATTCTTTCTTGAGGTAATTGTCGTGTTTTATATGATGTCATCATCATTATTGTTGTTAATTAATACTTGCCTAAATTTCCCAGATGTCCCAAAGACATCACAGGCCTGAGAAGTGCATTGTGTAAAATAGAACAAGGGGATGGTTGTGTAAGATACTGGGAGAAATTAGATTAGCCAGGACTCCACTATCATTTTGGTAATACAGAAGGGCTGCACCATGCTGTCCTGGAGATTTAGGAGCAGAACTAGTTCTGCCTCTGGGTCTGAAGGAAGTAAAATAGCCTGATTCCCATGGAGTGGGAGTCTTGTTGGGTCAGGAGCCGGCAGGGTGTAAAACCTTCCTGCTTTACTGATCTTGCTGTCCCAAGCTGCTCTGATTCATGGGCTTGTACACAAATAAACAGCTATCCAACATCCAAAACAGCGGAGAAAAAAGCTCTCAGATTTGTTAAGCCAAAACATTTTAGGGGTCTCTCCACCTCCTCCCACCTCCTCCTCTAAGAAAGTCTTTTCTGCAGAAAATCTCTGGAAACAACTAAAATGATTGTGAGAACATGTCCACACACATGGGCTCTTTGGTCTGCACAGCACCTGGGGGAACATCACTGCTGGCAGAGTGTGGGCACAGCCTGAACCTGGAATGATATATCCAACTTGGAGATCTACTGCCAGGAGGTAATGGCTGCTGTGTGAAATGGGACCTGATGTTGCAAAAGGGGTGTACAGAACGTGGCTGGGTGGTATTGTACTGTTTTTAAGGAGTTACGCCCTTCCTAAGGGCCTGGCCCAAGCCTGCTTGGAATCAACAGGGATTTGCTGAGTGACAATGAGGAGCTTTGGATCTGGCCCTGAAACATCTGCAAACTTGCAGAAAGTGCCAACGTGACTTTTACAGCATCGGAGGGTGTGGGGAGGCTGAAGTAGAAATTCTGGCATTGATGGGTGTCCCAGTGGCTCAGGCAAGTGGTAGCCTGGTGGTGACAAGATGCAAGGAGTGGCACTCCTGTCCATATTCCTGTTGGCAGGGATGAAACAGGGTGCTGACTGGGGCCCTTGCTAGGACTTGATGGCTTAGTCAGGGTTCTGCAAGAACCTCTCCCTGTCTCCTCCTCCCACGGACCCACCTGTCCATTGCTTTGTGTGTCAGACAAAGCGTTGGGCGCTTCTGTATGGAGAAACCCACCTGAACCACCTAGCTGTGTGTGCATGCTGGAGAAGCATTCATACTCCAAAACAAGCATCAGGGTTCAGGGCTGAATAGGTGGGAAATTGCAGAAGTGTTATTTGCACCCCACCCCCATCTTTCTTGGTGAAGCTGGCCAAGGCTTTTGTGGAAGTTGAAAAGGAGGCTGTTCACCTTTACATGCCCAGGCTGAGCAATACAAGCCTGACAATAGAGGGCTGTGCAGGGAAACAGGTGTACACAGTGCCTCTGGCAGGGGAAAGGCTGCTACACCAGCTGTGCTCTCACTGCAGTCTGACACAATGTCTCTGTGAGGAAGTTTGCTGAGGTGGGGATGCTCTCTGCTGACCCACCCACCTGAGGGGACAGCAGTGGCCAGTCTGGCACAGAATCTCAGCCCTAACAGTCCCTCTGGATTCAGAGGCCATGCTCCCTGAGAACACAGCTGTGCTAAGGCACAGGGAGGACAGGTGATTTGAAACAGCCAGCAGGGCTTCACCAAGGGCAAGTCCTGCCTAATCAACCTAGGGGCCTTCTATGATGGAGTGAGTGTATCTGTGGACAGCTGATAGAAAGTGTTCTAGAAGTGATATAAACATATCATTTATATGGACTTCTGTAAGGCCTTTGGCACAGTCCACTCACAATGTCCTTCTCTCTGAATAGGAGAGATAGGAATTTAATGGGTAGACTATTCAGTGGATGATGAATTGGTTGGATGGTCATATCCAAAGGGGAGTGGTCAACAACTGAATGTCCTGATGGAGGTTGGTGAACAGTGGTGTCCTTCAAGTGTCCATACTGGGACCAGACTCTTTAATATCTCCATCAGTGACATAGACAGCGGGACCAAGTGCATTCTCAGCAAGTTTGCAGATGACACCAAACTGAGTGGTGTGGTTGATACACCTGAAGAACAGGATGCCATCCAGAGAGACCTGGTCAAGCTCGAGAAGTGGGCCCATGGAAACCTCATGTGGTTCAACAAGGCCAAGTGCAAGGTTTTGCACTTGGATCAGGGCAACCCCCAGTATCAATTCAGGCTGAGGGATGAAGCACTGAGAGCAGCCCTGCCAAGGCAGACTTGAAGGTGCTGATGAATCAGAGGCTGGACATGAGCGGGCAATGTGCCCTTGCACCCTAGAAAGCCAATTGTGTCCTGGGCTGCATCAAAAGAAGCAAGACCAGCAGGTCAAGGGAGGTGATTTTACCTCTCTGCTCTGCCCTCCTGAGATCCCACCTGGTTTGCTGTGTCTGGCTCTGGAGTCTTCAGTACAGGAAAGTTGTGGACCTGTTGGAGTGGGTGCAGAGCAAGGCCACAAAAATGATTGGAGGGCTAGAAGGCATCTCCTATGAAGACAAGCTGAGAAAATTTAGGTTGTTCAGCCTTGAGAAGGCTTTAAGGAGACCTTATTGCCATCTTTCAGTACTTAAAAGGGGTTTATAAGAAAGATTGTGACAAACTTTCTAGCAGAGCTTATTGCAATAGGACAAGGAGTATTGGTTTTAAACTAAAGCAGGGTAGATTTAGACTAGATATTAGGATGACATTTTTTACAAATTACAGTGAAACACTGGAACAGGTTGCACAAAGATGTGGTAAAGGCCCCATGGCTGGAAGGATTCGGCACTGGATGGAATTCTGAACAACCTGATGTAGCTGAAGATGCCCCTGCTCATTGCAAAGATGTTGGACTAGATGACCCTTTCAACTCAAACTATTGTATTATTCTATGAAATAGATTTATTTCAGAAGCATTGTAATACAGCCTTGGGTCAGTAAGGGGAATACAGGTAACAGTGGCCACAGAAAGACATACGAGGCAACTGGGAACAGAGGTCTGCCTCCTGTTGGCTGTGGCAGTGCTTCCCAGCATGCCAGTGCAGGGCAGCAGTGGGTGAGGCACTGGGCTGGCACTGCACACACCAGCAGATTCTCAGCTCGGCCAAGGGGCTCGGGGAGCAAAACTGACTCTGGCCTGCCAGCAAAGAGCTCATGGCTGCAGTACATGGGGTAGGAGAGGCAACCTAACTATGAGAGATGAGAGCAGGTTCAGGGCATCCCACAGCTGGTCTTGTTTGCTTTTAGTGCTTTGGCATGCAGGGTTGTTGGGAAGGGCCTAGGTCAATGGAAAAACAAAGTCAAAGTTGCAATGGGGCTGGGCTGAGAGGAAGAGAAAAAGATGGAGGATGGTGTGCAGTGGGGCTGGAGTCAAGGGCTTTTTAACTGTATTGTATAACAGAAGCAGAGTCCAGCAGACACTGCTGTTGCACCTGTAAGTGGTCAGGGCTCCTGCCTATTTGGAAGGAAAGCAAGACAAGAGGGTGGGAGGGGATGCAGGGAATTTGGAAGGGCTTTTCCAGAGGCTCTGATTGATTGTTTGGCACCACAACCAATTTGAGCAATCCCTGCCCCAGGCATAATAAAGAAAAAATCACAGGGTGGGGAGCTGCAGCAGGGATGGGCAGAGACAATTAAGCCAGCTGCCATCAGAGAAAACTGGATGAACTACCATGGGATGGCAGTGGTGCCAGTACAGTCCAAAGTGCCAGTCACCAGTGGGTCAGAGATTTGGGTGAACAGGCAGACCTTGTCCCCTAGGCAACAGCTTTGGGGCAGGAGCAAGAGCAGGTGCAGAGAATGTCTAGGAGTAGGTTGCTCTGCAGTTCAGAGCAGTTCCAGCCAGCTTGGGAAGACGCAGGAAGTTGGAAACCAAGAAAAGCAGCTCAGTTTTTCCCTACAGAAAGGGTTAACTACCACCCTGCTAAATGTAGCTGCCTCTCCTGCTCAAGCCACAAAATGCAGCAGGCAGTGGGAAGTTGACTTGGAGAAATAAGTCACTAAAGCTGCCATTTCATCAGGATGCCAGCTAGTAGGAACAATTTAAAGAGGGCTCTGATACTGCCAGTGACTTCTCCTTGGCAGTAAACAGAAGTCAGGGGATATTTCAGATAAAGGAGAGTGTTCATAATTAGCATTGTACACAGGGTGAAAAGAAATATTCCAGCCAAACACATCAGTCACAACTGGTCTCCCCTGCAGAGACAATCAATGTCTTAGCATTAGTGAAGCCTTGGATCAGCTCGGGATCTTTGATTTACAGCTGCCCTTGGCGTAAATTGGATAGGGATAGGCACATTTGCTCCCAATCCATCTGGCTGCCAGGACACCGCAGCAACAGGGCAGTGTTGCCAGACTGCACCTTACCAGGTCCTGCTACCACACAAGAAACATCCAACCAACCCAAACTCATTTACAGCATGGCCACACACATAGTTGTGCTGGCTGACAAAGGACCATAGACAATCAATTTCTTCATTGAAACTCTGCCCACTTATCCAGGCTGAAAAGAACAACAGACACAGAACTGATGTCCTACAAAAAACTAACTGCTAGAATAAAACCCGAGTGATTGAAAACTCGTAAGCAAGGAAAAAACCCACCATAGAGGAAGCTGTTATCATATCCCCATTTTGGGGTTTTGCAGCCTGTGCTTTATCATAGACCGAGAAAAAAATTACTCCTTCTCCATTTGAGGAAAACACATCTACCTTAAGGTGTTTTGCAGGTTTATTGGCATTCAGCATAGGGCTGTTTCAATTTAATCGCTGAAAGTGGTGAGACATGATCAAGCATAACTATTAACTGATCTCCATTCATAGTCACTGTATGGTATGTGATTCACAGCACGTCCTGGATGAAAGTCAGTAGCTCAAGTCTCAAGCTGTTCCATGAAACAGTTCTGAAACAGGTAGCTGTGTCTCCACACTCTGAAACCACAACACTAGTGCCTCTGGGGAGACTGGGGGGTGGATCCTGTGAGGTGGAGCTTGAGCACGCACACCTTCCTGACCCTAAGGGAGCTGCTTGTTTAAGTCTGCAGAGAGAACAATACACACTATACAATACATACAATACTTTTGTGTATACTTTTTCCTCAAGCTTGCTGGTAGACACATTCAGAAGACTAGCAGCAATTTCTTTTCACAACAGCGATTAAAAAAAGAAAATGCGCTGCGAAAGCAGGAAAGAGCAGGAGTTTGCCAGCGGAAGAGAATAGATAAATGACAGGGCTCAGCTCAGGCCCTCATGCAGGGACAGAGCTGACTCTAGGTATTTCTCTCTCTCCTGTTGCTTGTGCCTGCTCCCTGTTAGGATTTTACTAGTCACACATAAAACAACCAACCCACCCAAGCGTATTTACAGCATGGACACACACAGAGCTGTGCTGGCACCTGTAAGAAGTGTTATACAATAGCATGAAGAAAATCTGAGTGCAATCTCTGCTCCTAAGAGTACCTGCTCTTTGTTATGCCCCTTGGAAGAGTGGTTGCATTATACAAAAACAATGAGGCTAATATATTTGTACTAGTGTAGGGGGGGAAAAAAAAATTAACTAACAAAGTCAGTGGTGAGAAGTGATCCAAATAGGAAACACAAAAAAAAATATAGCTAGGATCTTGCACAGCACCCACCACTTCAACCTTCAGGTTCCCCTGCTTTCAACAGCATACTGCTCCTACAAGCACATACTGCCGTGCACTCAAGAATTACCAGTGTACCTCCACTGGAGTATGGACAATGGAATTAGGGCATCAGTGCTCTAGATGGGAATGAGTGGTGGGTAGGGGCTATGAGCACTTTGGATGTAAAGTCACTACTTGAAAAAGCTTTTCATAAGTTCCTACTTAAGATCTCACGAGCATTCATATATAGACTTTCACTTCACTGAGAAAGGTTAAAGTGTTTGCCTTTTATTCAGAAGACTTGCTCCATTTCCAGTAATACTTTTCCATGTCCTTGAAACCAGATAGCCTCTAGTCTCAGAACAGCACCATCAGTTTACTACAAAAAAAGCAAACAAATCAAAACCAAAAAGTTCCATGATGTGATATAGCATAAAGAAACATACAGCTAATACATGACAGAAATAAACATCTACATAAAGTTATGTAAGTTGCTATAAAAATGGCAGTATGCAATTAAAAGACTGATAACATTACCAGGTCTGCTAGGTGTTTAAAGGAAGTCTACATAGGCTGTATTCTCATGCTGGTTTTAGGCATGACTTTGCACTCAGGATCTAGCTACCTCAATTATCCACACTGGTGGGCTTTCATACAACTTCCCCTACAGCCAGCAGTGTGTATGCAAGCATCTCAAGCTACCTGGCCACTCAAGCAGCACTTGCAAAGCTGTAAAGATGTAGCCTATTGCTGTCTCCTCCATATGAAATGTGGTATTACAGGGTTCATCTGCATATGCCTGGTTAGGAAACAAAATACAGTCAGTTGTGTACTATAACACCTTAAGTAACATGGAATCTGAGACTTTAGAAAAATATTTTAATTATCAGTTCACAAGTAAAAACTATTACTATTACAAAATATCTTGTAATACTAGAATACCTAGCTTGGAAAGAATTTTGTTCTTATTGCTGTTGCATTTAGTTTTCAGGAGCTGTGTCAGCATGAAGGTAAAGTGGTGGGCTTCCCACTTGTCATAGTCAGCTTGTAAGGGTACTCATAGGAAAGTTTCTTCCTATTTAATCCTCACACAATTTTCACATGTTTAGGCTGCCCTTTTTCCAGACAACTACATACTTGACACCTGACACTACACATCGAAGTCTCACTCAACTTTGTTTTGTGTAACAAATTTCACTTGCAGCCTTTAAATAAAGCATTCACTCCAAAAAGAGTGAGCATCAGCACTGACACCATCTTAGGTACTTGAAAACCCTATAACTGTGTTCTGACAGCTATCAGATATCAACTCGTTCATTTCATTTTGTTTGGTTTCTTCCTTATTCTCATGGTTGGGCTGCTGTTTTGAATTTCCAGCCCTTTTAGACCTTCTGAGGAAAAACTTTGTCAGTAAGTAACATAATTCAGCCACATTTAACAGAATGCAAATGCTGGACACAGCGATCATGAAAATTGTAAACACCGTCTTTTCAGTAGGTCGAGAAACAAAGCAGTCTACCGTGTTGGGGCAGGGCCAAATGTTACACTTCATTAAGCGAGGCATTCGGAACCCATCGTACATGAAATAAAACGCATACATGAAGACAGCTTCAAAGATCAGTCTGAAAAAGATGCTGCTGGTGTACGTCCACCACAAGGAGCCCTCAATACGAAACCTCTGTCTCCTGATTTCTTCAATGTCCTTGTACTCGCATTTCTGGTCTCCCTTTCTGAACTGCCTTTTCTTCTCGTGCCTCCTGTAGGCCACGTGCATGGCCACCAGCAGTGCAGGTGTGGAGACAAAGATCAGCTGCAGGGCCCAGAGTCTGATGTGAGAGATGGGGAAAAAGTGATCATAGCAAACGTTTTTGCAGCCAGGCTGAAGTGTGTTGCAGACAAAGTCATCTTGTTCATCTCCCCAGACTCTCTCTGCAGCCACAACCAGGATCATGATACGGAAGATGAACAGGACTGTGAGCCATATCTTCCCGATACTGGTGGAGTGCTTATTTACACCTCCCAAAATGGTATGCAGAGCTCCCCAATCCATTGTCTTGTTTCAGTCCTCTGACCTAAGACAAGACAAATAAACAAAAGTAAGATTAATCAAGACAGGAAGCCATCAAAAAATACCATCAAGTATGTGGTTTAAAATAAAGGCACTATCATATAATTGTACCGTATCCATGGGCTGTGGTAACATTTTGTTGACGCAGTGGGCTTACCTACAACTAGTCATAAATAATAATCACAAATCAGTAGGTAATATGTCATTACTTGATGATACACATGGTGCTGCATTCATTTGACTTCTAGGTGTATTAGTCAATGCCACATTAAGTAGGAAAAGCAAGTAGAAAACTGATGAACACAGTCTTAAAAATCAAAAGTTACAACTTCTAGTGGTTGGATAATGGTTACAAAATAATAGAAGATATCAGCCAAAAGTAAAGTGGATGTTATGTTAAAAATAATGTGTTAGACAGATAGAATTCCTATATAAAGCAAGGCAGATCAGTCTGTCCTTAGCTTTAGAGCATAAATAATGTTTTGATGAGTACATTCCAGCAACAAAGACAGACCTCGATTAGCTGCTGCTGATGCTCTGCACCTTCCATGAGCAGGTCTGGAAAACCTGCATTCACCGAGGTAAAAAATGTGACTATTCTTAGTTGAAGCAAATTCCACAATAGCTTGAGGCAACGAAGGTAAAGTCTTGGTCATTATCCATCTCGAGTCAGATGTTCAAAATCAGTGCTTAAAGATTCATACCAAAATTGCTTTTCTCTCCACTAACTACAGAAAGGGCCTAGGGAACCTAGACAAAGACTGCTTCATTGTCAATGCCTGTCAGGTTATTTTCTCCTCCTTTCCCCCATAATACAGACTGTGTTACTCCTAGATTAGGGGACACATTTCAGAGGCTGGGAGAGTGCTAAAACCCAACACTTGAAGAGTTCAGACAGGCCGGCAGTAGCCCAGAGGCTTTTCAACAGAAGAATACAGTTTCCTGTAGGTGAGCTTCAAAGTACTATTACTGTAATTCACAGCGAGCATTCAGAGGCATTTCATTTCAGCCCACCTCCAACTCTCTGCTTCAGATGGATTGACAAAAAGTTAGTTTGCAAGCTACTCTGTTCTGTATTCAAAAATCAGCCAGGACCCTCTAGGAGTGCTCACAGATCTCTTTGCTCTGAAATTACTAATGATGGTTTTTATTTCCCAACTTCATTAATTTGTTTGCATCTGAGAACATAATTCTTCAGCATTTACAGCACAAGGCACCAATAAGCAAAATCACCTTTTCAAAGTTTCTAGAAAGAACAGTGACTAGCTCAAAGGCCAGTCGATCACAAGATTTTTTTTTTTTAACCCTGACGTGGTTGACATTTGCATGAGGAAGAAAATTACATTTCCCTGCACTTATCTTCCACGTCACACTCCTGTTCTGAGTAATGTCAAAAACCTTTCTGGTTTACAGTGAGTTATATATAATCAGTCAGGTCACATACAGTTAATACAGTGCATCAGTCAAAGTACACAACGGCTCAGAGAAAATGAGGGAGCTTAATTATTACATTATGCAACAGTATCTTTTCCTTCAGTTACTGGAATCTAAGTGTAATCTCCCTTCAACTAGTTCCATAAACTACATTTGCCTCAGATCCTACTGGTGAACCGTGTGGGGTTATACTCCAGGAGGTGAAAACCAAGAGGGAGACCCAAGATTTTCTTCAGATCAAAGAGAACTTTTCCTGAGCCTTCTTCAGGATGCAGAATCTATATCAGCTATTTCCTCTGTACCTACCTGAAAACAGTTCTGGAAAGAGACTTACCTTCCTATCCTGCTAGGTTATTTTTCTAAGAAGAAAGATTATCTTTTCATTAGCATGCAGATACAGAGAAAAGTCTCTGTAGGTTAACAACCTATAAGGGCACAGGAAAGACCCTTAATACCAGATACTTATAAAACATACCAGCTAGATTTTTAGTATTTATTTCCACCCCTTTTTCTGTCATCTGATTGATGAAAAATCAGACCAAACTTTCTTTCAGAATTTGCCTTGGCAATAATTGTGTTGTTAAACAGAGGAATAGCTACAACTTTATTAGTGTTCTCTGTTAGTATTACACACATATGGCAATTACAATACTTATGACAATACAACTATGTATTCTGACTAGAAATACTTACACACATTTGAAAATAAATCTCATAGAAAACTGGCACCGTGCAAACTGTGGAATTATACACATGATTTACCCAGAGTAAATTCCACCACAGTCCTTACATTTCTTCTCAGTTGTTTTATCTTCCCCCCACCTGTCAACCATCTTTTTAGAGTGTGAAAAGCCTGAGAAGTGGAACCTGTGTATTCCCTCCTCAGAAGCCCTGTTTCTTAGTGCCACCTCTCATCACACACCAATACTGTTCTTACAACTTCACTTGGATTTGTTTCCTCCTCCCTGTCTCCCTGTGCAGAGGGGGATTCAAAATACAAGTGCCCCAGTGTGTAGTTAGTTAGCTCAAGAAGCGCCCCTACCCCTGTTCACACTCCAGTTCATCTCCTGTACATATGTGAAGGCGCACTATAAACCAGGTGACATGTTCAAAAGTCACTCCCAGGACCAGTATGTTTTGTTTGTTTATTTTTGAAACCTGATCCATTTCACCAATCTTCTACAGCACTGAAAAGGACAGCTTCATTTAAAAAAACAAAAACAAAACTAAACAAACGCCCCCAAACAAACAAAAACCCCCCCCCCGCCTGCAAATTGCAAAGCATGGGGGAGACTGAGCAGTCAGTGGGGAAGAGGGGTTGGCAAAGCTTTAGTGCTGAGGACAATACACTCTTCCTCTGACTTGCTCCATCTCCTTTGAGAGTATATTGTGCTTGATAAGCCAAAACACTGTACATCAATTCTAGCAAAGGCATATCTGTCACCTGAATTAACAGAGAAAAAGCCACCATACTTTGAAGAGGCAGCCTTTTGCCCTGAGTCTCTTAGAGACACTTCCTCTCATTTTCAAAAAAAGCCTTTGTCTTTAATCTCTGCCCAAATACTCACCCCTTCACCCTTCCCACATACCTTTCCAAATTTTTCAGCTCCTCTTGCCACCATCCACTACTCTTCCCACTGCGTGCTGAACTGGTCACCAACCTTTGCCTCTTCTTGCTCATGGCCTCTCAGGCTTGTTTTGACACTGGTGGAGAGTCATATGACTCCTGGAACACTCCAGAGTGCTACAGGCACAGGTTAGATACCAGTGAAGTCTTGCTATCTTCTCCCTGAAGGGTGGCACAGTTACAATTGTAGGGCTGTATTCAGGCAGCCTGAATTCCAACCAAACACTCTGGCCACAGCACTTCCTACTAGCTGGCTTTAAACAGCTCTCCTCAGTGCAACTTAGAGATCCAATGAAAGCAATTCAGAGACTGCCAAAGTGTCCACCTCTCCCCAATAAACAACCACAGTGATCCGAGCAGAATTGAAGTTAACTAAGTACGGCCCTTCATACTATTAAGCCATCAGTGCAGATCACTCCAGCTAAACATGCTGTTTGGATTATCTGTACTGATGTGATGGCTCATTTACTCCTAACTTAATCAACAGCTAGGGACATGGATCATAGGTTATTTTTCTTCCAGGTACTTGTTTTCCTTTTTACTAGCAAGTAAAATATTAACTGTCTTGCTGACTAAAGGAGAAGAAAGCAGAAAAATTACATCCCTTTAATGGGTTGGTAACTCTTATTTTTATAGTCAGTCCAGATAATATTTCTATCTGAGTAAATCCAGCCAAATGCCTACAGAAATAACAATATGTGGACAGTCAAGAACTTGTCCAGTCTGCTGGTCTTAGAAGTACAGCACAGTACAAGAACACAAAGACATGAAAGCTTAGGTGAATTCGGGGAAAAAATGTAAAGTAGGAATGAGGGTAGGGATTGGTTGTAAAGGAAGATGCTGGGAAGAACAGAAGATAGCTGAAGTTAGTGAGATTGAGTAGCTGAGCATTTAGAATACTTTCTAACATGGGAATATATTGTTAAATTTTCCTTCAAAAAATTGCAACTGGACATGAAAGTAAGCCTTTCCAAGCCTCAGCACAGATCCGTTCTACTACCAGCAGCACCTTCTGTTTCATTTCAACAATTAGAGGACCCCAGTAGTACATGGCTGTTACAGGAGGAGTTAAAAACACTCTCAGAAGATCCCCATGCTTCACCGAAACATTAAGTTACACGGGAAATGGTTCTATATGATGACACAACAGTCACCTAAGTAGGTGTTTCATTTGGGGTTTGGTTTTCTGTTGTTGGTTTCGGGTTTTTTTCCCCACCAGTAAGCTAGACAGCAGCAAAAGAAAAACTACAGCTTAACTATTTCTGTAGTTCTACAGCTTCTGGGCAAAATTTTGAGTTCTGCTGCCCTGGCTAGACTGCCTTCTACTTTAAATCTAACTCCTGTAAGCCTACATTAAACCACAGTCACAGCACGCTGACTACACCCAGTGAAAATCCCTGCAATTCACAAAACTGAGGACAATTATCATTGAGCTCACACATTTGTGAGTACAGCTAGCTTGTTAACAGATACTTTTTACCTCTGTTAAAGATTGTTATACTGGGGAATCATTAATCAATGGCTAAATCCACAGCTGGAATACAGGGAAGGTAAAAAAACAAAAGCAAAATAACGCCCAAAAGATACATCTCTTTCACATACACATATGCTTGCTGCTATAGGATATTATCAAGCAAAAAAAAAGTCTTAGCAAGTATTACAGTATTTGTTTATGCTGTAGGAACATATAAGAGTCCCGTTAAAGAAGAGGTCCACAGAATCCTTATGCATAATTTCAGAGCAAGATTATACCCTTCTCCCCACAGCTACTATTTGGATACCAATTTACTTATTCTACTGGATTTACACAGAAATATAGAGGGTCGTTCACAGTTATTTCACTCCTATCAGAATTTTAATGTACCAAGAGTTACCAGTTTGGCATGATTTTCCACCACCTTCAGCAGTGCCTCCAGATGCTGACAGATCATCAGTCTGCCAAGGTAGAAGTCATTTATCCCAGGTGGGAATGTGTTAATCAAGCTCCTCTTTAAGCAAAACAAGCACTAGT
Source organism: Xenops minutus (assembly GCA_035221455.1). Lineage (NCBI taxonomy): Eukaryota > Metazoa > Chordata > Aves > Passeriformes > Furnariidae > Xenops > Xenops minutus. The sequence goes on from JAWWEE010000001.1 coordinate 44,307,248, forward strand.
CTCAAGTGTCCCTGCTCCATCCCCCAAGCTGGGGACAAAGATAACTCAGATGTCTGAGAGCAGCACTTCTAATACAGATTTTTTTTGCCATAGAAAAGCTTTAGAACATCTAAACTATCAGATGCAAAATCATTACCAAAATTATTTTATGACCCAGTTTGACACAAGAAGTATTGCTGCATGTTGAGGTCCAGCATGCATTCAAAGGTACTCCTGAGACAACCTTCCCTTTGGGTCTTGATCTCAACAGTCACACTGGGAGCAGTGGCTCATACAGGAGCCGATAACCAGCATCAAGGTGTCATAGAGCTGTATATGCTGTTTCATTACCCAGATCTGAAGAACACACAAATCTGGATTTCAGCAGTTTTGCATCAGCATACCTCCACCCTGCCAATCTAGCATCTAGTTTACAGCAAGTACTTAATTGCTAGTGTCTCAATTTTGTTATTCCTGTTGCTGAGTTAGTTTTGGTGCTATACCACAAGAACAGCCACATTACCAAGACTGAAGCAAGGAAGCTTCTAATAACTACAGATTAACATCTTCCAAAGACAGCATCCTTTGGTTTCACCAAGAAAGGCTGGTATACAGGCTACAGCAATTACTTGCTAACTTTCTCAGACTTCCTACCTAGTTTATCAGTCTGCCCCATGCCTCGGTTTCCCAGACATTAAACTAGAGATAACAAAAATCTCACCACCTCACAGGGCTGTTCTGAAATGCTGCACTACAATTACAAGCTTCACAGGCTCAGTGGACCAAGACAGATAAGTACCAGTTCAAAGCTGGAAGCACAGGGCTTGGACTCAACTATCCAGGATATTTCTAATATCTGAAAAAGAATGGAGCTCCCTGCATTGCTCGAGCTTTAATGCAGAGTTCAAAAATATAGGAAGATGAAGCTTTGAACTTGGACTTTGGCAACCCAAATCCTTTAATAGGCAGCTTCCAGCTATTTTAATTTTACAGTGGTGTATTAAAAAACTTCAAGGAACATGCAGCTGGAAGACTGAAATATCAACAACTCTACTTCTTTCCTTAAGAAACTGAATAAAGATCAAAAGAGCAGGCTAAAAATCACAAAAGCCTGTGCAATTCTCTCTAGTAGCTCTTAAACTTTGTTCTGAACACCTATCTCCAGATCAGAGTGGAAACTGGAGAGCAGAAGAGCCGTGACAGAGGGATTATAGCATATCTGATTTGACACAAGAAGAGGCAAACACTAATCAGGAACAGGAAACCTCTGACAGTTGCAGGCCTGAACACTGCAAGCATTGTTCTTTCCTTCTACTCAAGTTTATGGAAACAGGAGGCATTCTTTGCCCTAATTAAACTCAGCATGTAACTCAGAGAAATCTAACAAATCAGGACCCAATATATATGTAGTTAAAGGTTATAAAAAATTATGCTAAATATCAACAGCATTAAGAGTTCAGTTCTACCCACAATGACCCCCTTATGTCCCCTATTCATGCCCTCACATAAGTTTTAAGTCATTTTCCAAGGATGCTTGGAAATATCCATAACTATTTCACTAGCTTGCAATTGTAACTGGAGGATTACCATCCTCCAGAATATCCCTGCACAAAATTCACTGCACTCATTCAAAACAGGAAATCAGAAGTTCCAGTCACATTTGAAGGCATAACAAGATGGTACAAGTCCTATGAGAATTTAGCCCATCTCAGCCATTTTCCCCTGTAAATCCTTCCTTCAAAATGTGCTTAAAGCTCCTTGCTTTGGAAGAAAGGTCCCAGGGACCATGTCTTCACTAATACAAGTGTCCTATTTGCCATAAATAAAGTTTTAGGTATACTGTGTCCTCCCTGCTCCCAGTCATAAAAATAACTTTTTAGTTACCACATTTTTATGTTGCTTAAAAAAAAAAAAACACAACCAAAACCAAACCTTCTTATTTTCTTGGACCTAGGCCTATGCAAAGGTCTACATCCCCTCTACAAATACCCACTCCTGCTTCAATGTAACATCTCTGAAACTGGCAAGTCATGTCTTCTTTCACACACACAAAAAACTCATGCCCTTTTGGAAACACAAATTTATAAACATTAAGATTTTATACTGCAGCACAGCTTCTCCTTGAACATGTATTTTGTTATTTCATTCATTAAAAGTAAAGACAAAAGCAACTTTTTCCTTTTTAAAACTCTATTGCAGGAAGAAATGCTGGTGCAAGATAAGGAATAAAATTCATTTTCAGCATTCTTTTATCAACTAATAGGAGATGTGTTCCTCTTTTTCCATATTCCTTCTGTTTTGAGAGCACGTTATCTCACCTCATGTATCATCACTTCAAGATTTTCCTTACACAAACTGGTGTTTAGTCAGGCAAAAGTCACAGTTCTCCTTTCAGGTAACTCATCTGTCATCTTTAAGTAAAGATTAAAAGCAGTGAGGAACAGAACGAGGAAAAACATCAAAAGAAAAAACAGATTCAACCCATGTTCCTGTTTCATGCAGTGTCTGGGACCACTGCTTTCACTGGAACTGTCTTCAAGAATGGACTTGTAAAAGTATCTTCTTTACTCAAAGGCATCAACTGAGCTTATACAATGACTGTTACGAAGAACTTGAACGTGTATCTCAAAGTGCTGCTGTTTTTCCCAGCTACTGAGATAGTATGCTATCCTTTTTTCTTAAAACAGTTACTTTTTTGCACAAAAGAAACGAGGCTTCACAAATAATCTACCTGGATTGTGCAACAAGGGATGCAAAACAGCAATACTGTCAGAGGCCTCAGCTTCAAAAAAACAGAGAACTAGCCCTGTCAGGACAGAATCAATTTCTCGAAAGAAATATTTTAATTTTGGGTATATTGTTGCACTTTTAAGCTCTGCAATACATAGTCCTACCAATTACAAGACAGTTCTGAGGATTTTCTGAAGTCTCCCAGAAACCCTGATACATGCAGTAGAGATGCAACCTAAAGGCATCTTGGAAAACCCACCTGGAAAAAAACCCACACTGCAATGCCTAGCTGGTACAAGGAGGTACCTCCTTCTTCCAGCCTGAGGCCCACCCCACCATTGCCTTGCTAAACTAAATCTAACACAATCCCATGCACATCCTTCTGCCTAACACCTTTTCTCTGGGGCTCTTCAAGCTATGTATCTGGCAAGCAGGGTTTCCACGTTGAACAATGGATGCCAAGAGATATTAGAAATTACATAATTCCTTTAACAAAATCAAGGGTGAAAATGTTTTATTCTGCTCTTGGCTCAGTGTACATATGTACATTGTGGTAATTCCAAACAGAATTTGAGCCCAAACCTTCATATAGGTCACAGCCAATAAAGCTCCATTAGTGATCAAAGTCATAAAAACTGGGTTTAAAGGAGCATTTTAAGACAAAAGGCCACTTCCTTCTTTCAAACCTTTGCCTGTTCACTTAAAAATATTTCCAGGCTACATAGTGAAAACTAATGGAGTACATGACAAAGAAATAATTAGAAGAGAGGGGGGAAAAAAAAAAAAGAAAAAAAAGAAAGAAAATTCATCAACACAAGGGATTGTGAAAGTAAAGAGCCGATCTAGGAAAGCCCAATGATGGGAAAAAGTCATGCTGTGCATGCACAGGAACACACTCACCTACCAGCTACTGCCAGGAGCTAAGCAAGCACACATGCCCTTACCCCAGCACGTCCTCTGCATTTACTTAAGGGCTCCAGTACTCGCTCCTTGTGCGATCTTAATCCAACCCCGATACTCAGAAATACATTTTTTTCTGACTCGCACCTCTCGTTTCCTATTCCCCCTGTAATTCTGAGGAATGTATCCAGTGTGTGATCTGACACTCACAGGACCTGTCAGTTTTACTGATGCAAGCTGTTTACCTTCCCGCAGCTCTCTTAACATCTGTAGGCGTGTCGCAAATTACCTGTAATTGCAGGAGCCTTGATTTTTGCTCGGTGTTCAGGCCGGTCGTATGTACTTCACATAACGCGCCCGCAGAGAGCTGCTGGGAGGCGAACAGAAGACTCCGTCAGGAAGTTTAAGCGCGTAATTAACAGAGACACGAGCGTTCCCAATTAAAAAACCCCAGACTGCTGGCGGGGTTCCGGCGCTCGGGAAGCGAAGCCGAGAGCCCCCAGGCGAGGGGCGGTGTGAGAGCCAAGGCCGGGCAGCGCCACCGCAGCTCCCGGCCCCGCTCCGGAGCGCAACAAGTGCGGCGGCAGCGGCGGCTGCTCGGGGGGGACCTGCACGGGGAGACCTGATGGGGAGAGCCTGCACAGGGAGAACTTGATGGGGAGAACCTGCACAAGGAGACCTGATGCGGAGAGCCTGCACAGGGAGAACCTGTCCCGCCGCGCCCCTTCCGCCGCCTGCGCTGCCGGTTCGCCCCGTCCGTCCCTCCCTCCATCCCTCCCTAAATCCATCCCTCCCTCCCGCCCGCCCCTCACCTGCCCCAGCGGTCCCCACAGCTGCCGGGGGGCGATGGCCCCGCCGGGGGCACCCGGGAGCGCGGGCAGGAGGGCTGCGGGGCTCAGCGCCGGGTGTGCCGGTGCCAGGCTCGGTGCCGCTCCCGGTGCCAGCCCCGCCGCTCCCCTGCAGGTCCCTCCTCTCCTCACCTGCCGCCGCTTTTAACCCGCCCCGCGCCCGCGCCCGCCCCGTCGGGCTCCGGGAGGCGGCGGGGGGAACCCGGGGCGGGGCCGGCCCCGGGGCAGGGGGGCTGTGTGGCGAGCAGAGCTCTGGAGGTGGCGAGCGGGCAGCCCAAATAAAGGGTGGGAGGGCTGGTGAGCGCCCCGGGGCGAGCGAACCCCCCCGGGTGCTCCCCGCTGCCCAGGGGGATAGTGTGGGGCTGGCTGAAGGGGGAGAGCGCCAGGGCAGGGGAGGTCAAGGTAACAGCAGGTACGTGGGTTTTTTTCAGAGGAAGCACATATCTGTTTAAGATAACAGCGTCTTGTTTCCATCTTGAGAAATCCAGGTACTCAGAAGGGCCTTGGGACAGAAAAAAACCCCAAACAACCAAACCAAAAAACCCCAGGGTTTTTTCTCCTGGAAATCATTAAAGAGCTGCTGGCCAAACAGAAGGAAGAGCCAGTCGTTTCTGGCTTTTTGAGGTTTATTTTCAAGTACGATTGAAATGCTACAGGAGTGCCCTGCAGACTCGCAGGCTTTCACGGAGCTGCGGGTATTTGTCAGTGTGAAGACCTATTTTGGAAAGTTTTCTGTTTCTAAGGAATACAGTTGCTGAGGAAACAATTTACTTTAGGCTCAAAAATCCCTGCCCAAAACTGTGTTCTCTGCCTTGCGCACAGGCCCATCAAACTAAATAAATGGCTTTACACCTCTGAACTAAATTTCCAAAGAAAATGTACAGCACAACTGGAACAACAGGACATTTGCTCAGACTTTGGATGAAAAATGTGCGTGTTTGTGCTTGTTTAGAGTATAAGGGCTTGAAATAAACGATTTCCAGATAAATTCTACTGCCTTGTATTTCCACTTCATAGAATAAAAGTAATTCCTGTGAAAATCTTCTGCAAAAATCAATGACTTAGGTGATTTCATGTTGAGGAAGAAGAGCTAGGAATTTCTGGTACAAACAATCTAATAATTGAAAGATAAATCGTCATCGGCTGTGGTTTAAAAAAATATTAGCCTCTGTGGTGCTCATCTTTCCTCCACTACCCCTTCTTACCCTTGCTGTTAGGTCCATGGAACCTGCACGTTAGGATCATAGGAAAATTCACATTGGAAGAGATCTGAGAAGGCCTCTAGTTCAACCTTTTGGTCAAAGCTGGATCAGCTCTGGGACCATTCAACAATTAAGTTATGCTCCATCCCTGGGGAGCTCAGCACCTGCAGCAGCTGAAATCGGTTCACTGTAGGACCAAGCCCAAGGTATATGACGTCATGCTGAACTGGACAAGCAATAAATACTTGGGGCCTGAGTTTACCTGCATTCACTGACTTGGAAGTGAGTGCACTTCCACTGGCATGGAAGTTGTGTGTTCAGATGATGTTCAAGGTTCATGTGTGTGACGTGCATGAGGAAGGGAGGTGGCTCTGGACCCAGACACACATCTGCACTTTGCAAAAGGGAAAGCCCATCTAATGGAAGAAAAGCTTTAGAAAAGACATCTGGAACTCATGTTTTGTTCCCTTTCCAGTCACCTTCCAACTTGATTCAATGACCTTGAAAAAGTGAAATGTGTCCTTCCAAGGTCAAAATACTTTAATCATCAGGTATATTTAGCTGCAGTGAAGGATTTTGAGTTTTGTGCTGATTTTCAAGGCTGTCTTTGCTGCCAAAAGAGGTTTGTTGTTTTTTGGTTGGTTGGTTGTTTTTTGTTTGCCTTTTTTTTTTTTCCCAATAAGAGAAGCATTATGAAAATGTAAGTCAAAATTGTAAGTCATGTGAAGAGTGGCTGAAGGAGCTGGGGGTGTTTAGCCTGGACAAAATGAGGCTCAGAGATGACCTTATTGCTCTCTACAAATACCTGAAAGGAGGTTGTAGCAAGGTGGGGGTTGGTCTCTTCTCCCTGGTAACAAGTGACAAGACAAGAGGACATAACCTCAAGCTGCCCCAATGGAGGTTCAGGTTGGGCATCAGGAAGAATTTCTTTACTGAAAGGGTGGTTAGGTATTGGAAGGGGGTGCCCAGGGAGGTGTTGCAGTCACTATCCCTGAAGTGTTCAAAAAACAACTGGACGTGGCACTTAGTGCTATGGTTTACTTGACAAGGTGGTGTTCAATCAAAGGTTGGACTCAATGATCTTGGAGGTATTTTCCAACCTTAATGATCCTGTGATTCTATGAAAAGCTAGTGGAAACAAGACCCTTGGGTCTGACTGTGAAATTACCTGACAGAGGTGAGCCACAGGCAGAGGTACAGTGTGGAGCTCTGTGAGTTGCCTTGTATCAGGTCTTCACTGCACTACCTTTGGGAGGGTGCTGCAGTTGGAGGCCAACACCTGGAGTTTCTCCCAAGGCAGAAGCATCCAGTTCTGGCAGCAAAGAAAAAGCTGCCAGAACTATCACTAGAAATATCACTAAAGAAATATCCAGAAATATGCCAGAAATATCACTAAAGTGAGATTCTATGTTTCAAAAATTAGACAACATCCAACTAGGTGTAACCATAGCAGGGAGCACCAGATGAATGGGTGGCAGGGACCACGTTCTCCTCTACTGGGTATTTTTTTCATCTCTCATCTGTTGAATGCTACTTCTCTGACCCAGTAGCATCAGCACAGTCTTTGGTTATAAGTGATGATGCAAGAGACACTAGATAGAAAGAATGAGATGTGTCAGTGCTGGAAATGTAAGGACTAGGAGTCTTAGTTTTAATCACACTGTTTTCTCTTTATTTATGAGGGTAAAACAAAACATTTAGTAATTGACTACTTAGTAAACAGACCTAAATTGTACATATTCCTTTACAGATGATGAATGTTTTGTGTATTACTTAGCAAGCGTATAAAAAGTACTGGTTGATAAACTTGTAAAATAAATAGATGTGAATTAATTATTTCTGAATTATGACAGCCTCTTCTGTAAAAGCTGCAGCTCTGCACAGACAAGGCAGACTATCTTGCAGAGCATTTAAATCACAAGCACCCATTTGAAAATACTGGCATAGGACAAGTTTTCCTTCTGAGCACTAATAAACCAGGGTCTGACTAGAACTTCTGATGGAAATTTTAGCCTAATTTTCGTGTACTTCATTAGACTAAAGATTTGTACAAAAACAAATCCAACTTCTCAGTCTTCTTATTATTCAGAAGGGGTAAAGAGGAGAAAAAAACCCAAACCCCAGGAACTCTCTTATCCATTTTTCCATGGCAAACGGCTGCTCTAACACTGTGGTGCAGACTGGAAGCAGGAGTTCTTTCTTCTTGAAAATTTCTTTCCTTTCCAAACTTTCACATCTCTAATTAGACTCTCTTTGTCTTCTGACTATTTAGCAGTTCAAGGGGCAGGGGGGGAGTGAAAATTAAGTCCAGTCCTTCAGTGTGAAACTATTGAGCTGGTCTCAAAGTGCACACTTGTCCTGTGGCACATTTATTAGGGGACAAAGGCATACGTGTGGTACTTCTAATATAGACTAAGTCTTGAATCAAGCCCTGTCCTTCTTGTATGCTGCTAAGGAAGCTGTTCTTCTTCAACTTTTATTTTCAGTTTAATTTACTGGTCAACATTCCTACAGCGATGGTGTTGGCCCTGCCTTACGCAGTCTTGGCAAATCCCAGGACCTCATTTAGCCAAAAATAACACCTGCAGAGTCATTTCCTTTTCAATATAATTACTTTAATGACAATGTGTAGTATGATAAGGGTTGCCCATGTGATACCACTCTTTACTAACCATTACAGCTCCTCAGGCATTTGTACAGCCTGAAAGGCAGTACCTTTTCCCACCTGCAAGGGCCTTGCAGGTGCTCTTAGAGTACAATTAGGATTACACTTCCCTCCAATAATGGGCACATGGCTGTCTGCCTTATCTTTTTGACCTTAGGTTGTCCTCATCAATCAGACCTTCATTTTTTCAGTGTTAGTTAACTTATATGCAGGAAAAAATCCCAAGAGAAACATCCTGACAAGGTAAGTTGGTGATCTTAGTGATATTCCCTGCTTATGGAGATAGAAGGAACAGGAGTGAACAGAAAAAAACCCAACCAAACAAACAAATAAAATAAAAATAAAAACATAAATAATAATAATAAACAAAACCCCTGAATGAAAACAAAACAAAAAAAAAACTAAACCCATCTCAACCCCAAATGATATGGGGAATGAAACAAAGGAGATGAAAATGGTTCCTAGGACTGCCAATACAGGAACTAACCTGTCTCACACCAACCCATGTAATTTACATTTTTTACCTCAAAATGGATGTAGGAAGCTCTTTTAACGAATTGTCTTGCTCTTCCAGGATGGCTCCTGCATGCTAGTTAGGGTAGATTACATCATCATCAGGCACCCATCAAAGCCTCTCATTTTCTTAAGCTGACAGCTCTGGATATCCAGCATCAGTTTGATTTGATGGGCAGAGCTTTCTTCATCCTTAGGCAGCCCAGTAATTTCTGCAACACTATTGCTAATTTGGAAGCTGACAGTTTCCATCTCCCCACCCCTTTGGTTTATTACAAATATTTCATCAGACCAGCTGTAGTCTGCTGTGTCCTGCTTCGCTCTGGGCAAAGGGTGACAAGGAAGGCTGTCAGCAGTGATGCTCGGTTGCTGTGGTGATGTTTCTCCTGGAGCAGGCAGCTGCAGCGAGTCCCCTGCTATGGTGGCTCCTAGCCCAGGCTCCCGATGGGCCCACAGAGGCTTCCAGCTGATTTAATTGGTTCGTTGTTCCCTGGTTTGATGTAATAAGCTCATTGTTCCCCAGTTCAACTTAATTGAGTAATTGTTACCCGATTTAACTGACTGATTGCTGCCTGACTTGATTTAATTAATTACTGCCTGACTTGCTGAATGAGCAAGCTCCTGCTGCCAACTGCCAGCATGGCTCACGGCTCCTAATCCATGCTGTCTACCTCTGCCCCTTCCCTGTCCCAGCCTGCTCTTGTCCTGGGACCTGCTCTTAGCTCTCCTCTAGCCACATCCTCTGTCTCCTTCCTTCTGTTCCTGCAGCTTTTCCCTAACCCGAAGACCTTCTCTCTCTCATCCTCTAATCCTCCTTTCTGTTCTCCTCTGATTTTTCCTGTCTTTAGCCCTGTGGCTACCTTCAGTTTTCCTCCCAGAGTTCTCACCACTGTGTCCCACAGTAACTCTCCCTACTTAGATTCCTCTAAAGCTGGTCCTGAGCTCTCCCAAAGGCTTTGCATTTCACTTAGTTCATGTGTCCCAGATTACCCTTTGTATAGTGGGATTTTTTTTTATCCCATTCTGCCTAGCAGTCCTATATTGGCATCAGCACTTTTCCATTGCTCCTTTTCCCCTCATTTCCACTACTTGCCTGTAGCCATTTTTGACTTCCTTCAAAATATCATCCAGAAGCCTTTCCCTCCCCTTGTTGCATGTTACCTAGCATCCTCTAGGCTTCAGGTCCTTTTTAATTCCTTCCCTGCCCCAGATCCATTCACTTGCTTTGAGATTTCAGTGTCCATTGTAAGGATATCTTCCCTGATTGCTCCTTATCTCTTTAGCCTGTTATTTTCACCTAAAGTGTTCTGGTGATGGTTCAGGTTTCTCACTGACCCTCCACTTTCTGGTTCTTACTTAATTCCCTAATCTCCCCAGATCTCTTTCATTTATATCTCTGTGTTTCTCTGTCTCCGTTCAGCAGAAACATGAGATACAGGTAGATCTTGTTCTCTTTTCTCTGATGTTCTGCTCCACTATACATCCGATGTCAGTCTAGGAGTAGGCATGCACTTCTGCAAGCAGAGAATTGCTGTTTTGCAAAGTAGTTTTGTTAAGTCTGAATTCATATTAATGATCAGCATGAGCCTAGGCTTCACCGTGACCACTTCAGTTCAGTGCATACAGGTGAAGTCATCTTTACTTGTGCTGCCAGTCCACTATGCACAACTTCTTGTGTGGGCAGATATCCCTCCTGGCTTTGCATTGTCTGAGCCTTGCTGGCCATGCTATGCTTTCTGTTCCATCTTCACTCTCTCTATTTACCTGTTTTTATTTCTTCATGTACTGAAGAAAGTCCAGGAATGATTAATTGTCTCTCCAGTGTAATCCTCATCATTCAGTTGCCAACTGACATTTGGATTCTGTATTCCTGAGAACAAATTCAGGGTGTGTTGCCCCTCCTTCCTCTGGCTCTCTGTTTTTCACTAGTGCATCGATGTCTTCTTGAAGAGAGGATCTCATTATCTACAAAGACACCTCTCTCCGCCTCCAGTCTTTAAGGAACCTTCATTCATAGACTGATAGGATCATTTACGTTGGGAAGGACCTCCAGGATCATCGAGTCTAACCTTTGACTGAACACCACCTTGTCAAGTCAACAACAGCACTAAGTGCCATATCCAGTTGTTTCTTGAACACTTCCAGGGATGGTGACTCCACCACCTCCCTGGTCAGCCCATTCCAATGCCTGGCCACCCTTTCAGTGAAGGAACCTACACTGCATGGCTGAGGGTCTTTGGTTTCACTTGTAGTGAGTTAATCTGTCTCTGCATAGTTTTTCATGCAAGTAAAAGCCATTATATTCCTAGAGCAATTTTGTTCAGACCTTTCTGGGTTTCATATGGCAAACTCCATTGATTTCAACTACCTAAGAACCTTGGAAGACACTTTGGGAGAGCTTTGTTTGGTGTTTTGTTTTGTTTGTTTGTTTGTTTGTTTGTTTTGTTGGGTTTTTTTAATCGGCCACATTTCAGTTTATTTCTTTTTCTTACAGTCTCCTAAACCTGAGTGCAGTTCTGTAAGTTTCTCTCAGCATGGTAGGCAGGATACACAGCTTCTGTATACCCTAGTTAAAGCAATCCAGTCGTATATCTGCTGCTCTAACATCTATTCCCTCTTCTGTGTAAGCAATTCCCTTTCAATTCGTCTTTGCAGGTCCTCTCCTGTTATTGGCTTCAACTCATTTGCTTAATTTGCAGAGGCCATCTGACTTTACAGATGATAGAGATACTGGCAATCCCTCTCACATTACTAGTATATGAAGGTATGACAACCAGTCCTGTTCCCAGGAAAGCTGGTGCCAAACCTCTCATAAAATGTTATGAGAACAGTACTGAGCCTCAGATTCTTAATTCCATTCTCAATTATGGTAATTAACATTAAAATTAGCAGTAGGATTAGCAGGTGCCAGGCTCTTCTTGTCATCTTCTACATCTGGTAAGGCATCTTACTGCTAGTGATCCCATCCTCTGAGCTGATATATACAGAATATGGATGCTCTGGACTTTTGACAGTTTCACATGGAGCACATGTTGAAAAAGAGAGAACTGGGGCCTCTACTTCAATGTACAATCTGTCTTTCCATTTGTAATTCTAAAGAACTTCCATTGCAATAACAACAGCTGCATAGGTGGTTAAAACTATTTATAGCCTTTTACCTTTATTTGGTGTGAAGCATTTTGTCCTTTTCTAAAATGTTAATGACAGTCTGATGCTGTTCTCTTTTTCAACCCCACCCTGCACTTCAGGTAATTCTGCCCCTGAGGAAAATGCTGATATCAACCACGCTGCACTTTCTTCAGAAATCGAAAATGAAGCTAAATCTGTGCAAGTTGCTTCACTGCAGGGCTAACAGAAGTTTCCATTGAATCCATCAGAATTTATCATTGCACAAATGTAATTATTATGGTGTCAGTATACTCAAATAAAGAGATAAAACCACCAAAAGTTTTACCAGATTATGCAAATGGTTTTGTCTTAAACTGAGAAACAAACATAAACTCAGATGGAACCATTTTGATGGTCTTGCATGAAGGAAAGAGTTGCAGTACACTGTGAGATGCTCATCTTTATGTAGTCATGAAAGGCAGTACTGGTTATGCACTGGGAGGTAGCTGAGGTCTTTTTCCTTTACATTTGGAAATCTGAAGAATTTTCTGTATTCCTCTCTCTTAATCCTGTGTTTTCCCTTCCTCTCCATTTCAAATTACAGAGCTATGGTGAAGGACAAGATGTTTCTCTGGATTGTCCTTATGGGAGTCAGGATCCACTGGGTTAGTGTGTGGTTTCACCCCATGTTTCCTGAGCTATGGGAGCTCACCTCATTCTAACCAGTGGTAGCAACAATAGTTTTTGCCAACAACTTCATTTTCAGCTACAGCATCCTTCTAGCTTTCCTTAGTAATGTCTATGCCAGATGATTTTTATAAACACAGGACACCTACTAACATGCCAACCCATAGTTAACATTAGTATAGCAATCTGAAAAATCCAAAACCTACATCCATAAGCTTAGAGACACATATTGACAAAAAGCCCCATTCCTCCCATGCATGCTAAGAATACCATCAGCCAATGTCACCACAAGAGTTGAAAATTTTCCAGTTAAATCATGTTGATAATTATCTTCTGTGACTCTAGCAACCCCTTGTTGATAGCCCTAATTTGGAAAGTATTTGTTAGATTCTTCAGAAAGAAAACCATCTTCCAAGAAGCAAAAGGGCCCTCACAGGGGCATCTTGTAGAGGCAATAGTTCAGGGGATAGGTCAAAGGGTTCTGTCTAGGTCATAGAAAATTAATGAATATACATAACAGCAGTTTGGACAGAGGAATTTAACTATTTGCATCTGCTCCTATTTGACCGCCAGTAAGAGACATGAATTTGGGAAGGAATATGTAAATACAGAGGTATATAAACACACAAAGTGTTCATTTACCTTACTGGCTCAGTCATGCAGAGTAAATTTCTCATTACTTAAAGGAAATATTCCCCATTAATTTGTTGCCCATTCCCAGACTTCCAGGTTGAAAAAGGAGCAGACCCTTCCAGAGATTCCCAGGTCTCCCCAGACACCTGGGCCAGGTGCCCTGTGTTGTCTCTGTCTTCAGGAATGTCAGGCTTCCAAAACATAGCAAGGGCTTTTGCCTTACTAGCAATGAAAAAACTAATTCACATTACATTCTTCCTTTACCTCCCTTGTATCTTACCAGTGAAATGAGAGAGCAGTAAGAGCCTGTCTTGAAAGTGTTAGGTTTAACCATGATGAGGTCCATGTGACTGAGGCTCCAGGGGGGTCTCATGGATCTTATCCTCCCAAGTCCTCTTTCTCTGCTCTCACCCATCTTGCTGCTTCTTGCTTGGGGTGTGTCACTGCTCTTTACACCTTGCAGGCCAAGAGCAAGATTTTTTCCTTGTTCTCACAAGCATTTTGGTTATCTAAGCACCTGAACAGGCAGTGGCAAAATAATAATGGGTTTCCAAGAGTTACTCCAAATGGATTGTGACTTTGAATTAGTGACTTGCAACAATGGAGTGCAAGACTTTGCTATGTCAGCTACTGGATTTGAACAGGAGGCATTCTCATCACGTGCTCACAGAGGCATCCCAAAAGCAAAATGCTTTAATCACTCCTCACGGAAGCTGAGTAAACTGGACTCCGCAACATAGGTATGGGCTGAGCTGAAAGCTAGCAACTTTTTCCAGATCAAATACCCTTGTACTCCAGCCCCAGCATTTGCCTAACTTTAGAAAGACTTAAGTTACAGAGTTGAAGTGACTAAAGAAGGGTCTTGACAAACCTCTCCTCTTCCTTTCATGAAAGAATAACTAAGTTAGGCTGCCAGTGCCTGCAGGAAGAGCAAGGAGGAAGGCATATTGCCAGCTCTCATCCCTCGATGATCCTCAGTTCCCATGAATTGAAACCACTAAGATAAGCTCTCCTCTAGTGCCAGGATCCCCAGGTGGATTGGCCAGGGTAGTCAAGTCAGTCTTGTCAGAATAGTACCAGTTAAAAATCATAGCCTCTCTTCAATTTAGTCAGGTACAACTCATACTTCACTTTATGAGATCCTACCTGAAGAGGTATGAAATAATCCCTTTTCCCACAGGACATCATTAGAGTAACCCCATGGGGTGTCCTCTACCTCCTGAAGTATGTGACCTACTGTCAGAGAGAGGGTGCTAAAATCAGCCAGTGACTGTCACCACCTTTTTGGCCTGTCTGCTGAGACTATTGCTATTACCCAAGAGTTTTTGTTCAGGCAGCACTGTTGATTTTCAGTGGCCAGTGAGTGCCTCTCATCTAATTCCTGCTGAATAGAATGGGACAGTCTCTGCTTAGCCAGCATCTTCTATCATACACTGCAGTCAGGTTTACACCTAGAGACAGCCCATCCCATTAAACCCTCTTGCAGGCCACAGCTGCTCCTAGCTAATCGTGGGCTAACATGCCAACACGCTCCCCTTGCCCCAGTGCCCAGCCAGCCCTCTCCTCTCTTCTTCACCAGCATGGCCAACCAGACGTCAGCTGAGTGGGCAGAGGTTGGGCAATGCAGGACAGTCACACCCTCTGCTTTTTCCTGCTTTGGCATGATGACGTTATATTCTGGGGCAGCAGGAAGAATTGTGGAGCAAATGTGGCTCCTGAGGGATGCAATCTCCAATTTTTTCTGCTGCTTTGGGTGCACGTCTGTGTGGTAACCTACAGCGTGGGGTTTACAGAGCTGACTCAGGTTGTGGGAAGCCTTCTTGTCTCATGACACTTGAAGGTCCCAACTGAGTCTGTGCTAGACATGTT
Source organism: Xenops minutus (assembly GCA_035221455.1). Taxonomy (NCBI): domain Eukaryota; kingdom Metazoa; phylum Chordata; class Aves; order Passeriformes; family Furnariidae; genus Xenops; species Xenops minutus. The sequence continues at coordinate 44,322,382 of JAWWEE010000001.1, forward strand.
TAGGTTACAGGAGAATCTCTTTTCATCATCCAGCAAAGGGGTTTTCCTCCTAAAGAAGGTCTCTTCTCATTTATCCCAACCTTCTGCCCGGTGATGAATGGGCTCCTGCTCACTTCATCCTGCCAGTCATCCCCTTTGTAGAATGCACTGGCACCTCTGCAGTTCTGGCACTCAGTAGTTTGGATGGTTGGAGGTAACAGGGCCCAGTTACAACCTGCTGTGGTTGCAAACCTCCAGCCTCCTGGGTATCCTCCCACCACAGGGTCTTCCTGCCTTGCTGTGTAGAGCAAAGAGGGGAGGTCACCCCTTGAAAACTGCCTTGTGCTCTTCCTTCTCTCACCCCATGCAGCAAGATTGTTTTTCTTCTAACATATTCAGGATCTCCTGTGTCCTCAGGAGATGTGCCTCTTAGCCATGAAACCAGATTTGCTTTGGTTGTAGATTATTCTTCATCTAGTGAAAACAGCCAGGAAATTTGTGTTGTACTATGGGGTTCAGCTTCTCTGTACAAGATTTTGAGGCACTCATCTTGGCCAGATGAGTGAGATCTCTGTTACTGGATAGGTAGGCGAGAGGGGAGACCATCAACTGAATGGAACCACCAGAGCGTCCCTGACGTAAGACAGGAGACAAAATCCATATGAAAGCCAAATGAAAGGCAGACACAAAGACGTGTTAGACTGTGCTCTGGTTATCTATGTGGTCTTCTGCCAGCAGGATAGAAAGACTAGAAAAAAGGGAAGGGCAGGTATGAAATGGGATTGGCAACCGTCACTGGTTTAGCTGAAATGGACACTTAATAACATGTAAAAGAAGTGACTCAGATTTTGATGCTGTCTTTTAATTTAGGATCGATGCCTGTGTAGATTACATGGCACATTTGCAGGAGGAGTACTCATAGAATATAGATGTTATTAGAGCAGGCTAATTATTTGTATTTTGTGCCAAGCCAAAAGCCACAGTACAGAAAGGTCTTAAATGCAATTTGGACAAAATTATTCAAATGCAGAAATGAAAACAGAAGGGTTGATCAGTGTGTAAAGGATGACTCACACTGAACTCAGACTTCTTCCTTTTTTGTGTGAGTTGCCTTAAATATAACAAAGCAAATCCTGTAATAGTAATTGTTTTCAACTAGGGTAGGTGAGGGTTTCGGCTCTTGAGAAACCAGCAGTCTCCTGCACAGAGAGAATACGTAAATAGTCCCCACTGGGAATTTTGGACAGCAGGAGCTGTTCACACTTACCCACATCCCTGTCTGGTGTTTCCTTGGTCTCCCTGCAGAAGATGGGGCTGCTGAAAGCAAGCTCCTTTCTGGGGCACAGGGCTGTTGCATTGCCCTGAGGTGCTTAAGATACGAGGGAAGTCAGGATGTCTAGGAAGCCTTTTAATTCTTCACAACCACAAACATTTATATTTAACTTCCAGAATCCCTCTTCCCTCAGGGGAAACTGCTGCTTATTTCTCTTTTATGACTGGATGTGAGACCAGACCTGTTATTACTGGCACTCCCTTCTCATGGATGCATTTTTCTTGATTTAAAGGGCTCTTAATTTTTAAAAGGGAAACCTGAAACTTTTTTGGTAAAGACACCTGTATTTTATGTGCAGAGGAGTTCTCTCTGTGTACATTTTCAATCATCAGGGCCTTGAGCATGAAGGACTCCTTCTTTACCTGTTCCTTATATACAACTCTGCCCTTTTTTCAGCCATGAAATAACCACACCAATAAGAAAATAACTCATTGCTTATCTGTAAAACACAATTAATAGTAAATTAGCAAAACCAGAGAGCAAGACAGAGGTAAACAACTGCTCTTTCCCTGTCTCCATGAGAGATGCGTCCTGTGCATAAAATCCACATCCCCAGTGTAAGCAGGAAAGAGAGTTGCAGGGCACAGATGTCCAGAGAGGTTTGGTTTGTCCAGGTGCTTCTGTGATGTTTCCCATCATGGCCCATACCCTCCCAGGGTCTTCCATACCTTCCAGGGTCACCTGCCCAAGACCTGGCCACTGCAACCACTTGAGGGTCTCACCTCCAGGAGAGATCCTGCCTTTTCCTAGAACACAGAGCCATGGCTCACACATGCAATTGCTGGGTCAGTGAAAGGACTGACATTTGTGTCTCCAAAGCCTGTGCCATAGACTGTGCCACATACTGAGCAGGAGTAGCAAATGTTTTCTCATACTGATGGTTTGCTACCTGGAGTCTTGCTCTGCCAAAGTGCCAAGATCTGTCCTACCACTTCTGCTATTCCTTCAAGGAGCCTATTCCATTTTCCTTTTATTTTTCTAAAAATAAATATTTGTCCTGAAAACAGCCTTACTGAAGTGGATACAATCAAAATAAGGGCGAAACTCTGAAACATTGGTATTTCCCCCATCTGTGATGGTTCTCAGGCCCTCTCTGTACCAAGCACCATCAGAGTCCATCTCATGAGCGTATAGTAGAGCTCCAAGAGGGAATCAGACTAGTTTGTGTTTTACATGCATCTGCAGCTTTCTTGTGACACACATCACCTCCCACCCATCAACCCCACTGGGAATGCATAGGTCTTCCAAACACTTTTGGTAAATCACACGTCCACTTGGCTTCCCTGCTCAGGTTTCCCAGCCTAACCCCAGACAACAAGTGTTCCCCAGGGCTTCTCCTTGGGGGACCTTGTGGCATAAGGCAGGAGCCTTAAGAAAGAAAATTTTACATGAGCTACTGAAGTGTGACCTTGATTTGATCTCTTCCCCCTTTGCAAAGTCAATGTGAGGCTTTCACCTTGGCATTGGCTGGCTGGGGGCTGGTGGGGCCGCTGAGCATGTCCCTACAGGCTTTCAGACTGCTCTGGGACACCCACAGGTCTCATCCACAGCTCTTGTCCTGCAGATCACAATCTCCCAGGGTAAAACCCTAGTACAGAGGACCCTGATTCCTGTGGGCCTGGTGGAAAATGTACAGTAATTGAAAGAATAATAGCTCATATCAGATGTACACATGCTGAGGAGGGACCAAAAGAATTTACTGAAAAAACAAATCCTAACAAGCCTGGGATACTAATTTAAAGGAGTAATTCACATATTACTTAATGCTCAAGGGTGAAATTCATGCTGCCTAAGATACTTTCCTAAGTTTGCAATGCATGGCATTTGTAACACAGCAAGTAGGTACATTTTAACACTTTCCATGTCCACAAGGATTTCTCTGTAACCCATGTCACATCAGATCTTCACATGGCAACTGCATGATTTTGGGAATACATTTGAGTGTTGTAAAGAAGATCCTTGATGGGATCTATTTTTGCTCTCCCTCCTCGAAGAGTACAGACTGCCATTACAACCACATTGAGCAAGAAGGAGGAGAGGATGTCCATTAACCCCTTCATTAAGTGCTGAGGTGGCAGTCACAAGTCAGGGTGCATCCAGAAGAGCCAGACCAACAACTTCTACAAAGAGCAGGAATCCCCTTTGAATCCTGCAGGGCTGTGGACAGCACTAGCAGTAACAATGTTGAATTTTGGTGCAGCTTTCCATTTCTGGAACTCAGAGAAGCCCGTGGTGATTAACCAGCTGAATCTGCCATCAGGAAACAGAAATTTCCATTTTGGAGCATGGAGGAGGCAACCTGAGTGCCCTAACATAAAGCATTTGTCAGCATGGGAGACAGGCTTAAGGTCACCTTCTCCACAAGACCACTCAGGTTTTGTCACAATTTCTTTTCTTTGCTTCCCAGTTAGAATAATAATGTGATTACAAATTCTGCCGCTATCTGTCCTGCCCAGAGGTGTGTGCTGCTGGAGACTGTTGTGTGGTTTATCCCACCCGCCTCCCCTGCCAGGGACACCACCACTCACTCACAGAGATAGTGATAGATGGTGATGGTCTGCTAAGCTGTTGTTTTTAGAAGCTTCTCCATAACCTTCCACCCGGACACCAGGTGGACTGATTATATTGTCAGCCATCCCCAGAGAGGTTGGTAAAAGGACATAAGGCTGCTGAGCTGCTCTGCCCAAAGTCATAGAGGCAGGAGTAGCCAAGGTCTTGTTTTCTCATCCAAGGACTGAAGGGCCCTGAACAGGGGGTGTTCCTTGGCCTGATGTGCTGCTTTGGCAGGTGAACAGTACTTGGGTTGGTCACCTGCACACAGGTGCTGCAGCACCTCCACTCAGCAATCCGTATCCAAATCTCAGCCACCCCCACTCCATTACAGACAAGACAGAATACCATAAGAGGAAACTCTGGGAAAGCATTAGTGGATGTGTACAGAAAAACAGTGAAAATGTAGGAACATTATCCAGAACTGGACTTCCAACATGTCCAGCTTGTCACAGTCCAAATTCTTTGAGGTCCTGACCAACAACCCTCTCAGCCTTTGCAGGAGCTAAAAATGTGGGGGAGCAAAGAAACATGTATCTTAAAAATCAGATGACTGTAAAAATTAGAAGAGAAAGAGTATATTGCATGAGATAAATATTCCTGTATAGAACTGCCAATGTGCAAAAGTAAAAAAAAAAGAATTTTCTAACAAACATCAGTGTGTATTTCAAATAACACTGAGTTTTTATTTTTAGCTCTTTTCCCCTTCCTTCTTTCTTTCTTCCTTCCCCATTTTCCCATCTAAATTTCATTTTGGTAAATATTTCTCCCTGTTGCTCAGATAACCGTATCTGATTGCAGAGGCTTGAAGCGTAACTGATGATGAAACACGACCTGAGGGATACCGGAGTGCGTACGCCACAGGGGCGTGGACATAAATCCCTGAAATATGCCGGCTCTATGACCAGAGTGGTTCTACCTGTAGGTTAAGTCAAGGTAAGAACTTGCTTGATAGTTGCACACACAGGGAATTAGGCAAAACCAAATCCTTCACGGTTGTTAAAAATCCACCAGGACTGTTGACTTGAGATGGGGCTGAGCCTGCAGGTTGAGGAGCCAGGAGAGGGCTGAGCCTCCCATGTCTTTTGACACAAAAGTTGATGGCAGCCCTCTATCCCGACTGTGTGCTCCCAGCTGGGAGAGTGGGAGGAGAGAGTTACCCCTACTGTCCAGGAGCAGGGCTTTTGCTCCACGTGGGCTTTTTGTCTCAGGGCTGGCACTGTTACACCTGGCTCATGGGCACCTCTGCCTTATCGTGGCAGGCTTCGGTGGTGGGCACAAGGTCCCTGATGGGCTCTGGGGTGCTGGGTGATGGCAGGCAGTGGGGGCAGTGGCTGCCCCCCATCAACAACCAGCCCTTCAGGGCGGTTACATAAAGACAGTGGAACATGTCTGTTCAGGGCACAGGCAATGAGGCATGCAATGAGTGGATGACTAATGGCCCCAGACTGGCCTAGTTAACACCAGGGCAGCTTCACTACATCCTGCTCTGGTGAGTCCCCACAGGACTGGTGAACAGGAGAGAAGAACCACTTCTTGCTGAGGTGAAGGGCAGGTGAGAAAAGCCTCCCCTCACTCAAGATGCCAAGCACAGGTCTCCCCTCCACTTCATATGGGAGGAGGGCTTAGGTTTGGCACAGGAAACAAATAACTGGAAAATACTCATAGAATCAATGAATATGCTAAGTTGGAAGGGACCCATCAGAATTATTGAGTCCAACTCCTGGCCCTGCTCAGGACACCCCAAGAATCACATCATGTGCCTGAGAGCATTGTCCAAACACTTCTTGAACTCAGACAGGCTTGGTGCCATGACCACTTTCCTGGGGAGCCTGTTCCAGTGTCCAACTCCCCTCTGGGTGAAAAACTTCTTCCTGATACCTAACCTAAAGCACCCCCAATTCAGCATCATGCTGTTTCCTTGAGTCCTGTCACTGGTCATGGGAGTGAAGAGATCGATACCTGCCCCTCTGCTACCCCTCATGAAGAAGTTGTAGACTGCCATGAGGTCTCCCCTCAGTCTCCTCTTCTCCAGGCTGAACAAACCAAGTCACCTCAGCTGCTCCTCATAAGGCTTCTCTTCCAGACCTTCACCATCCTCATGGCCTTCCTTTGGATGCTCTATAATAGCTTAATATCTTTTTTATATTGTTGTGCCCAAAACTGAGCACAGGACTCAGGCTGAGGCCTCACCAGTGCAGAGCAGAGCAGGACAATCCCCTCCTTTGAGGTGCTCAGCATGCGAACCATCACTTCTTGCACAGCACCTCCATACAGAACTATCTTAAAATTATTTACAAATGCCAGCCAAGGCTGAAGGCACAGCCATGCAATGCTGGTCATGGTGTTGCAGGATTTTACAGGTGTTGGCTGATGACAGATTTCCTCTTTGAAAAGCCAGGGCTGCTTGGGTCACCTGGAGTGTGCAAAGATCTCTGCAAACAACACAGGGAAGCAGCAAACATCAAATCAAAACCAGTTCCCACAGTGCATTTTTAATCCTGCAGATTGTGGATAGAGGAAACAGAAAGTAATCTTAAAATAGCCAAATGCTCTAATACAAAGAACTAATTAAAAAACCCTCCCAAACGAATCACAACAAATAAAAAGTGTTCTTGACAATGAAAGCTTGCATGATTCCTATGCCAGGCCTCTGACTGTCTGATGTCCCTGCGCTGGCAGTACTGGAGTGGTGCTGGGTTGTGCACCCACTTTCCAATTGCACAGCTCCTCCAGTGTAACCCAGGCAAGGTCTGTCCTGCCCCACCACAGTGTGGTGCAGACAGGTGAAAATGGAGAGCATTTTCCAGTGGCTAACTTGTGAGTTTGAGAGGCTCAGGTGTTAAAGAGAACTCCCAGTGGAAAGCTATGGCCAAACACCTGTTATTTTTAACACTTAGAAGCTATCTAATCCCTCAGTTCACCTCTCCTTTGTCTCTGTACCTCTGGCATTATTGCAGCTATTGTTAAAGTGTTTAAACTTTCCTTCCTATTAACCATATCAGGAGCTGTACCTTTCTGAGGATTTGTAAATGCCCACACCTCAGACCTGTACTGTCTCACTCTCCATCAAGTATTAAAACATCATGAGATAATTGCTGGGTTTTTTCATACTTTTTGACCCATTTTTAATGCTGAAATTCTTTATGGCTAGACCATTGATTGGGCCATGCTGCAGGGCAGCAGCAGGGATCTGCTGCCAGCAGTGACACAGAGGAGTGCAGGGCTCATCCCCAGAGCAATGGGAAGGGCACGCTGCTCTAAGTGGGGCTATGTTTGTGCCACAGCAATGGATACACACAGTGAGAGATCTTTTTCCCTGCAAGTGGGGCTAGGACCTTGGCCATAGCTTGCAGTTGGCAGGGAACATGCAGCTCCTGGCTCAGGGAGGGAGCAGGAGTGGAGGATGACTCACAGCCCAGCCCTGTCCTCCCTCCCTGCCAGCCACAAGTGCTGGGCAGCAGATTTCAGGGAGGAAGAGAAGGACAAAGCACACATCATACACTCCTTGTCCTCCGCTGATTCACTCTGCTCACCTGGACAGGGCTGAAAATAAAAACATGCAGGAGGAAGGGCAATGGGTGCAGGTAGCCTCAGTGGGAGGTCTGAGCTTGCCAGAGTTTGGCTGGGATCACCACTGAGCTTGGCGTGGGTCACCCTGGCTTGGCAGCAAATCAGTCTGACTGCTGGGAGAAGACAAGTGTTACCTTCACTCATCTTGACACAGAAGTGAGCATTGATTTGGTGTGGTTTAATATATGCTAAGATCTTTAAATGAATTGACTGGAGTGCTGGGTCCTGGTCTGGACATGGTGCTTGCTGATCTGGATGAAGTGAGAAGCATTCAATGAGCACAAGGATTAGAAGAAATACACACTGAGCGATTCAAAAGGATAAACTTGGGAACTTGGCTCATTTAGTCCAAGAAAAGAAGATTAGGAACCGAGATGGAAACAATCCTCTAACACATAAAACCTTCTTGAGGGGATGATCGTTTCATATTATCTGCATAGACAAAGACATGAAGAAATCAGTTTTCCTTCTGCAACAAAGAGTGCTTTGACAGCCTACTAGGGAACATTTCCAAGGTGTACAAGGCATGGAGTGTGGGGAGAGGCTGGAGAATCCCTTTTCAGAAAGATTTTTCAGGAGTCCTTAGACAAACCTCCCTGTGATGTTTCTCTGCACCAAGAATGCCTGTGGCAGGGGTCCGGCAGGGCTCCCTGGCAGGGGAGCTGTCTCAGTGCAGAGAGGAAACCCAGCAATCCTGATGGTTCTCTTCCTGGTTTACATTCTGTCACCTCAAATGTGGCATTAAGTATTCTTGGCAAGAGTTGTGACTTGGCTTGAACAAGCATTTGATAAGATCCATAAAGCTAAACACAGCTTACTGCTCTATAAAAAAGTGTTGAACACTGAATATGCCCCACTTTCTATGATCTAAACCATGTCAATTTTCTAAGTGGAATTCATAACACATCTGGAGCCAACAAGTTTCATCTACTTACAGTGTTAAGTGAGATACTGTTTTAATTTTGCTGAGCCAGACAGAGATAATACCCCCAGGAAAGAGTTTAAGTCTCTGAAAAACAAAAAGGACAGTGTAGGTTGCTAAGTGATAATGATTTGCAAAACATAAATACTTACACAAAGGAAATTATTAATTCAGGACATTCTTTATATATCACCTCTATAATCTTTTCACCTGCAAACCATTATGTGTCTTTATCTCACAGCATACTCACTTTATCTTACAACCAATCCTTTTAATCTGCCTGTTTTTCTTCAAACTTACATCTCTAATTTATCCATCCTTCCGCCTGCTGCAGCCATCCTCACTGAGTGGAATAACACCCATAGACCCATTGCACAGAGGATTGGACACATTTGCACTTTGACACCAAAGAGAGGTTCAAAGAATGGTTCCATGTACCAAAGTCTGTTCTGCACGGGTGGCCGAGCCACATCTCCTTTTGCAATCATCCATGGAGGAGTTAGCATGTGGAATCCAGCTCCTGTGAACATGGCATCATCTGTTTTTTGTTACATCCAACATTTTGCCTTTTGCCTTAGATGAAGACACTGGAGATGAGAGGCTGTAAATCTTAGCTGAAAAAACTGATGTTTGCAGGTCAGTGGAGAGCGTTGTCAGTAATTTAAATATGTCTGCTAATTAGACTGTTTTACATGCAGTGACCAAGGAACAGCATTCAGGTCTTCCACGGGAATATGTCTCCCAACCTCCAAATGCCAAATCATTGCTCAGGGAAAGGAGAAGCACAGAAGCTCCACAGCTCCTTTGCTGCCATTAGCACTTCACCTCAGACAATGGCCTCAATGTTTGCTAATTCTTGGAAAACTGCAATCTTGTTGAAAACTGCATTTTGTTCTATGACAGTGCTGTCGTTTGGGTGTCCACATGGTGTGGTTTTCCCTGTAAAGTGCTGCCTTCTGAAGCAGATGCCTCCTGCAAGGAATGAGCACAGCCAGCCCATGGCATTCCCAGCTCTCTGGCCAGCTGTTGGGGTTGACTGGCTCTTCCCTGCTCACTGCTGCCTTTAAAATGATGTGAATCCACTGACAGCAATCCAACTTTCACTGAGGCTGCTTCGAATACTGACGCCCACTGTATCCCTAAGGAAGCAAAGACATGATCCTCCATAAAACCAGGAAAGTGCAGTAAAACCTTCCAGTTGGTAGCTCTTTGCATTTGCCTGGTTTTGGAGATATTTTCAGATATTCCCATGGCCTTTCCCCACTAGTTTCACATGCACGTCCTGCTCTGGAGCTGTTTCCCTCTTCTGTCACAGCCTCAGTCTTGAAAGTGATTTCTTCTGACAATAGCCCTGTGTCTGGACTTTATTTCCCATTTCTTTCATGACTTCCCCTTTCTAAAAGTTGTGATTATCCACGCTTGGTGATTTCTTCATTACTTTGTGCAATGGTGATGTCTCAGCAGCCCTGCCTTATTCATACCCTTCTGGAAATTACTGTATTGTGTATTGTTTGCATAGCTTTACCATGTTTCTGTGATGCCCACCACCACTATTTTTTCACAATGTCCTAAAATGCTCCCAAAATATCCCTTTGGAAACCACCTTCTCAGAGTTAGCCTTTACTTACTGTGATCAAGTGTCACCCCACCTTTTTCTTCAGCTCCGTTTTGGTCTCTTTAGATAAACTAATTTGTGGCTGCATGAGCATTGGGTGTATGCTCATATTAAGCATTAGGCAATATTGTATATTGTAATTGTTTTTAATTTGCATGTTTGTAGGGGATGAAGGATCTCTGACTTGTACTAACTATATCTGCATCATCTCCAAGAGATGTGCATCTAACCTTTTCTAAAAGACCTCAAAGACCTCTGCAACTGCTCTAAATAGCTTGTTCAGTTGCTTAACTAAGCTGTGGATCAAACTCTCTTGGTACTTGTATTTTCAGCTAGGGTGAACTTTGTACAACCTTGTGAAAGCTTGAAAAATACTTTTGAATCTGTTTCATAGATGCAGTTGAGCAGTGAGTGGGTAATGAAAAATGAGAGAGACTGTAGGGAACCTTCAAAAAGGCATGGATTAACAAAAATTTAAAAAATGGGGTAGTAGTAGGGCAGGAACTGTATAAAGGCACAAATGGGAAAAAAAAAAAGGTCTGCTAGGGAAAAGCTCACTGTCTATGAACAAATGGCGGAAAGAAACAGAGTGGACAAGGAACATTGCTTATCTTCCTGGGCAGTGAAGGGAGACACTCACATAGATCCAAAGATGACCCAGCATAGCCTCCCTCTGTCCAGGCTGTGCTTGGGTATTATTCCACCTATTAGATGGATGCTGCCTATTAGATTGTTGCCAAAGTTGAAAACATACTGTAATAAAATTCTCCCTAATAAATTCGCCTTCATTAAGTCAGCTGGCATTTTAATTGTGGAGACTATACTTTCTCCACCCAGCTACTGTGGTTTTCCCAAGTATGCAAGCTGGGGATTTTAGCCAAGGATGGTGTTTTTGTGAACTGGAGCTCCTTCCGTACCCAAGCTGAGAAAAATAATCACAAAAGTACAAGCATGTATTAAGCATTTCATAATTTCCCTACAAAAGGGATAAAAATGAGAAAGAAGTTTCACAGATTTGCTAAAAGAGTTTTCTCCAGGGGAGATTGTAGGATACACCACAAAATAAAACCAACCAACCCCCTCCCCCAAAAAAAAGGTGCAAAAAACCAAAAAAACAAACCCCCAAAAAACCCAAACAAACAAAATCCAAACCAACCAACCAAAAAAAAAAAATAGTTCAAGTAACAAAAAGAATAAAGACTCCACAAGAAAACCATGGGTGGAAGGAGAGAATTTGCCAAACAGGCCTGGAAACCAGCAAAAATGTATCCCATGGCTGGAGAATATAAAGAAAGAATATGAAGTGAGAGCTGGAGGGAATGAGGGCTCAGGAAAGCCGTGCCGGTGAGCACTGGTATATCTACCACACATCATGTGTGTGGGGTCTCTGCTTCTCAGGGAGGACACAAGGAGTTGAAAAGGCAACAGGCAGGGACCAGGAGTTGGAAAAGCTGCCCTGGGAGGCTAAAAAGGGGATGTAAGGTCCCTTATTGCAGGGACTGTGCTGACCAAAAGGGTCCTGCTTCTACTGCCCTGTGCCTTCTAGGTCCAAATATAGAACCCCTGTGGTATTAAAAGGCCTTCTGTCAATAAGTTTGTTTTAGTGCTCACAGAGCAGTTGATCACAAATAATCTCAACAGGCAACGAGTCAACAGATAAATACTGAGTCAGCCATAAAATAGGGAGCAGTTTCATCTTCAAACCTATCATGAGATTAAATCGGACAAGTCAAACATTACCATCAATGGTGAGGATTAGGAAAAGGCTGTGTTTGGCACTGCAGCACCTGCAGCACCTGCAGCACTGTCCTGGAGGAACGTGAGTCAGAGGAGTTGCTGCTGATGGGCAGCTGGGGTGTGCCTGGGGAACTGCAATGTGCTGCTGGGAATGACCCAAACAGGCCCTTGTGACATCAGTCATGATTAAGCAGGGTGCAGACAGACAGAGATCGGAGTTTGGATCCCATCTATTGAGTGAAAAAAAATCAGTAGTCACCACAAAGACTTTGCTTGTAGAGGCTAGAAGGGGAGGTTGGTACAACATCTGGATAGCAATGAATCCCCATGTGTGGCTTTGAAATGAAAGGTGATTCTCTGGGCAACTAAGAAACATCAGTAACAAAGGGTCACCAGAAGAAACTGAGGTGGATGGTAAATGGTGAATGGACAATTCAAAGGAAGGTTTGAAAAAAAAGGAGAAAGAAGAAACATAACATAGTGTAGTATATAACCATATGGCTATATGAGCTTGGAAATCATGCAAAGGGTCATATATTAAGAAAGGGCTGAAAAATACAAGTTTCTCCCTCAGGAAACTTCTTGAGGAAATGTGCCTGAAAAGGAGTTATTAGAAGCAACCAGAGTAATGCTGTTCCAGTGCCACCAGTGAAAATAAGCTCACTCAGCATTACCAAAAGTAAGGAACAACTATGGACTTGATGGACAAACCAGTCTTTTCATGGTAGCTGAATTTTATTCAGTTCATGCTTTCCTACTATAAACAAGGTCACCATGAATTATTCTAGAAGTGTCTTGAAACACTGCCTTAATTAGGCAGCTTCAAAATTATCTCTGCTGTTTATGCCAAATTACTCATAAATCATGACCATGGTCATATCCAAGCCATTGCTGTAGGCTCTGACATCCAGTGGCGATCACCTCTGCCTTTTAATATAAGTTTCAGAGCCTTTGATATGATCACCTGAAGAAGGTCCTACAACGATATATGGTTTGGCAAAAGAGCCCCATGCTGCTGATTGATCTGTCTCGTGGAAAGTTCTCAAGATTTCGTCACACTGAAGCAATGCCATCAGGTGGGTGGCAGCTGGCAGTAACTTGTGTGAGGGAAAATCAGAAAAGCTGCAGCAGGGATCACAGAACAGAGAGCCTGGGCCAGCACAGCAGTGGGGCAGATGGACCTCGCTTAGCTTTTACAAGTAAATTATCTTGGAAGGAAAACACTGGTTTTAGAGGTGAATAGTCCAAGCTTCTTAGCCTGGAAAATGGGTGAATGAGGATGAGCTGTTAACATCCATTTCTAACTGTGCAACAGGCTGTGGCTGGGCTTCCTATGGGCTGGGCAGACTGGCCTGTTTAGGCAGTACAAGCAAAACTCCTTTGCTACCGAAACAGAGCAGCAAGCCGTGCTGGAGGTCAGCACAGACTGATCTGGCCTAAGGAATGGAACAAACGCCAGGACTGTGGGCAAGGCTGCCCACACTGCCTATTTACTGAAACTGCAGCAACACGGCCAGGAGCGAGGTGTCAGAGCCAAAGTCCTTTTGGTGACATTCAAGAAACTCATTAGCAGGTTCCAGGAGATGTGTCAGCTGGACATTACATGTTCTTTTGCTCTTCATAAGCGTGGGGACAGGGCTGCCAACAGGGTGGACACAGCAGTGACTACCTGAGGCTACGGTCAGTGGCCACTGTCTGGACAGTTGTCACAACAAGTTTCATGGCACTAAGTGCAATGAGTTGGTTGAGGCATAGAGCACTTTACTGAGGCAGCACTCTCCAGAGGAGTCTGCACTGTAATTTTTGTAAGTAGAGACTTGAAACCAAAAGCTATATGCAGATGCAGTAAGCAGTATTCACACAGTGTAGCAAACACGTACCTCACTTATACTGATGATTAAATATGATTGCATTAATCCCTATCTAATGGTTTTCCTTATAATAAACTATTAAGATACTGAGATCAGATTAACATCTAAGATCAGGTTACTACTTAATTAGATCTGATTTTATTTGTAGTAGTATAAATAATACGTGCATCTTGATAAGAAAATTTTTATTTTCTCTTTTTCTCTGCAGTCATATCCTTATTTTTAATGGCTTTTGTTTTGTAAACAACAGATTAGAGTAGTGTGAGATGTTGTCTCTTTCAGCAATTGAAGCTATATGCAGACTTCCCTAATCACCCTTTACTACGCAGTGATGCAGAATTAGATGGATGGGAGATGATGTTTGTAATTAACTTTTCCTCTCCCAAAAAGGAAAACCAAAAGCAAACACAAGGAATGTTTCTGGTTTGCAGAATTACACGATGTGACTTTGTGCTACTCCATAAGCTTCTGCACGACACAGACCAGGCACAGGCACTGCTCATTCCATTAAGTCGCCTGGTTTTGCAATTTGCTGTCCCCACTAGCCCATACATTTGAAATGGCACAGTTACATCTTACATCTTTCCATTACTGCATGGCTTTGAAATGACATTGCTGAGTAATATCAGCAAATCTGTTTTTGTGGTTGTAAGGTGCTCTGGAGTGTGGAAAGCTATGCACTTCTGTGACTGCTGCCTTTGTGTTATAGTGGCAATTCCAGTAATATGTTTTTAACAGAAATACCTTCTATATTACTACTAAGAACTTAGTAAGCAGATTGCACCCCATTAAGTTTTTAATTAGGGCTTAAAAAAATACAAGTTCTACAGTGACACAGCGGGGAGTAAAGCTGACTGGTGAGCAACAACTTCATTTCTTCAACAATATCAATGACAGTGAAGATTTTCTAGCCTTATCACTTTCTCCTTGGGCTGCCAAAAAATGCCCCCATGGTATTCCTTAGGAGCATGACCTGTTTAAGCAGACCAAGAACAAGCAACTGTGGCTTCATGTGGAAAGCATGTACTGTTACGGTATTGGGAAAATTAGTGCAAGACCTAAAGTTATAGCTTAAATACATCACGAATGCAAAGGAAGGTTTTCACAATGTTTTAAGCTACAGAGGCTTTTTAATGCTTTCTGTTGGAAAACACCTCCATTGTGATGACATAGAGCTGTTGGACCCTTATGGAGACCTCCAGCAGTATGTTAAAACTATAACATCATTTAGGCTTAAGCTAACAAATCAGACATATAATTTAGGACAAATTTACAGCTCTATTTTATATAGAATATAGAATCCTTTAAAGAAGTAAGTTCAGCTTCTATGCAAAGCTTTCCTATATCCACATGAAAGTATGGACTCTTAACCTTTTCATGTTAGACTGTATTTTACTCATAGATAAAGGGAAACAATTTTATGGATGATTATGCATCTTACATGTCTGCTTGTGAAAAAAAGGTCTGAAATCCAAGTAGCTGGAAGAAGTCTACAAGGCCACGTGTTAAAATCTTCATTTCACACAGAGGTTCAAGAAGAAAAGTCATGCATGTTAAGTGCTGTTTTATTCCAAGTATCTCTCCATTTCAGTGTTTGGTGAAGAGCAATCAATTTTTGCTAAAAGAACAAAAATTGTCAGAAAAAGAACATACTGAAGGACGTGCAACCCCATGGAGCACTTCTTTGAATGTATGTTAAGAAAACAAGTCATGCTGTTTCCTAGCAAAGTAGAAAATTGCCAGTTTCTTTTCTGATGTCCTGTTTATAATAGAAGCAAGAGGTCTGTGTAGCCTTTCTAAATTCTACCTGAAAAATGAAATGTAAGAGATAGCAGTCCGTGGGTAACTCCCTGTGAGTGATGTGCTCTAAGCTGCATCACCGTTTAACTCTGAGCAACAGCCTGAAGGGAGGAATTCCTTTGTGTGTCCGAATTCACGGAAAAGAACAGAGAGAAATCCTGGGCTGCTGGCTTGATACATATAAAGCCTTACCAAATCAAATGCAAATTTTCCCCTGGGGTCAGTTTTTGTCTTTCCATTCTGACTGATTTGCAGTAGCACCCACATGTGCACACACACAGAAGCTCTAGGGAACCGGAGCAGATGAGCAGGCAGATACAGCAGACATTCACTTACACTTGTTTACTCTAACTAGATCCAAATTAATTTGTGAAATATTCCCTTTGGGCCTGGTAGGCTGTTGAAGGCAAAAGACCATTTGTTTTTACTGCTGACACTCACAGTAATTACTAGTTTCACATCTGCTGAGCTCCTCTTTTCATGAAGAGCTCCTGTCCTTCGTATCTCCATCTCTGCAAGGGCACCACAGTTACAGTCTCAAACACGCTTTTGTAACTCCATACTAACGCAATGCAATCCTGGCATGTAACTATACAGGCACTGGCAGCAGATCTCATCTTTTGAAAAACTGACAATGACATAATTTTGTCTCAAGATTATTTTTTCTGTTTTTGTAACAAGCACTACAGGCACTTATCCCATTTCCTAATGAAGCTAAGTTCACTCCTTGCCTAAAAGATGGTATAGATAGGATAACACATCTTCTTATTACCATTCCAATCAGATAGATTAGGGCAACCAGAAAATGCTTACATTTTAACTTTCAAACTATTATCATCGCTAGAAGAATAACCACAGAATAGGGAAAGAAAATTCATACAGCTGCTTCACAGGCTGCAAACTACTCCCATTACACTCCAAGATTTAGGAAACAGAGATATTGGACTTCCCTCAGTGAAGCAGGTGAGTGTTTTCCTGCATCTGTGTTTCTTTCTTATCTTTCACATTATTTGCTTTGACTTCCAACAGGTAGACTCTACTTCCAATAAGCAGCAGTTACTTATAGTAAAGTACACATAATAAGGAAAATAATAAATATCAAATTGGTAAAACAGAGAAAAGCACAGTGCAACAAAGACAGAGACTTAGAAAATTCTGTATGTGTAACCTGATTTTAAAAAATAGAGGATTTTAAAATTTGCTACTGTGTAAAAAAAGGACCCACAAGATAAATTATTCCAAAATATCTCATCGTTTACCATAAAATAGTTCCTTGAACATTTAAGCAACTAGTGCTTATTCTGCTGACAATCAAACAAAATAAATTAGACTGTATCTGCAGCAGTCCCGAAACCTTGTAGGGCTGCTGGAGTTAATGCTGAAGGTGTCCTCACAAAATACCAGGTGCAATCCATCACAAGAAGTTTATTGCATTTGAGGAGAAAAGTAATGGGATAAAAGGAGCAAGACAAATTTGAAGAAAAAAAATAAACCAATTATTTCCAAAGAACTGAAATTCTGCAGACTTATTTACACACATTAACTCCACCCTCAATTTCATTTACGATAAGGGTAAAAAAAGTCCTTTCTTTGGAGGTAACTGACTTAAGACAGAACAACATTTTTGATGCAAACTAGTCCAAAATCAAATTAAACTTGGAATCAGGTTAATGCAGGCCGGAGGGAACTTAGGAGGTCTCTGCTGTCACCTCCTGCTCAAAGCAGATGAGCTCTGAGGTCAGACCAGGCTGCTCAGGGCTTCTCCCGGGTGGGACTTGGAAACCTCCAAGGACAGAGACTGCATCACCTCTGTGGACAAACTGTGCCTCTGCCTATCTTCATGAGCCTAAAAATGTCTGCTTACACCCAGGCTGAAGCTCGTCTTTCAACTTATGTCCATTGTTTCTACCTTCTCCCCCAGCCCCAGTCTAGAGAGCCTGGCTTGGTCTCCTCGATGACCTCCCCACAGGCACTGGGGGCAGCTGGTAGTTCCCCCTGAAGCCATCTCTGCTCCAGGCTGGACAAGCCCAGCTCCCCCAGCCTCTCCTCGCAGGACCAGCCTCACCATCTTGGGGTCCTCCTCTACCCCTTGTCCCAGTACAAGTCATGTCCCATGTCTAATCTTGTACTAGGAGCCCCAAGCTGGGTGCAGGATTCAGACAAAGTCTAATGACTGTGAGTAAAGGGGATTAAATGTGAATGGGATACAGGTCTCTGGGATGAGGACATCCCCTCTCACTCTTATAGCTACCTTCTAATGCTTTCCAGTTGCTGTTGTGTTTACCAACTAATATCTGTGTGTGCTTCAAATCCTATGCAATTGTCAGCTAAAACTTTTTGTCAAGAATTTTCAGCCACCTTTAACTTGTAGTTGTGAACCTGAGTGGGAACTGATGCTCCAAGATGAGCTTTACTGTATGCCAGATGCTGTGGAGGAGCTGCTCACCACACAGAAGTGCTCTGGCTCTCTCCAGAGAGCTTTTCCCCTCACAGAAAACCATTCCTTCATGGCAGGGGCCCCATGTCTGCAGCAATTGGTTGACAACACATAAAGAGTGCACATTATTTCATGTCTCTTTTTTCCTACTGACTTCCACAAATTATTCTACCAGGACACTGGTTTCTCAAGATCTGTATGTAATATGCATATGTAGTGCTATCACTAAAGCACTGGAGTACAGAAGTTAATACCTTCCTCATTAAAACATTTTATTAATAAGCAAACAATAAAGATAGTGGCAAATATTTCATTACATGATCCAGTTTTAAAACATCTCAGCATAAACAGAAGCAATGCAAGCTAATTAGCTATGACAATGTCATATGCCCATAAGAAAAACAGGTCAAATCTTGAAAGCAATCAGAACCTTCTCTAGTCTTGTCTAAAATGCAAGAACATTCATAAAATGAGGAAATCAGCCTCACAATTAATTTGCTATTGTTTAATAAGGCCTCAAGAGTGAGGACTGACCTTTCCAACTTCAGATATCTAAATGCAGGTTAAGCCAGTCACTGTGGAAATAAAGAAAAATAGAAGAAACCTGACAATTTTAAATCTATATTGGAATAAAATAATCTGAGCTTTCAGATTTTCCTTTCTCTCCACTGATTATAAAGAAGCACAGGACGACCTCTGCACTATGCCTCCAATCCTATGTTTCACATCCAGGTATGTGTTCTTGGCCCACCTCTTGTGTCATGCAATACAATTTATCCTACTTCTCTTTTACTGTGACCTAACCAGAAATAAGTGGTACTGTATGCTCATACAGACATCTCTGCTGTTCAGCTCAATAAGGTAACTAATAAAGTTTCAACAGCTTGTTTGTGTGCGGCATCCTCTATAGAAAACCCATGAGAGTTAGCAAAATGACATCTTAAAACTTCTGCATCTGTGCTGTGACTGAAATTACATGACCACTTAGCACAAATCCAGAAAAGCATAACTCATGCGGGGTGGGTGCAATGCACTGTTTCAAGTTATTTTTATATCTGCATAACAATAATGCCCCAAGGTTCCAGCTAAGATCAAAGTCCAACCATATTACAGGGTACAGACACGCATAATAACATTTTGCTGTGGACAAAAACATGCCACCTGAGGTTGATACTACTTCCAGGTGAATCCTGCATCCTTGTATGTGGAGATGTTGTGCCTCCTGAGGGAAGGGCAGCAGTAAAGCCTAAATGCTACATCTAAGACACTGCATCTCTCCCTCTGCAGGGGAGCAAAATAGCAGTAGCATAGAATGGCTTGGGTTGGAAGAGACCTTGAAGATCATCTAGTTCCAACCCAGACACCTGGATCCCTTCAGCTGCAGTAGTTACATTAAATACAGCTGAGCCCTGAAGAAGCAGACCTTGCTTCAGCTCATGTATAAAATAGATGTAGCATAAGAGAGGTGAACTGGCTTCCCAAGATCATTCATACAGTCATGGACAAAGCCCAGACAGATCCATTACACTGTACTGTCTCCCAAACTAGTTACTAAATCAAAATCTTTTATTTCCCAGAGACAAGTCTTAAAACAGGGGACATATTAATGCAGCAATGCCAATGGCCAGCATCAAACATTGGTGGGAAAAGCCATGGGGTATCAAGTGCATGGTCTTAAAGACCAAGTAGCTCTCTGGCAAGTCTAACAGAACCAGGGGTAGGGAATGAAGGGGGGATTTTGCCCTATTGACTCACATTTAGATCACCATACAGGTACAGAAGTGCCAAGGGGTGGGAAAAGGGGAGCATTTCTTTCCCTCACAATGTGGTACAGTAACAGATAGGAGTTGAAGTGACCCTTACTGCTGCTGAGGTCTCAGCTCACTGGCCAGTGAACCTACTCTTTGCTCAATACAACCTTCTCCTGTCTGCAGTCAGAGTTTCACAAACTAACCTCGCTGTCACAGTGATTGTTGGGTGAGGGCTTATTTTCTCCAGTGACAAACAGCTGATGTTTGCTGTTTCAGATCCCTGCATAAGCAAATATTGTTCAAGTGCTGAATTCCTAAATAAGCTGAAAAATGCATTATTTAAAACATGATTGTGTTCCAGCATTGCACAATATTAATATTGCTAAAGCTACTTAATGCCTGCACATTTATGCATTTATACAGTAATTTGATAATTTTTAACTGAACTTTTTAATAACTGTTTCTAGTTATGGATGAATTTGACAAATTCGGACCAAATGTTTCATTGGTCTCTACATGTGCACATATCATTCGTTGCACATTCAGTCTCCTCTTCTGCACGACCGAAAACTTCCACTTTTTTATGAAGATCTGCTCTTCATTTGGTCTCTCCTGTTAGACAAGGCACGCCTCAGTCAGATTTCATTTGTGTTTTCAGTTTGGCAAGACCAGTGAGACATTCATCTCTCCATTTTCTCCTGGCATCCAGGACTTTTGGAACAACTGGAATTTTTTCAGACATTGCCTGGAACAGAAAATGTAAGATGATTAAATCTCATGTTCTGATTAGAAAGTTTCTCACCAGCATGGTTTTCATGCTTTCTCTGTGTCAGACCAAGTCACCATCCACACAACTATAATTTAGTCTATCACAAGCAATAGGTCACTAATTCTTTACATGGGTGACTGGAAATGAGCCAACTCATATGAATGAGAAGAAAAGTGCTGCCACTTGGGTAAGGTTATCTTGAATGTGACAATGAAGATGATTACAGAAACAACAAAATATCAGCCTCTTCCCTCATTTTGCTCCACACAGCCACTGTCTAGTCTCTTTGACAATAATCTCTTATCAAGCAGGAGGGAGGCAACCTGGTCATTTATGTGGCTGAAAATATGTTCTAAACCAGATGTGTGTTTTTAAAGCTGTGATGTCTCTTCTGGGTCCCAATAAATGTAATGAGGCATACCATATTTATTAAAAACATTTTGTCTTACAAGTGCCAGTTATAATAAAACTGATAGGGGGGGACACATAACAAACTCAGGGGAAAAAAGTTATTTCTGAGTGCACAACTGAAGCTGACTTAGAATTGCGAAAGAAAAAAAAGTTGTTTTGAGAGAGCAGGTAAAGATTATAAGGTCATCTTTGTCAAAATGTACCTGAGATCTTAGGCTTAAAAAGCAAATGTTGAGAAACTGGGTAAAACCTGGACCTGCCACCAGTGACTGGCAAGCTGTGGTCACTCCAGAAAAAAATCAGCATGAGAGACAGAGAAGTAAGATAAGAAAAGTTTAATGATTTACTCTAAAAGAGGATCCTTGCAAGCCCATCTTTGGCATTGAAGACTGAAAATAACAAAAAGACACAGAAACAGATGTTGAGGTGGAATCCAGCTTTCTATAAAAAACCCCAAACCCTTTCATATCAGTTAAAACCTTGTAATTGTGAACGACTCCACAATTATTATTGATTGTTCTTACAAGCAATCTATGTTGTTAAAGCATAAAAGATTTTTCTTTTCCTTTTTAACATAGCTCACGTTGAAATTGCATTAACATAAATAGCAATAAAAAAGTTCTGTCTTCCAGAGAGACTCCCTCTATATTTGGAATTAATCTCTGACAGCTGATCAGCAATGATTCAACACAAGCATGTGTTCTTAAGCGAAGTGTTAAAAAAAGGCAGAGTTAGGAAATACTTCAGTTAATTCCTATGGTCATTCAAATTAGCCTACATAGTGAATATAAACAAACTATGGGCTTAGAAATGTTAATAGAGAAACTAGATCCCAATCCAGAACAGCACTTAAAAACATCTTACCTTTAAACATGCAAGTAATCTTACCAGCCTGCTCACATGCTTAACTTAAACATGTATTTGCACACATTACAGACTGGAATTCTAGTTTGTAAAGAAAACAAAAACAAGAAAAAGAACACCCTACAAGGTTTATGCAGGAGTGAATCTTCTTCCTTAAAGTACACATTCACACAATAAAAACAGACTACAGATACCTCTAGCAGTAAACTGAAATGGTCCAAATGTTAAAATAAAAGCTAACTATCTTTGTTCTGAATGTCACTGTTTTTATCAACTCCATATTTACCTGATTGACTTTCTGCACAATTTCACCTGAAAATTCTGGAACTGGCCCAAAGGTGTTCAGAACAAGTCTCATTCCGTCAGCGTATCTTTCACAATAATTTGAAACACCTAAAAATAAGAGTGAAAAGTTAGATTTCAACAGAATTTCCTAGTTAAGGTCAGTAAGGCTGCCTATGCTTAAGCACTGTCATAAATCAGAGACCCAAAAAATGGTCTGTTCTTATGATTAAGACACCTAACTGTCATCAAGGAAAAATGGATTCTATCCACCACATTTCCATTAAGGTTCATGGAAAAGTCATTTAGGACATGCCGTCATTGCAAAATCAATTAATGTTACATACCAGTAGGCAATGCTATGTGAGGGGTGTAGTACACAACCACAGCTTTACTCCAGACCAGAAACCTTGCCTGACTGGTGTCCAGGAGGAGAGTGCTCTCACCTGTCTTCTCCTTCTGATCACTGTGTGTCATATCCGTTGATGCATTCCTGATATTTTTATTTATTAAACTGGAGTGTATCAAGAACAACATTGCTCAGGGGGAAAGGGTCAAAGGCATGAAGATCTAGGTGGCTTCCAGCAAAGGAAAAATGCTTAAGGAGGAACAGATGGATTTTGTAGATCAATACCTTACATTGCAACTGGGGTTAGTGACAGGAATTTGAATTTTTTGACCCTCTTTGATGGCTGAACACTTGTAGGGGGAAAGAAAAGAGTGCAAGGTAACAGATACAGGACAAATCTCAAAGTATAAAAAAAAGGCAGAAGGAGACTACCTCTAGTGTATATGCACAAATGCATGCAGCTGGGAAATAACCAGGGAAAGTAAGACTGTGGTTGAACAACTACAACTTTGCTGGAGCAGCTGTGGTGTGGTGGGATGGCTCACACAGCTATGTGAGTGCTGCAGTGGACAGATACACCCTGCAGGAAAGACAAGGAGAGGGTGTGTTCTCTGTGAAGGGGCAGCTCAGGTGTCTGGAGCTATTCCATGGGATGGGCAACTGGCTGAGCGAGAGCCTGTGGGTCAGCACAAGTGGAGAGGCCAGTAAAGAACAGCATCCTCCAAGGGCAAGAACAGTCCACCCTGATATTCAGCAAGACAAGTAGATGTATCAAGAGATTTGCTTGGACGAGTGTCAGTGCCAAAAGATGTCATACAGCAGGTGGAAGCAGGGACAGGCTGAAGATATTAAAGATATTACAAGAAGATATTAAAAAACACTGCCTAGGCACGTAGCAATGTTGTCAGGAAGGCCAAAGATCAGCTCCAGCTGAGACTTGCAAGGATGTCAAGGGCAACAAAAAGCACCTCTCCTGTTAATAACAGCCCTTGCTGTCACTAGCATGCCCTTTCAAGGCTGCTTGCTACTGTATTTTAAAAATCATGTCAGTCAATACACCAAAGTTATCATTTAAGATTTTCAGATGACTGAAGGCAAATATTGCACCCATCTTCAGAAAAGGTAGAAGAACAATCTGGGATACTACAGATCAATCAACCTCACTTCTGTCCCTGAGAAAATCAGGGAGCATGTCCTCTTGAAACAAAGTCCTGGGCACAGGAATAAGAAGAAAGTGCCTGTGACGGTCAGCATGTAGTCACCAATGCGTACACCATGGTGTAAATCATGTCTGACTGACCTTGTTGCCTTCTGTGATAAAATAATTATTGGTGGAAAATAGGAAAGTAGTGGATATCGTTTACCTCAGCTTTAGAAGGGCATTTGACATGGTCTTCCTGTTTGGACAACTAGACAGACAAAAAACCAGGTTGGATAGACAGGCTCAGAGGTAGTGATTAATGGATGGTACTCTTCCTGGAGGCCAGTAAAAGTGGAATATTGCAGGAATCTGTCCTGAGACCTGTACTGCTTAACAGCACTTGCTCATGAACTTTGTGGATGACATCAAATTGAGCGGGGTTGGGAGCTGGAGGGGCTGGACCAGCGGACACACTGGAGGGCAGGGCTGCCTTTAGAGAAGTTGAAGGAAGGAGCCAATATAAAACTTTCACAAGGACATATGCAAGATCCTGCACCTCAGAAGGAAGAGCTTTTTGCAACAACAAAGGCCTATGAACCCCAAGAACTCCAGGTAGCAAGCTGACATGAAGCAACAGTGTGCCCTGGCAGCTGAGAGTGCCAACAACAACCTGGGCTGTGTTAACAGATTGAAGTTAGTTAACAGTAGACTGAAGGAAATTATTAACTTCCTTTACTTAGCACTCATTAGACTGCATCCAGAATACTGCATTTTTGCAGTCTTGGGAGTTTGGGACTCCCCAGTATAAAAAAACATTGACAAATAGGAGCAGCTTCAGCAGAGGCCACAAAATGGTGGGGGTTGGAGCACCTGGGGGGAGCTGGGCTTGTTCAGCCTGGAGAAGAGCTGGTTTTGGGGGGTGGACCTACCAGCAGCTCCCCAGTGCCTACACAGAGATCACTGAGAAAACAGAGCCAGGCTCTTTAGAGTTGTTGCACAGCAGAAGGACAAGAGACATCAGACGCCATTTGAAATGAGAGGTTCAGACTGGATACTCAAGCCCTGGCACAGGTTGCCCACTGAGGTTGTTCAGTCTCCATCTCTGGGGTTTTTCACGACTGGATGAAACTCTGAGAGCTTGGTCTGACTTCAGAACAGACCCTGCTGTGAACATCTTAAAAAACTCACAGAGAACCTGAGAACCTGAGAACCAGTGAATTGGTAGTAATGGGTAAAACGACAGTCAAGAAGACTTGGCCGAATCAGAGAAAGGCCCAGCTTTCATCAGCTCCAGTAGGAATCTCAAAAAATTACTGTTGAGGCACTAAAGAGGAACGCAAATAATAAATGCAACGAAAAGAGAAATCAGCCACTCAGCCAGACACACACATCTAGTAGACTTTTTAGTGCTAATAACTACCACATAATCATGAAAGGATAGGGCAGCCTTTCCCAGTCAGGAAGTCAGGAGGTGCACCACAATGGTAAATGAGCAATGCTTCTCTGGAAGTAAGCAAGTCAACACTGGTAAGAATGTGATAATCCTGATGATCACCCTAGGTCTGAGAAGTTCTGGATATCCACTAAAGGCTTGTGACAACTTCTCTTTTCTGAGAACCATGGAGAAGAAGTTACATTCTTAACACCCTTTTTATTAGCTAATTACCAAAGCAAAGAAGTGAAACATGCAAAGACAAAGGCAAGCATTTATGGTCACTAAGTCTTTCATGAAGACTCAGGATATTGTGCAGACTGACAAGCATGAACAAGAATTGCCCATGGTCTTATCAACCACAAAATACAGGAAATATAAGTGGGTGGGCCTGACTATTGCACAAAAGAATGCAACTCAGGTCAAGAGTCATTAAGCGATCTCTTTCCTAAAGAGCATGTAGATAGTTCCTTGGAATGCAATGCTGTGTGATATCAATACCGTAGAAGTCACACCTGCCTAACCCTAACATGGTTGTGGTTGAAATGAATGAATGAAAACCTCTGACTACTGACATCTATGTATCATAAAGTACAACACTTAGATTGCTCAACATGCCTGAAATCGCTCAAGTACAGGTTTTCCAAAAGGCCTCTGAAACTCTTGTTTGTGGACAAAAGACAGGAGAACTTTCAAAGGACAAAGGCTCAATGAAGTATTAAATTTCATGCAGCACTCTGAAGTCAGGATGACTATCAGATAAACAACTGAAAGGAGAGAATGGGACAACATGTCCATTGCATAAGAGCAACATGGGGAGATTTGAGAGTATTCAACTCTCTTAAAAATGGACTAGAAACATCCTACAACATCTGAAAGAAGGACGGCAGCCCTATTAGGAAGCCTTGTTAAGAACCTATATTTGGTGCCAAGAGTGCAACAATCAGCATTCAGTCATCCTGTTTCCCTGTGTTATCTACCCATGGAGCATATGTGTTCCCAGAATACAATCTGGCATGTTCTGGCCTTCCCCAACACAAGAAGGGAGGTCAGCTGGTCTAGAGGTACTCTAATTACATGGAAAATTAGTATTTTGCTCAATTTTCCAGATTGACACACAGCCAAAAACCTCCAGATTGCCCAGTTGGTTTCAAAACATCACTGTCAGGAAGTGAGATTCAAGGAAGAGAAGCATTACTGTGGGATGTGGAACAGGCTGTGATACAGTCCTATCACTTCACTGAGAGAATAAGCAGAGACCACCATCCTCTTCCATAAACTCTCTGGAAAGGACCTCTGGTTATCAGGGTTTATTGACCATACCCTGTCATTAGCACAAGTGTTTACCTATTACATCTTAACAGCTGGGCTCACAGACTTTGGCACCTGAAGCCAACCCAGACTGACCTACAGGGGATAGGGTATCCACATGAGCAAACTTGGGAATCCAAGGCAATTGTGGATGAGTCTCATGCACAAACCACAAGACAAAGGTAGTTACATTTCAACTTGCTCATGTGAGCTTTTTCTTCTAACAGTGAGGAGCCTGAGCAAAAATGTCCCCCACATCATGCAACATCACTGGAAGTTCCCAGATGCAGAAGTAGAAATGACTGAGGCTGAGGAGTGCAGAACTATATTGGGTACACCTTGCTAACCCAGAGCTCCCAGCTGGACAATGACAAAATAAAAAATGGCAACTCAGTCCAATGTGGCAATTCAAGCAAATCCCCACGATCAAGTGGTGACAGCAGGAATGGTAAACAGAGCAGTGTCAGCTACCAGTTATTCTGGTGCTTATTCAGCTGACACAGGTCTATGACACTTAGACCAGTGTTGAATAGTTTGGGTTTGGTACTTTTCCAAAAGTCAAGGGGAACCTTTCAAACATCTGGTAAACTTGTGTAATAATACCCTAGAGATCTGAGTACTTTTGATTCTGGTGCAGTCAGGAGAAGGTAGAACACTGTGTGCCAGAAATCCTTTTCACAAGCCTCAAGCTAAAGAAATTACATTAGTGTCTTGAGAATACTGAATGGATATGGTTGATCCATTTACCTGGTGAATGTGAACTCCAGAGCTGGACATGGCTTTCAAAGCTCACTCATCCAGCTAGACCTGGAAATCAAGCTCCTACTGGCAGCTCACCTTGAATGAATCAGAACAATTTCTGGGTGGATGTAGCTCATCAATGCAACACAGACATGCCAAATGCAGGCTGGGTAATACAATTCACTCACTGCACCTAATGTATAAATGAAGCCTTATGCATAGTCAGCAAAATAGAAAAAGGTGGGGGAAAAAGGGTTATGGGCCTAGAGAAGAGCAGCAGCATTAGTGCAGTTGATCTCAACATTGTGGCTGAAATGGCAGCACCCAGCCGTGTTATGCTGCATGCCAAGCAGGGAGTGAGCACTGCAAAATCTTTCAAGTCTCAAGTGAAGAAAATAGACCAAAAGTTAGAATACATACAAAGTCTCCCCCAAGGACTAAAAAACCAAAAGCTTCAAAATAAGCAACTCAAGATAGTACCCCCAGTGTGAATTGTCAGTAGAGACAACTGCAATTTTAATTTGGTTTCAGGAATCAGGACCAAATGTATGATGCCACTTGAGCAGTAAGGAATATTACTGAAAAATCACTTGGCTTTTTAACTGCAAACTCAAAATCACCAAATATTTGATTCCGGGCCTTTGGTCTTAGGAATCCTTTGGTTCAAAGGTCAGGGCTATTGCAAAGGCAGATGGGAAGAGCCCTTGACTGGAGCATAGGGAGAAGAAGAAAGAAAACAAATATTACAGAATCCCTTTAACTTTAATCCTTGTTGATAGTACCCAAGGAGTAGCTTAAGATGGAAGAATTAGCATTGGTAAACAGTGTGAGATAGATAGGGGAGCACCTAGGAGATGGAGAAATGGGAAGGAGATGGCAAATGGGGCTGTTAAAAACAACCATCTCTCCTTGCATCCAGTTGCTGTGCCTACACTGTGCCCCAGTATCTCTGGAGAACAAGAATGATGCAAGATGCATCTGGAACAGAGGAAGAGAATGATAGCTTCCTCTTGTCGTTTTGGTTTGTTGGCTCCCTGTCTAAATGTCCATCTTCCCAGCACACACTCACTTCATCAGCTTTAAGGGAAAGAGGCTGTGGGAGAAGGCAGACATTGCAACAACTGGGAATTATGAACACAGAACAGAAATACCTTCAGGGAAGGGGGGAATTCCTTGAATCTTCCTTCCACCACTTAATTACAGCTATGGGAGAATGAAACAAGAAGAATGAGTAATAAAAAGTGCTAAGGGAGTACTGGATGCAGGATTATGGAGATGAAAAGGGGAATACTCTTATCTTCATTGAAAGTCCCAAACCCACTCAAAATTTTTGACTTCTGCAGTGTAGTTACAGGAACATGTTTTCACAAGCTAGATAAGGGCATTGATTCAAGGCTCTCCAGTGGCCCTTATGTCTCTAGGACACACAAGGCTCTTTGTATCACCAACAAAGGAATAAGCTGCTACTTATTCAGCTTCAGTAAGAGTCCAGGCAGTTTCAAAAATGGCTAATGAACTGTCCTACAAGAATTTGACCACATAACCAGACTTCAGGTTTGCAGGTCCTTACCTAAAGGACTTGCACTAGTGTGGTGCAACATGGTTCTTGCTGAAATGCCTTTAGTTTTATCATCAAGATGAACATGGCATTGATGAAGAAAAAGTAACTCAGAACAGATATTTAGCTTAGAAATGCACATAAAATGCTTCACAAGTGAAGTTCATAAAGAGAAAGGTGATGTGTAATAGAAAAAAATGCAAAACACAGTATAACATGTAGCAGATTCATGCATTGTAAGCATCTTGAAGTATCTCACTTCTTCTTTTCATAAGAAAGACAAGAGGCAGAAGAGATGCAAGCAAGCACACTTGGTAAACCAGTCTAGCAAGGAGACTACAGATGGGGCAAAACAAGGAAGACACTGAGATATTTGTGAGAGAGAATGAGACACAGGAGCAAGTGTTACTGGCATGGTCAGGGAACACGCCAAAGAGAGGGTGCTTCATGATAATTAGTATTAACTTGATGACTTTCAACTTGATGAGCAGCATAACAAGATACTGTAATGACTCAAAAAGAGTAGGCAAGATGGTCAAGCCACTGATGCAATAGCATCAACAATTTGAAAAAAACTGGGGTGGGGTTGACTTTAGCAAGTAAAATCTAAGAAGAGGCTGCACTGAAAGATGAGTATGAACAACAATCAAAAAGAAGGGGCATATTTTGAGAACATCATGGAGTAATCTGATATGGTTAGGTTATGTTCAGAGGAACAAAAAATCCCCAAGTTTTACTGATAGAAAGATTACATTTCTAGACATTACAGCTCCAAGGGAAACTTTCTAAATATAATCCTATCTTCAGTAAGGATGTGTCGAAACATAGATGCATGCTCTTAGTTAGGTTGTGAATTCACAGGACGCTTCATACGCTACATTAGTTCCCATATGAATTCATGGAAGATTCTAGTTGCATGAATACTTTCAATGACCCTAAGACAGTTGTGGCACCCAAAAAAGTTTTATTCTTGCTGTCCCTATGTTACCATCTCAATAGCAATGCACAAACATTTCTGCAGGTCTGTGAGCCGTATCAAGGAATTAAATTGAGTCAATATGAACGACTTATTTAGTTAGGTCAGTTTCAAATCTGGGATGAATTCCTCAGTCTAAGCCACTTGGTGACCATATTCTTTCCTTAATGTAAGGGAGAGGGATGCATCAAGATGTGGTTTTTTTGACCCATCTATAATGACTTGAGCAATAACGCATTAAGAATTGCTGCACAAAGTCACATGTTCCTTTCAGAAAGCAGAGGGAACCATTTTACATCTAAGAGTCCATAGAAGGAAACTGCTGCACAGAAGCCAGTATGCTGAAAAATCCACACCTTGACTTACTCTACATAAACTTTTTCATACAGAAATGCCCTGCAGCTCCACAGAGGCAAACAGCAGTTCTAGCAAGATTATGAATTGTTTTCTTCAGCTTATGGGGACGGGAATTGAAGGCAGGTAAACACATATGAAACAGATGTGGGTTCACGAGAAAACGGGCTTGTATGATTATATACCACTGTGATGCTTCATCTAAGTTGTACCTTCTTACAAGCATTCCTGAATTAGGTTGAGATAGTTTATGATCCTAAAACATAACACATAGGTTGGACAGAAAAGGAGACAATGTTCCTTTTCTCAGATTTTACTGCCTTAGAGGTTCTCACACCTGCTGACTAGCTTGTGGTACAAAAGTTCCTGAGCTGGGTTAAAGCTTGGTTTGCTCCCTATGGGGCAGCATTGAAACAGCAGCCATAGCAATGGAAATAAACCCTGCTCTTGAACCAGTCAGCATGCCTGTTTAGAGTAATTGTTAGAAAACATGCTTGGCTATGTCTTGCCTAGGCAGACACAAAAAATTTCCTACCTTTGAACTATGACTTTAGATTCCCTACTCTTTCAGATTTTGTACATTTCATACAGCACAATCAATGACTCTGCTCCTGTCATCCAAAATCAATTCACCTGGTAGGTGCTTCTAAGATGAGCAAGCATTCCCACTTCTAGTAAGAGGAACATAATTTTGACCATGAAGAGTCATTCCTAGCTTACTGGATATTTGTACTTACATTATCGGGACCATACACCAGCCCCAATTTTCACACAAACACCTGTAGACACCTATGTGAATACTGCTGTGAGTGACAGGTAGAATATAATCCTGGAATGGTGACTGTATAAATGCAGGAGAGAAAATAGCAACAAAGATTCTTCAGCCTTCCCCCACCCAGCTCTTCTGCTAGTATTAGCAGTTTAGATCAAGATTAAATTCCAGTTAGACCTCACTAAACAACCTACTAATAAAATAACTGATCTAAGCCCATTGTGAAATATATATGAAGAACTCTTGCTATAAACTTGTAAAACACAGTATATGACAGTCTAGCCTCTGGTTTTACAGATGATTTTCTTGCAAGGGCTTAAAAGGAGCTGACAATTCAAGAAACAAAGTTTAGGACATGTAATCTTGCCAAGGCTGGATCATCTCTAGTATTTTCACAGATAGGCAGGTACATATACAGGTGGGACACCATGTCTGCTAATGCGACCCCACAATGAGTAAACAGGTAAACTGACTTTAGTGACATCTACTGATCTACCTTGTAAAAGACTTAATAGCATTTGCTGTGATGCTGGCATGTGAAATCATAAGAGGACAAAGTAAAAAAAAAGAGCTTAGTGAAACTGAAATCAACATTAATTTTATTTGCTGAAACCAACAATCAACATTATAATATTATGCAACTTGGATGTGCTTTTTCCCCCCTCCCCAAAGCGGTTTCTTTCCTGTCTGTTGCAATTCAGTTCTCAAACTACTGTTGCTATTTCTCCTCCTTTTGATGACTTGACACTGTCATTTTTATTCCATGTTCAAGGCTGTTGGCTCATTGCCATATAGTCAACATTCCTAATATTCATGCATGGATTAACTGGTAACCTAAAGTGGCCTGGATATTAGGTTTGATAGGGTCATTTATGAATATGGAGGAAAGGATGTAAGAACTAACACAATGGAAACATGACATTAGCACATAGGAAGTTCATAGGAGTATCTTGATGTATGTATCCCACAGGGCAAGTAGAAAATATTGATCTTAGAAAAAATAATTGGAATAATATTCTTTATTAAAAACCAAATCAAAATGTCACATCACCCTAAAAAATCCCAAACACTATTTTTCTCTTACATGCCTCCAACATGCCTACCACCCTTCCTCACTGATAACAGAGTTTAAGATTGTGGGAAACTAATAGCTTATAGCTGTAAAGAAAGGCAGCCCCTGTGAAGCTGGTGAAGCTGATAGACAAGGTAACAAAAAGAATAGAGGGGGTTTCTTATATCTTCCTCCATTTCCCTTGATAAAAAAGCAGACAGTATTAGTACAATGCTTCAGAGCAGATTGTCATAGAATCATAGAGTTGTTTAGGCTTGACCTCTAATATCATCAAGTCCAACCATTAACCCAGCACTGCCAAGTCCAGCACTAAACCATGTCCCCAGGTGCCACATCTACACATTTTTTTAATACCTCCAGGGATGGTGACTCAACCACTTCCCTAGACAGCCTGCTCCAATGCTTGACTACCCCTTCCATGAAGAATTTTTCCCTAGTATACACTCTAAACCTTCCCTTGAGGTTTCCATCTCAAGGTGCAACTTGAAGCCATTTCTCCTTGTCCTGTCACCTGTTACTTGGGTCAAGAGATCAACCCCCACCTGGCTACTACCTCCTTTCAGGTAGTTGCAGAGAGTAATAGGATTTCCCCTGAGCCCCCTTTTCTCCCAGGGGAGACAACCCCAGCTTCTTCAGCCACTCGTCGTAAGACTTTGCTCTCCAGTCCCTTCCCCAGCTCTGTTGCCGTTCTCTGGACATGCTCCAGCCTCTCAATGTCTTCCCCGCAGTGGGGGACTCAAACCTGAACATAGGATTCAAAGTGTGGCCTCACCAGTGCCCAGTACAGGGGGACGATCACTGCCCTGGTCCTGCTGGCCACACTATTGCTGATAGAGGCCAGGATGCCACTGGCCTTCTTGGACAGCTGGGCACACTGCGGGCTCACGTTCAGCTGCTGTTGACCAAGATCCCCTGTTCTTTTCCACTTGGCAGTTGTCCAGTCACTCTTCCCCCAGCCTGTAGCACTGCCTGGAGTTGTTGTGACCCAAGTGCAGGACCCACCACTTTGCCTTGTTGAACCTCATACAATTGGCCTTGACCAATTGATCCAGCCTGTCCAGATCCCTCTGCAGAGCTTTCCAGCCTTCTAGAAGAACAACACTCTAACTCCACTTGGTGTCATCTGCCAACTGACTGAGGGTGCACTCAATCCCTTCATCCAGATCACTGATGAAGATGTTAAACAGGCACTGTCACAAATATTGTGCCCTGGAGAACACCACTAGTGACTGGTCCCCAGCTGGTTGCAACCCCATTCACCACCACTCTATTGGCCATCCAGACAGTTTTTCACTCAGCAAACAGGGCACCCATCCAAGCCATGAGTAGGCAGTCTCTCCAGGAGAATGCTGTGGGAAACAGTGTCAAAGAATTTACTGAAAGTCCAGGCAGACCATATCCACAGCCTCTCCCTCATCCACTAAGCAGGTCATCTTGCCATAGAAGGAGATCAGGTTAGTCAAGAAAATCCTTGGCAATCAAGAGGAGGTCTATATTATTCCATATTATATGAAGCAATACTGGGCAACTGAAGAGAAATTGACACTGGTATGGAACTATGAACATAAGCCATCACATGTCCTGACATCAGCAATTTTGATTTAAACTGATGAGAGCAAGAGTCTGAGTCATTCTGTAAGCACATAAACAGGAGCAGCTCTAGACTCAGAGACAATGCATCTAAAAGGGCAGGAGTGTAGCAATACTTCTCATGATCGAAGTTACTGAACAAGCCAACAAGGTGCTTTTATGGAAGTGGTTCAATACACAAGTGTTTTAATTATATTACTTTAGGGTTATTTTTAATTGAGAATATTATTTAATGTTAAAATAATTCTACAGGTGTATTTTGGTTTTGTATTTTGCAAGCCCATCACCAGACTACTCTTTTGGTTTATCAGTCTCTTGGATTATATTTCCTAAGTTTTCTTCCTCTTATCTGGAATACTAACATTCCTAACAGAAGGAATCATTAAATCTAGAAGCGGGACAATTTCTGCCATTAATAAACAACCTACCAGTTTCATGTGCTACCTAAAATTGATTTGAGATGGAAAATTTCAGAAATGTTTTTGTAGCAGTGACTACCTGATGGGAAGAAGGAAGCTAAGCTGCATCATGATGGAACATTAAATGCCAAAAAGTGCTCCAGGAACAGCTTCAAAACCAACTCATGTGACTTACACGATTCCATTTATTCAGGAGTCTAAGACATAGATTAAAATAAAAGATTCACAAGCATGATTTAATCTCAGATGAATTACCATTTTTTTGGCATTAACAAACATTCTGTTTCAGTTTTATGTTTTAATAGAGGCAGTTCAAGAAGTTACTCTGACAGACAATTGTACATGGATGATTCCAGCAGAGGATGGCATGACAGTTTAGTGGAGTGATGGAGCTGGACTGGAAAACCCTGGCCTGCAGACTCCAGGTAGTTTGCTGTGCTGGAGGCTAGTACTACATGCATCTGTTCTATGTAAAGAATGTATATGGTTATACTGAGTAAGCCTAAAATCACTAGAGGGGATGGAAATTGCCAGATATTAAAAGACCAGAAGAGGGAAACTTTTAGAAAGGTGTCTCTGTTTAGAGGATGAATGTTGTTTACCTAACAATACACAAAAGCAAACACTTATTGGCATTTAATTTATTGATATACAACCAAGCTGACAAGCTGAAACACTCTGGTGGAAGATGCACAATTCCACATTCACGGCAAATAGCTGAGCCAGCCTTAAGAGACATAAGCTTCTGCCAAGTAACTAACCAACAAGTAGAAGTAAAATAACACTTCTGATTGTGCACCGGTATTTTATGATTTTGGCTTCTTATTTTTATTTTACTATTGTATTATTAGGCACTGCAGCAGAGCCTAAAAGATCCAGTAACAGAGCAGGGACCCACCATATCCGGGCCCATACAAAAGCAGAATAAAGAGACAGCCCATAATATAACAAACTAGTATTTAACTGACCTACACTTAATTTTTGTGCTTTGCTAAAGTCTTTGATCAAACCTTTGTAACACTGATCCATAATTTTTATTTCATTTTATGTAATTCACTTTTTATTTAGCCAGGATTCAGATACACTATTGAAAACCCACCTAAAGATCTGTCTTAATTATGCAAAACACATATTGAACTGTTACTTATCTGCTCTGTCAAGTCAACTTTGTATGCACAGTATCTTGCTGAGGAAAGTAATCTTACATTACTTAGGACCTAGGTCAGCTTAAAGCACATCAGCTCCAGTGATATTTACATCTGCTACAAATTCAGGGACGGGTGCACTCATCTATGGAAAGGGATATTCTATTGACACTGGATTATCAGATGAACTTTTTGAATACTTTCTTCTCCCGACACTCAGACAGCTCTGAACTATGGGTACAGCAATGCTGTCAAAGCACTGGGGTGAATCTTGGAAAAAAATAATTACACAGCTACGGTTTTAATGATTTGTCATCTTTCATTTGATCCTTTACAATAGGACAGTCAACATCCATTCCCTTCCATCAACCTCAAGTTTTAGGTAAGTTTTCCTTTTCTTACCATTACAATAAAGAAAGAGACACGCCATAGTTGCAGCAATCCTAACCCAATTCATTACAGAACATTTCCAGAGCCTTGTGCAATGTAAGCCTTCCCTTATATTCATAATATTTTAAACTACCTACCTTCTGCATTAAGATGCATGGTTTCCAGAGGTCCAATAAATGCATATCGCATTCCCAATCCATCAGACATCACGAGGTCTAGATCAGTAGGAGATATTATTCCTTCCTAAGCAGCAAAAGTAGAACAGGAAGGAAGACTAGTGAATGTTTGCTTTTAATATAAAATTTCCCATTTTTTGTATATAATTAAAAAATTAAAGCAGTAACAAAAACTAAGGCTAGAAATGGCAGTTAGCTTGCAAAGAGAAACACAATTGTTTGTCAGAAATGTCCATCTATTATGCAAGCCTTCCTATGGTTCAGTATAAGCAGTCATTCGTATCTCTAAGATTGCTGTACTTCATAGTCCAACTACACTTTGATACATTTTGATAGTATTTTTAAAATTTATAATTAATTTACTTTTACATACAGTATGTACTATTTATACACAGTAGTTTGCCTGACACTTATTACTCTCAATAATTCATGTACTAAAACTAAATTAAACTGTTATGTTAATATCCTTTTTTTTACCCAGAAGCTGAGATCAGAGAAGAAAGCAAGCATGACACTCTTAATAGAACATGACCAAAAGAGTTTATATCAAATCTAAGTACTACACTAAACAGGAGTTTTGGCTGAATGTTATGCCTCCCCTGATAGTCTCTTAGTTTTGGATTTTTGGGCAGAGTCACAAATAGCAGAATGGCAGTGCAGCAGTAGGTACTACACCTGAGGCCACCTGCAAAAAAGGCTGGGACCAAACAAACAGGCAATGCAGTTGCCACTCCCTCCCACAAAACTCACCGAACATTCAACCTACCCAGCCTCAACCTGCCCAGAGTTCTCGAGTTCACTGCCAGCCTCCCATCTCAGAGCTGGCAGGATACAATGCAAGAGACATGCAAAATGAAGCATTTCTCATGCTAAAAGTTGAGCACTGCTATTCCACCCACATGGTAGCACTTACAAGAAAGCCAACGCCTCCATCAGGTTAGGGCAAGCACAGGAAGGCTTGTAAAAAAATGAGTTACAGTTCATTACCTTAACAGATTTACTTGAGAAGAATACTATTTATTACATGAGACTGTTTTCACCATACTAGAAAGATATGCATTAACTAAGACTTGTTCTAACCAATTCCATCAGATAAAGGTTGGTTTCAGGAATTTGTCCTCCTTATTCACAGAGACATGAAAATATTTCCTTCAGTTTTAGGAAGGTGAAATAGGTGCTGAACTGCTTCTAATTTGTCTTCTCACCCTACCTTGAGGTGCTCTCCTTGCTCTCCTCTTTCTTAACCCGCTCCTTTGAGCTACAGAGTACATGTATGCATACTCATTTGCTTGGCCAAAGACACATCTTTTTCTGTTAAATTTCCCTCTTGAAGTGCCCTGTCTCAGTGTCCCTTTGTATCACACAGTCATCAGCTAAAGTTACGGGCATGCAGGACAGCTCTCCCAACCTGCAGTAGACATTGACATCTGAGCTAGACATCTAGACTCTCTTTATAATCACTAGGGAGAAAAAGGAAATCAGCATCCTAAAGCAGGCTTCTAGAATAGATGAGCTGAGTCCTAAAAGGGCCTAACCCTCCTCACCGATTGAAAGATGAGTAAGGAGCTTAGATGTCAATGTCTACATTGTAGACATCCCATCATAAATGAGCTGCATCTCACCCCACAGTGTCCTCCAGTGTTCATCATCTACATCATCTACTGCTACTTTAAAACAAAGTTACAAGCCAAGAACCAACATAACTTCTACAGCCGGCCACAGACATAATTTTATCATCTCAGGCTTAAACAGAGACTTTTATAAGACAATCTCAAGTTTGAACCTGTTAGTAGGCATTGCTCCTAACAAAAAAAAAAAAGCCTGTCTGAATCCCTGATGCAGATGACTTTACAACTCTACCTTGAAAAGGAAACATTAACATCATTATTAAGATCTATGCACTATATATGGAACATACATTTCTGGTAGCAATTTAATTAGACATTAAAGGGTAGGGATAAGAAAGCATTATTTTCTTCAACTGAAAGGTAACACATAGGCATGGTAAAGTAACTTATCTAGAGGCAGACAGAAAGGTCTGCATGAATGAAAACCTCAGAGAGAATTCAGATTACAGACCAGCATCAGTGTAACTAACACAGGCACCATAGGTTCTGTGAAAGCTTTTTCCCCTGACGTGGCAACACAACTCCTCTGAACAACATCAGCAGAGTCAACAAAAGTGCTCCTCTGTTGGGAGCGCTTCATTCAAACAATGAGTTGTGCTGGTAAAGCTGTGCTTGATGAGTGTTTGTTTCCCCCACCCCCACCCTGGTTGACATGGATTTGTGGACAAAAGATTAACCACAAAGTCCAGACAAGCATTTGAACCACAGCAGCAGTTAAAAACTGTAAACACAGTGTTAAAAGAGTTAACAGGCTCTCGAAGCACTTCAGAATGATTGCAAATTGATTTTCAAATTAAAAACTTATTTATTTCTTTTGATACCACAGTCCTCAGCTTTGACACTGACATTTGAAGATCGGGTGCCCTCAGAATCATGAGATGAGTGCTTTGCTCTTGGCCTTTTGACTACAGCTGCAACAGATGTTTATGGGTGCCAAAAGACAAAAATGGTTGCGACCAGAAGGAAAACATGACAGATCCCTTCAGCTGAGGGATATAGTATTCTATACACGAGCTCAGCTTCTTGTC
Source organism: Xenops minutus (assembly GCA_035221455.1). Taxonomy (NCBI): domain Eukaryota; kingdom Metazoa; phylum Chordata; class Aves; order Passeriformes; family Furnariidae; genus Xenops; species Xenops minutus. The sequence continues at coordinate 44,360,358 of JAWWEE010000001.1, forward strand.
ACATAGGCCCTCTTAAAGAAAAGTTTTTTGCTTTTTCCCTTCAGAAATTAAAAACATATAAATTATAAACAAGTTAGACCATCCTCCCCTGGGGAATAACCCTACTCCCACTTACATTAAGGACATCATAAATTGGTGGAATGATTCAGCAAGGGTGGATGCAAGGTTAGCAAAGCATCTTCCACAAGGATAGGTGTTTATGCTAAGCACTAAACAAGAAAGAGTTCCAACCCAGTTTCATTACATCTAGGTGTGAAATAATCTTCCCAAGGGGATTTTTCATCCTGGATTACCTTTCTTGTAAGCCTTCACCTCCAGCACTTGCCAGAGGAAAGAGGAAGTGTGTTTAGAGTTCACTAGAAGCTCTTGCAGCTATAGAATTAAGATCTTACTTTCAAATAAATTTCACCAAAGTCCTCAATGGCCCTGATGGCCAGTCAAGCTTCAGTCAGAATCCACTACACTTCCTATGACACCACAAGCTCATTTTCCTGAGATTTTAATCTCCGATGATGCCACAGTATTCTCCTAATGAGCCTTTGGTATTCTATTAGTGCTTCTCCCTATGCAGAGACCCTTTTCACCTCTCCAAAAACCTGTGGTGGTTCTGTGTCTCCACCTTTAGGCTCTGACCCAACCTGCTTGGTTTTAATCAACAGTCTTTACATCTGTGACTCACACCCACATCACAACTTCTGTCACTGACTTGGTTTGTAATTATATTAAATGTAGCATGGCCAAACCCCCTTCAATCTCACTTTTTTCATTCTACCAATTCATCATGTTCTCTCCAGTCTGCTTATAGAGTTATTTTGGACTCCACTGTGTTCAGGACCACATGCTTTCTGTCTCCAAATCTGCCACTTCATCCTCTGTATCTCCCAAATCCAGTATTCTTCTTTTCTTTTTTTTTTCTGATTGCCACTAATATATTCATTTTCTCTCAGCAGCATTTGTTACACCCTTCTCTTGACAATCACTTTAATCAAGTCCCTTCCATCCACACCCTGATGAGATATTTTTCCAGTCCTGTCATTTTGAGCAGATGACTTTTCTCCTAAATCCCTCTACCAGCTTCATCTCTTTCTATTTCATAATGTTTGAGAAACTTGTTGTCCTACACACTTCACACCTCCCTACTTCGCTGGCCTTTATCTTCCTTCTTCCATGGTACTCTTACTCACTTCACCCTGTAAGAAACACCTGCTATCAACATTATTTTTCTCCCTGTCCCTTTAAACTTCCTTTTACAATATTCCCCCTTTTATGGGGCACTGCAACTAGATATTTAACCCTATTGCTTATCTTTGATCTTCTGGAAAGGTCCTGTGGATAACACAGAAATATAATTAATAGTGAGGAATTTGGAATTTAGTAAGTCTTGCCAGCATTTAAGGGCTGCTAACCTAATCACCTAAGAAGGGAGAGGTACATAAATTAAGGATTTAAGCCAATGCATTTGACTTCTGTGAAAACAAATTAAAATGGACACACAGCCAAACAATGACTTTATTTTCCAAAAGATTAACAAAAATGGCAGACTGCCCATTCTTCTTGTCTTTTACAACAACTACGACATAAAAAATCCCCCACTTCTGAAGAAAAAAACACAGAAAGACAGGATTAAAACTTTATACAAAGGGGAGTAGAGACTCTTAAGACACTTACACAATCCATCCTGCAAAGCAGTTTTAACAGGTTCTTAAAAGCAGCTGAAACTCCTAAATTATATCAAGGCTAAAAAACTGCCATGGTTCCCCTCGCTATCTCTGCTGCTGTATTTTATGACCTCCTTGCAAATTCCAGGTGATGCTTAGAAAAATAAGGTTTGAGATATTTTTCCTGTTTCTGGCTACAAGTTATTCTAATGGTTCTAAACAAAATTTAGGGTTGAGAAGAGAGGAATAAGGAGTGTCAACATCAGTATCTCACAGTACATCTTTTACTCTCATAATTATCAGCTTTGCAACACTTCTACCAGAGACCTACAGATTAAAAACATAAATAAGAAACCTATAGGAACAACAGTCTCACACAGGCTGTGTGTTTCTACAGAAAGTTCTCAGATACAGGACCTTGAAGAGACAAACTGTGGTGCTAGAATAAGTGTGGAGCATGAGGAGACAGAGAAAACTGATGCAAAAAGTTCCTGCCACAAACACCTGCACTGCCCACATGCTTGTGATGTGCAACTCAAAACAACATTCAAAAAGACATCCTGTCACAAGAAGAGTAACTCACATCCAAAACGAAACGTCTTGTTGTAGCACTCTTGCCTCAAAGGAAAGCACTTGCTTGAATTACATCTTTTAGACCCATAAATGAATCTATAGTCTTTGCTTCCAAGTTCTTATAAAGTCAAAATTCTGCATCCTTTAATCCACATTCCTAATTATCCACGTGACCAAAGTTCTGAGCACCCAACTGTGCACCTCCAAATCAGTTTTTATTCTCCTACCTTCCTACAATTTGGATCTCAACCTTCAGGCCTCCTAAATTTTTACCACCTTGACTCCACACTTCCCACTCCCATATCTAGTCCAGTCCTACATTCACAACATTCATTTTGTGCCCAGTTTTAGGATCCCAGCCTCTCTCCATAGCTTCTGGGAACCTCTGCACCTTTGGCAATGACGAACTGTATCCTGATACCCAGGTTTCTCATTGCTGCTTTAATCACTTGTGCCCAGTTGGTGATTGCCCAGTCCTGTAATTTGTTGAGATCTCTCTGCAGGGCCTTTCTGACTTCAAGGGAGTCAACAGCTCCTTCCAGTTCTGTGTCATCTGCAAACTTGCTTAATATCCCTTCCAGTCCTGTGTCCAAGTCATTTATGAAGATATTAAAGAGCATAGGGCCCTGTGGAACCCCACTAGTGACAGGTCACCACTCTGATGTTCCCCCAACACCACTACCCTGTGTTGTTAGTATGGCTGTACTGCATGTCTGTCCTACCAACAATGACTCTCAGCAGAGTCCTCAAAAAACCCAGACAGATGTTTATATAAAAGGGCTGATTTAAGATCATTTCAAATAACTTCAAAATACTTGCAGACTGTTTTTATGCTTCTCTCCTAGTTTACATATGGAATACTTATGTCCTTGTTATGTAGCAAAGAACTGATACAATGCAGTGCAAAACAAAAGTTCTCCCAGAACAATATAGATTTTCCCCAAGAACTCAACATGTTAAAATGAAAGAAAACATAGGAATAGCACCGATCAGTTTATGACATGTAACAGTAGACATACAAAGACACTTGTTCAGACCTTTATAACCATTAATGAAACAAGTAAGCTTGAAATTATGTTTTATGGTTCTGTCTCATTGTTCTTTTACAACAGTCAAAACCAATATACAATAATTAGCATAAAAAGACCAAGGTGTTCATAAATAATTTCATGAGAATGTCTGTGTCAGACAGATCCAGAATACCAGCATTCAAACTGACTTGGACTGCCTTACCAACACACACAATTTACATATCTAATCACAAAAGGATTAACAGTGTGGTTATTTTGGTCAACAATCTATTATTATGTCCCTCCTGCTATCATTTGCAGTTTATCGTCCACCCCTAGGTGCTTCTTAGAGCAAGGAAAACATTTGTTTCAGATGTTATGAATGCAAGTACAACTGGATTTTTAGGAGTCTCTCAAAGACTTGGGAAGACTCTCAAAGAGTTGGGAAGGCTGATGTTTTCAACAGTAAGAACTAAAAAGTGATCTCACAGTTAAAAGCAAGAAGCATTTTTCTCTATTTGGAAAGTGGAAAACACCAAAAGAACAGGACTTGCAATAAAAATTACTATGCTGGTAGCACAAACACACAAACTGTCCCAGGCCTGCAGCTCTCACCTATCTGCAGTGATTCTCCTCCCATCAAAGGCACTGTGCAGCCTGAAGCCACACAGCTGAAACTATACATCTTTGACAGCTGCTATTTGTTCAGGCTTCGGGAACGGAAATACAGCCACCAAAGTTGTTACAATTTAAATGTGTATTTGCCTGAAACACAGTAAAATTTTGCAAGAACAGAACAACTTGGAAACTTTGAGGATGCACAACAAAAGCAACTTTAATTATCTATCGGTGCTTCAAGCATTATTTTATTACTATTCACATCACCACCACCCACAAAAAAGCATCTGCACAGTTTCATACTACAGGTTTGCCTCAACTCAATACCTTCTTTCAGTAGTAGCCCATGACATGTTCTTGCACTCTTTTCATAGCTGAAGACCAAACAGAGATTGATACTTTCAATGGTATGTACTGCCTCAGCTCCCAGCAGTCCAATCTTTGAGACTCTGAGAGCTGGAGGTTGCTTCTGCACAGCCTAACGTGAATGTGACTAAATGATCCCATTCAAATTTAGCATCCTAGGTTACTATGGCAGCGTCTCCCACAACTGAATTTTTGCCCTCAGAGATGCAAAAGAATCCTACTAGATTTCTGAGGCATTAGTTCCCTGAATACCTGTGTTGAACAAGAGTATTGTATCAATGTGCCTACACATTATCAGTCTTACTGGTCCACAATTTCCCGATGACTCTTTGCTTTTTCAAAAAGAGATAAGGTGTGCTAACTTCCATTTCTGCAGTATTATGTTAGACAGTGTGCAGAATGGTGCCTAAATTAGTATTTTATCAACTTCATATTTCAGCTTTGTGATCCTCAGATAAATTCCATTTCTCCTTCACAGTCTGCCGTTACTCATTTACTCTTTCCCCTTCCAAAAACCTTGTTCTTAGAATGACTTATTCTACATCAGATCTCTTCCTTTCAAGGAAAGGTTTTCACAGTGTAACCTCTTTAACAGTGAATGTTGCAATTCAGCTAGCTTTTTCCTCTTGCCTTTACCTTCCTTGTTCACAATTTGTAGCAGCTGCTTTATATTTTCATTCTCAGAAATATTTCTTTTCACCAGTATTGTCATAGTTTCAAAAATAATTTAGTGGTTGATTTAGATAGGGCCAGACTCTTTTCCGTGGTGCCCAGCACACAGGACGAGGGGCAACAGGCACAACCTAGAAACTCAGGAAGTTTTATCTGAATAGGAAAGAGAAAATTCTTTACTTTGAGGATGATGGAGAACTGGAACAGGTGCCCAGTGAGGCTGTGGAGTCTTCTCTTCTGAAGATATTCAAAACCCACCTAGAATGATGCTGTGCCACCTGCTGTAGTAGGGGGGTGGGACTAGATGATCTCCAGACATCCCTTCTAACCCCAGTTATTCTGTGATCCTGTGTTACTGCCTTTTCTATCCTATGTCTTTCAACATCACTACAGCTTTCTGAAGTGGTTTTTCTTACCATAAACTTGAGACTTTGTATTAAATGTGTAATAATGGAAGCCATTTTAAAAATTTAAATAAATATGTCCAGAAGATCAGTTCCTTCCTAACATCGTTTTACTTATTATTATTCACCATCTCCTTTTTATCATTGTATTATGTTGCTAGTGAAAACCAACTATAGCTAAGCAAAATCAGTTCAGCAACTATGTTGAGATACTTCTTCATATAAAAGAATTGCTTTTTATACAATAATATTACCTTAGTTTTAAGATCTTTACCTATATTTATATGTATGGTTGTTTTAACCAGCTTTAAAAATCAAAACACTGTCCACAAAAAAAACCCATAACCAAGTCCTATTCAAGCCCAACTGAAACTCTTCTCACCAGAACAGCAACAGACTCATAACTCAGCTCCTGCTGATGAAAGATCAGACTTTTCAGCACAGAACAGGTAATTGTGGGAAAAGCGGAAGGGACACAAACAAATGATTCTCAGCTAGAAGTCTGAATGGGCAGGAGGAGGAGAAATCTGTCTTTACCTACAAGTATCAAGTAACCATTGAACCTATGAGTTAAATTCCTGAAAGGCCAAAGGGAAAACCATTTAAAATATTATTTTCACAGACACTGTACAGCAGGCCAGCAACATTAAAAAATAACATGAAATGATGAGACAGCCTACAAAAACAGAAAAATCAGTATTTTGATTTATATGCTTTTAAGGTTTTTCTTTTGATTGTCCTGAAAATAACAGTATTCTGAAAAGAAGGCAGGATAAATAATAGTTGTTATGATCACATATCACTTTGTTTTTGTCAGTCTTTGTTATTTATAACTGACACTAGTTCTTACTGGTTTTAATCTACATGTTAAATATATATTTCATGTTCATACGGGACAGCTTAACAAAGATGACAAATTTATAGGAAGTCTAAATATGCATCTCACTTGTCACATCTACAAAACTGATCAAGTATGTGTGTAGATACTGAAAAAAATAAATACATACACCCACGAGTCTCCAGGCTTCACTTATCACTGCATACTGTAGTCGATTCAGAACAAACCCCTCAATTTCTCTGCTTAATTTGACAGGAGATTGGCCAATCTTCTTCATCAGGGCATATGTTCTCTCTGTAGTAGAAGGATCTGTTTCTGGATGAGGAACAATTTCAACCAGTGGCACAAAGTAAGGTGGATTTACCTCAAGAAGAAACAAAAAAGAAGAATGCCAACCATCAATGGAACAAGTTAATATAAAGCATCTTTATAGCTGCTACTAGCTTGGATTTTTTCCAGTGAACACAGTAAACCCAATATTCAGATTCTGAAAGACTTCACCAATCCAATAAAAGCCGGTGCATTAATTCAAATTAAAAAAAAAAAAAATTAATCTTGCACTGAATCAAATGCTGTTTAACCCCAGCAAAGTTCATGAAGCTACACTAAAGATGACAGTACTCAAACAGTACTAGAAGACTATATTTATTTGAGTAACTGATGTCTTTTCAATATTCAGGCTGCTTGTTGTTCTAAGTCATGTAGTCACTACCCATCTTTCCAAATTAAGGTATTTCCTTTTAGATATTCAGGAACTTTATAACAAAAGTATTGCTAAACATCACCTGTAAGATGCAGTACTTAACAGATAAGCTGCTACTGGCCCAAGCCTGTAAATATACACTAAACACAGTAACAGATACCACATAAAACATACTTTCAAAATGTTGCTGAACAGGTTACCTTCAAACATTGTACGTAAAAAAAAAATAAAAAAAAAAAAAAAATTGCCTCTTCCTGACTCTTCCCAAATGTAATTTTTCGTCAAGTCAAGACCTTTGCGTAATGTATTTTTGAAGTAAAAAAAAAAAAAAAAGGCAAACCAAAAATTGTTAAGAACATTCTGGAAACAGCTAGAAGTTCTTAGGTCATAGTGTTACAGAGAGAAAAACTGCCTGCATTCTCTTTCCAAAGTAGCAATCCTTCTGTGCCACTCTTAAGGTGTTAAACTCAGCACTTCATCTAGATTCCAGGCAATAGAAGGAGCTAACATATCATAAATTACTACCAGGAATAACATTGACATTTAAGGGATGATAATTTAATACTGATTCTTTTTTCATGTTCCCTTATAGTCAACTACTCTTCACTGTGCTCATGTAAGTGCAGAACAGGATTTAGTTACAGCAATGTTCATTCTTTCCTCTCTGCATGTTCTTTCTGGTGACCAGTGACAGGACCCAAAGGAATGGCCTGAAGTTGTGTCAGGGCAGGTTTAGGTTGGATATTAGAAAAGGGTTCTTTACGCAGAGGGTGGCTGGTCACTGGAACAGGCTCCGCAGGGAAATGGACACAGCACCAAGCCTGACAGAGTTCAAGAAGTGTTTGGACGATACTCTGAGGCACAGGGTGTGGCTCTTGGTGATCCTGTGCAGGGCCAAAGGTTGGACTCGATGATACTTGTAGGTCCCTTCCAACTCACCATATTCTTTTCAGTAATGGTTCCCTTTACTGTAGGGTCTGACCAACGCATAAACTGATGTATGTTACATTTGCTCTAAGTACTGATGTAACACACCTCATTCCCTTGAGAGCGCCTTGTGTCCCAACACAGCCTTTCTCACTTTGGCAGTGCCAAAGATGCTGAGAACAGAGTGATGGACACCATCACAGGTGTGGTGCCAGGCAAATGAGCAAGACCCAAAACACTACAAGCACCGGGATGTTCTCTGAAGGCTATTCTAACCCATAAGTATATCACAAGTTCCAACCAGAAAGAGAACAATTTAATTGTTGAGAGAGACTGGGGCTATTAAAAGATCAGTGTTGACAGTGATCTTATTGAAATATTCCATTCCATGAATTTGACACAGGGCGTATATGGGTGTGTTCATGAGCACACCAAGGAGACTTGGGAAGACAATTTTTTAGGAGTGAGATAATAGATGCTGGTAAAAACTAGAAGTGGTAGAACATACATGAAATAGGGAATAGGGGAAGGTTTCTAAAAATAAGAAGCATTTCAGCAGGCAGAAAGCTACCTTTGTCTAAGCTAAGAAAGTTTATGACAAAGAAAATACTGACAAGGATCAAGCAACCCAAAGCTGCCAACAAACAAAAATTAATTTTAATGAACTGTTAGTAAGATTGGAACAAAAATTAGAAGATACAAACAACTTCTAACAAGACAAGCGGAGTTAAAAAAAAATCTAACAGATAGAGCTTAATACAGTTTTAAGATTATTTCATTATAGGGTTTCACGTAGAACAGGAGACTTGACTCAATGGTATAGTCTCCTCTAGCTCCATATTCCTAGCTGTGTGACCTAGCAGGCATATATAGTACAGGAGAAGAGAACCACTCTACAGCAGACCTCTACAGATACACTGCCTGAAACTGCTTTCAGATTCATCTATACCTATTTTGTATTGTATTTTAAGTATTGTGTGCATTTCTATTTCTAGCTGTGCTATGGGATTTCATTTCTTTTTTTTTTAAATTACTGAACCATATTAAGCAAAGGGATAAGCTGCTTCTGCTCTTAGGGTACTTCATTTATTTCACCTCAACACTCTCACCCATGTCATAGGCTCTCCAACTTTAGCTTTTAATTTTTCTAGTATATGAAATTCTACACTTGTGTTTAGTGTCTTCCAGAACTGATTGCTTCCTGAAGTCACCAAGTCCTAGTACTGTGTTTGAGATCTTAGTAATGGCAAAAAATCCCAAATCCAAACAAAAAAACCCCCACCAATAGCCAACAACTACTACAAAGCAAGTATATTTCCTGATATAACAGATGCAGAAAGGCCGCTGGAAGAGTACACTGGCTTACAGGATCTCCAATACACTCAGTACAGCTGAGTGAAGCTGAGATTACTAAGAAAATAGTCTCAGTTGGACTGCAATGCCATTTCAGAACAGTTAGATATTTTAAGGCACTCCAGAGTGTTTAATTTGAAAAAAGTACACATATCCTTACAACAGCAACCTAGGAAATATTTACACAGAGACTAGCTACCTTTCCAGATCTGATAAAACCTGTTTTCAAGAGCAGATCCTATAAAAACTGCAGTTCAGACTAAACAAAGTCAACTGGTATAGACCAGCTTGGGAAAACAGTAAGAAAGAGTACGGTAAAATCAAAGACTGACAGGTGGCCAGGAACAGGTTAAAAAAAAGAAATTGTATAGTTACTTAATAGAGAAGTCTAGAAGAAACATTATCTCTTGTCTTGCACTACAGAAAGTTACAACCCTGGAAATATGAGATAAGGTACTATTGAATTTTAGACTGGAGAAAGGCTCAATCTAAGCACAGATACATATATCGCAGTTTCACTTTGTTTTTCAATTAAAATATATCCAAACCTATTTATATAGAAACAAATCAATTCTTTTGTTCCCCTTGACACCCAGTCATCCCAAGGCACAAATGGTGGTGGAGGGGTGTCAGGAAGTGACTGACCAAATGCTTTGACACTACAGGATCAGGCTCCAGGTAGCTGTAGAGACACTACAGAAAAGTACTGCTGTATTTCTGTATTCTTGAGCATGCCCAGGGAACTGACATTTACTTTATACACTGAGGGATGCCCTGGAGATACATCATGTAGCTACCAAAACTGCAGAATCTACAGCAGTACCTTTCTCCAGATACTGTAGACCTTCATGATCACAGTCCTCTTAATTGATTGGTCAAACACCAGATTAGCACTGTGCTAACAAATTCATTAGCTTATTGAGTAGTAGAAAAGAGAAGCAGTAAGAATCCCAGTGATCAAGACAAAATGCTCTCCAATGCTGAGAAGAGATGTGATAAATTGCTGTCTCCAAGTTTTACACAGACCTCTACAGAGGCTCACAAGTGCCCTTCACAATTTTGAGGTTCTGCTGCAACCTCATCATGCCATTTCTGCATCAGTGCCCTGTTCCGGTTGGTCATGAAGTATGCAAATTCAGCTTCAAGTCCAATTTGTTCCATTTCATCATTTTTTCATTCCTCTTTCAGGTATACTGCTTCTGCATCAGAAATCTGAAGAAATCAGAGCGAAAAATTTCCATCTCTCATCAACATTACTTGCAGCTCAGTGTTTGGATTCTTACTGTTACCCAACAGCAGCTGAAAAAGGATACTACACAAGACTAACAACAGTACAGTGAGTAGGCAATGTTGAGATTTGTATTCAGAACACAGAATTCCTACATTTTGAGAGCAAGTAGTTTGAGAAACACACAACAATATGAGCACAACAGCTTACACAGGACATATCTTGAGCCAACAGTATAAAATGTGCACATATTCTCTCAATGCTGCTGCTCACAGAATGAACAAACTACAGCTTTTTAGAAAAGTTGGGTCCCTACACACTAACAATGGCACACAAGCACTCCAAATACTCTTCTGTATCTTTCAGCCTGCTCAGGAAGGAGTTTCAAATCCAGTTTATACAAAAACAAAAGATCCCATTATACTTACAGGATGTGACACAATACACTGCTTAACGTGTTTAAGGCCAGTGAACAATTTGCTGGGTAAGAGACAAGAAGTCGAGCTGCTCAAGATAACATTGTCACCCACAATAAGATCCAACTGATTGAAAATCTTCTTTTTCAGTTCCAGGTTCTCTGGAGTACATTCCTGGAATAAAAACAATATAGGTATTAGAAGTCATCTTGTTCAATAGTATCTATTCATATATTTCAGACTTCACTGATGACACCTAGGAACTGAGCATAAATCATCTATTTTAATCAAATTAGATATACCAGTGAGTCATAACCCAAAACCACTTTCCCATAGATGAAGAAATGGAAAGCCCAAGAGTTTCTCTGTAGCAGAACATGGACTGCCACACCACAGGAGATTTAACACATAACAAATTATTCGTTTTTATCTAAAGTATAGGCTTTTACTCACACACAGATATAACACAGTACAGAGGAATAAGATCTGGTCTTTTCTTTTTTAAGAGAATCTCAGATGGCAGTAGTCAGTATTCTTGGAAAAAACCCAGGTGTATCTCAAAAGAAATGTACAATCTATAGAATTATGGCAAGAGATTTCAAGGTACAGCTCTGCAACTTGCACTGATACAATTCTGAGAGTTGAAATGAACAAAGATGCTTAGGCTTTTCAAGTGTGAGGGTCACTGAGAAAGATTTCTGAAGCAGAATGCATGCTGTCAAAACTTCTCCCAAACCTACTGAGCATGTTCGGCTCTACAGTGTTGTGTGAAATTTCACATGTATGAGCCAAGAGCCACAATCAATAGTGACTAGACTTCCAAAGTTATCTCCAGGAGCTGCCAGAAGGAGAGCATGCAGAAGGCCACTAGTCTGGGAGCAGCAAGGACATGGGAGAGTAACTACATGGATCCCAGAATAAACAGAAAAGACTTCAGTCTACAAGGGGAAAACAGAAGAACAAAGCTAGCTTGTTTTCTGGGGTTTTTTGGAAAGGTTTTAAAAAAATCCAAACAGGATCCAAAGGTTGCAAAACCTCAGATTTCCCGTCAAAACACAGAAAATGCCTGTTCTAACCTTCTCCTACCTGTTAATACTTCATTCTGTCTTTCATGTTATACTGAAATGCACATGGAGGGTAGGGAAAATGGCTACACATTTAATATAATCCAAAATTTACATTTAATACCTGCAGCTTCAGATAGACTTGGGCCAGAGTTTTTAAATACAGTAAATGGGTTAAAAGTAATTTGAAGTCTTAAAAAATAAGTTTCATGGAACAGTACTAAAGCTTCCATGATGCAGAAGAGATAAACAGGGTCATTTAAGAACTCCAGATAGAGCCCAAAGTATTAGACAGCCTTATCAAAACAAAATGATACTCTGCTCACAGTTCCAGAATCCCTGCCTCTTGGTTAGGTTTAAATAGTTTCTTTTAGTGAAGCCAGAGATGACGAGAACTCTGCAGATACTGTTCAAGCTAATAAAAGAGCTGCTCTGAATAAGTTTGTGAACTTGAAACTCTAAGCCTGCTCTCACATCAGATGATAATCAAAAAGGCAAACTCAAATCTGCTGGAAACTCAAACCTGCCACGGTTACGTAAGGTTTCTGAATGGGCCATTTGCTTGAAGTCTCTTGTATAGTGTCACAATTGTATTCAGGTTGTTGGATCACTGCAATAAAGTTTCTGTTCTCAAGCATGCAATTATTTTCTCAGAGACACCAATTCCCTAAAGAACAGGGGGAAAATTAAACTCTAAACAATCCATTAAACCAAACCCTCACTTGCTGTCAGTTATGGAGCCTGGAAAGGTCTGAGGCTACTCTGTTTACCCTGAGAAAGAGAAGATCAAACAGAGAGCAGGTAAGATACAGTTTTAAAGCTGCCACAGTCTCTCTCAAAGAATCAGTGCAAAAAGGTTAGCATGCATTTTAAGTGACACTTTATATTTCTGTGCCCTTTTCTTAGGGAAGATCATACTTCTCATTTGCAGTGAACCTTTTTTCCAAGGCGTAATCAGTTAAACAAGATTGCTACCAATCTGACTTCCAATTTAAACTTTATTAGACATCTCTTAACAGCCTCATCAGAACATGACAGTTGTTAATTTTTAAAACCCACCTCCTGGAAGAGTTGCATTGAATTAAAGACTTGAAGGTTAAAGGTAATAGGCATCACACTGTTCAAATACACATTCAGAGAATGCATAGCAGCTACTTGACCAGTCTATGAACTCTTAAAAAACTACACAAACAGATACTAGACTCACTCCCTAGCTAACAACCTTGATACCCTGACAAGGTGATTGAAGTCTAGCTGCCCCTACCCCTGGAATGCCTGTACATGGAAAGCTAGGGAGTTTTATCTGTTTTAATCCAGTGTGTCTGCGTTTTTGTATGGGCCTTTCTCACCATGCTATTCACCATTCGTGCTCCCACACACATCTCCGCTCATCTAAATGCACAACTTAATTTATCTATATTTAAATGCTGGCATCTACCCAGGTTCTTTCCATCCATTCTCAAATGTGCCAAGGTAGCAACTCACCTGTACTTTCTGGAAAATCATTCCCCAAAACACTATCTTGAAAAATACCTTTTCCTTACACTAGCAATGAGAATCACTGCCAAGCAATTTATTAGTACTGGGAGGCAAAAGAAGCAAAGCATGCCCTGAAGCAAAGCATTGCAACACAGTGGTATGGTCCCGAAGTAAGTGGTATTGTCCTACACAAACATGGCAGTATGGGACGAAAGCCAAATATTCAAACTAGCATGCAGAAAGTCAAACATAAGCAACCATTCAGCAGCAAGCAAGCCACTTTCTGTAAGATCATCCAGAGATGCTGTCACAAGCTGAATAAAGAAGTCTGAAAGCCACAGTTGCACAATGATGAGTTTCTGCCTCCTGACTAGATTCTGGCTGCTGCACATTCAAAACATAATCAAGAAAGCATTTCTTCCCTGGCAATCTTAATATGAAGATTTATGACAATAAAAATTCCTGCAAGTGAAGATTGATGTGTCTTGAGCTCTCCTAGATCCCCCTTCATTCCATGGGATTCTTCCAAGCAGATTTTGGCCTGAACAGGCAAAGTTGTCTCCCCTGAAGTCAAGGGCTGTGATCCCAGTTTTTGTCTTGCTTCTCCTCTTACAGTCCTCAACTTCACCATCCCATGATCACTATAGGCAACACCTCCCCCTGACCTTCACATCTCCAACCAGTTCTTAGTTGTTTGGAAGTATGAGGTCCTGCACAATGTGTCCACTCTTCTGTTCCTCAACCGCCTGTGTTGGGAAGTCCCATGAATCCATTCCAGGATCCTCCTGAATTCTTTGTGCTTTCCTGTCCTGTCCCATCATCAGATACTGATGTGATTGATGCCCACCCCATGAAGTCATGGGTCTATGAATGTGAGGCTTCTTCCAGTTGCCTGAAGAAGACCTTTCCTTCCTGATCAGGGGGTCTGTACCAGAGATCTACCACAATATCTTAGTGGTCCTTTTAATCCTGACCCAGAAGTGCTCAACTGGTTCCCTCAATTAAACCAAGGCAGAGCTCTGTCCATGCTAGCTCACAGAATGTAACAAACACCCTAGGCAGCTATTCCCCTCCAATCTCTGTCTTGCACCACCGAAGCCCCAAAAGTTGCACTTCACTGCCATGCAAGAGCAACCTGTAGCCTTCCCCTAACCATAACTGTGGTAGAAAATTATTGTCAAGACTTCTGCAACTTCCCTCTTCCCAATAAATTCAATAAGGTTTCAAGTAGCAGGTAAACTGCTTAGAAGCCATAACCACACTGATTGCAACAGGATGCTCTCCACCTTCTGCAGTTAAGTGAGGATCTCTAAATGTGCCACAAGCCCCATCTCTCTCTATTTATACACATATAATTTACAGCATTTTAAGCAGCCTCAGCTTTTCAGTGCTGTGATTTAGCTGACAATTTCGAGGCACTTCTGTAGCACAGTTCCCAGAGTCAAGTGACAGCAACCCTCTTTTCTCATAGAATGAGGACGTAGCAGCAGCTTTCAAAGCACCAAACTATCTCACAAGCTGGACACAGACTGTCAGCACTCCTGCAACAGGAACCACATTATATCCAGCTTTTTGTGGGAGTATAAAGAACTTCACAGGATTCAGAGACAAAGAGTTCTGCATCTCAGAAAAGCAGCTTTGCTGAAAGTTTTGGTGCCTAGTATGTTTCCACAAATACTTCCATTATCTTCTATAGATATAATACACTAGAAAAAGAACTTTCCAGAAAAACAGGCATAATTGTTTTATTTTCAATCTAACATGTCACTTCAGAATGTTGTATTTCTAAAAAAAAAAGGCCTGAATAACGAAAACCTACAAAAAGCTGGGACCTGTGGATTTTTATAGCGATAACTTAAATGCTGTTTAAGACAGACATTAAAAATACCTGAAAAGGAGACCTGAAAATTTAGTTAAATGAAATGTAGATTTCAAATCACTATCTATAGATAACAACTGTACAGTCAAATAAAACTATTCCATAGAATGTTACCACATCTTAATAATAATAATAGTAATAATAATAGATTCTTGAAAAAGCCTAGTTGGAAGAAAGACATATGCTCGAATAAACTCTCTGCAAACTAAACCCTGCAATTTTACAACCAGTTCTGTTTCTCCCAATATTACTGGCCAAGTTGAGGTTATTGAATTTAATAAAGCAAGATTGCATCTATTTGCTCCATCTTGCAGACTGCTGTGTTTCTGTCATTACCACCATTTTACTGAATCCATATCAAAATCAAATTATATTTTAAGCAAAATAGTGTTTAAAATGCTCACTACTATCATTAGTATCTCAGTTCTAATTCTTATTTCTATTTAGGCTTTTGTATTGACATGTTAGTTTGGTCTGCTACTGCAGGGTTTAGGTATGTATTTCCATTCTGGAAGAGTGAAGATGTGCCTTCAGTTAAGGAAACTGGACCTTTTTTCTTTCGTTTTTCATGTCAGACACTGAAGTGAACTCTACTCAGTAAACAAAAGGTGCACACATGAACCTGGGGAACTACACCAACTGCAATCAAAAAACGTGACATTTTGACTGCAGAGTTTTGGAATTCAGCTACAGAAAAAAGCAAACATATAAAACTGTATTTTTAATATCAGAACAAATTATTAAATCAAAATGTCAATTCTGCTTCTGATATTGTTAAGTACTACAACTTAGCTCAAATATCTAATTTTTTCATACATTGGTTTGGTAGTTTCACAAAATTCAAAATTATTACACATTTCAAATGCAAATACTTGACTTCAAGTATTTTGGACTTTTCCATCATGCTCCCCAAAAACCAGTTTTAAATGCATATTCTGAGGCACTTACTTTAAAGATGGATAGTATGTGGATCTAACAGTATATCAAGACATTAATCAAGAGAAGGTGACAAATAAAAATTCATTATTTCAGACTGCAAAGATGGGGATGGGAAAATGTATTAACTTCAGTCTCCTTTTACAAAGTGTTGTTACGCTCATCTGAAGATAAAAGCAGGGACAGCAGCTGGCCAGGAGACACACATGCTCTTGCTTAGGATGAGACACATACACACAACTGTTAGAGAAGGAGTCCCCAGGCTACGCACATCTTTCACTGCAGTATCAGCATTTTGACCAGTTAAAATGAGGAAGAAGAGAAAAACAACACAACAAAGTAAACCACTACAAAAACCCTGGGACACTTAGAGGTGATGCAGAAACCCAACTCAGGGAACAGAAGCTCATCAGGCTTTCTGCTCCTTTTCCCCTTCCCGATAGTCATTCCATGTAAGTGGGTACACAACTTCCTCCAACATGGTTTTAAGCACATGTCCAAATACCAGATCATTAACAAATATATCTTAAGCAACAAAAGACTCCTTAGACGGAAAACTAACTCTAGTCAACCCAAAACAAGCCACACAACCTTGGCAACCAAGACTTTTATTTTGAACCTGAGCTGTCTTAATAACTACTGCTGTCCTGAAAGCCAAAGGTAAGAATGCATAAGGACAGCAGCTCCTTTAAATGAAAAGCAGACTGGCCATTTATTAGGAATGACAGGGCCACATTATCATCATGTGACACGGTTACAAAAAATATGAATAAAATACAAATCCTGAAGCTACTGTTACAGATATTCTATGGGTTATGCATGCACTCAACATGGGAGGAAAAAGAATCACACCACAAGAGGATTTTAAGAACAGGTTAACACATTTTTGACAGACAGTTGTCTAGGGATGACTGATCCTGCCTGACTTTGGCCAGGGGTTGGACTAAGTAACCTCTACAGTCCCTTCCAGCCTGGTTTTGCATAACTCAGTAGTCAGTAGGGCAGCAAAGGTAAAGGTGAATCTTCTGATAAGGTGGGGTTTCCTCATATGCTGGGGGCTGGGGGGCACACACAGACTCCCATTCAAGTTTAACTTTTATTTATATAATTTAAACTTGTTTAAATTTCCATTTAAAATGTAGTTATAAAAATGCCTTACAGCAACTCTGCAAGTGCCTGGCTTTTAGAACAAAGTTAAGTTCATATTCAGGAAAGCTTTAACAGAATTCAAAAACAGCAACTAAAAGGACAGTAGATATGTAAGCTTATTATGGAGAAGTTGTAAAAGCATCAGTTAAAGCACCAGCACTTTCAGGCTAATCTAATTAAAAAAAAAATTAGGGCTATAAATCACTTTAGATCTGAAGTGATAACTTCTTTGTCTTAAATATATGAGCTCATACCAGTGTGAAATCTGATGCTTCTTAAATCACTACCTCTTGAGTGACATGAAAGACTGTCTACCACAAGATACTGTACTAGTAAACAACATTTAGTTGAGGTGAAATCCAGCATTTGGGTGGAAACATTTTGTACTTTCCTATAGTTGAGAAACATACTTTGTTAAAGAACACAGCAATAAAAGTATCAAGTTACTGCCAATTTATACTGTTGAGAATAAATGACTGAATTACAAGTGCCTGTTCAACTTTTAGTAGAAAACACAAAACAGGATTTGAGGAAATACAAGTTTTATGAGTTTTCTAAAATCAAACTCACAGATTTGGGAGGGTTTGGGGAGGAAGTGGGGTGCTTTTGGGCTGTTGGGTTTTTTTGTTTGTTTAAAACAAATACAACAAATGAAGACATTTTGCTTCATCTCGTGTTAGTATCATGGCATGAAGAGATCCATCTTTTTCCATCACGTTCACGTTCCACAAAACTTTCAAAAGACAGATAGACAAGTTATTCAGGCTGCTACAGATGAAGATCCCTTTTGCTCCCTCAACCTGTTTGAGATCTTATCGCCCTTTCTTGACTGACATCCTCTTCTCCACACCTTTTCTCAAAGAACTTGATCTTCTCTGTTTTCTCTACCCTGATCCCATCCACCCTGAAAAACAGAGAAGTGATCTAGGAAAGGCAATGGAAACACAATACAGCCCCAGAAAAGTGACCAGAGAGCACTGGAAGAGAACCTGAAGAGCAAGATTAATTGTTGGAGAGGATGACAGTTTTGGCAGTGGCAATGTCCTGAAATGAGAACCAAAACCATATTCAAGACTGTAAAGGTAGACAGCTCTTACATGCACAGAATAGACAGAGAATGAATGTTAGAAAGTGTGGAAGGACATAAGTCCATTCTGCAGCAGTACCACTGGCAAGCTCTTTACCTAAACATCATCTTTCAGCTCAACTCAAACACTGATTTGATAAAATGTTTTACAGCAAGTCTTTGAGATCAGATCATTTCAAACTCTAAAATGGGGAAGAGTTTTCTCAAAGCCCCTACAAAGACAGTAAGTCAGGTCATATGCTTAAAACCTGTTGCCTCAGAAGCCAAAACACAACTTCTGGTGCCTCAGGCCAGTGTTTCAGATAAATAAAGTAAAGCCAGGCCTAAGGTTATATTTACCCAGCTGAGAGTAAACAGACCCATGTTTGTCTATCCAGGGCTCAATCCAGAAGAAGCCGTGTTACTACAGTGCTTGAACACTCTGCCTTCCAGCAGTTTTGTTTCTACACAGGTATGTCACTAACACAGCTTCCAAAACTGTACGGAGGCCTATGAGTTCAGGGCAGCTAAAGATATCTTCACCCACTGTCTGCAAATACTCCCTCATTCCCAGAAGTAAAAGAGTTCTTGAAAGCCATCAGGAAAGACAAACAAAAGCTAGGGGTAGAAACTGGTACCAGACACCGAAAGACTAATTTTTATGACCAGAGACATGAGACACCTATTGTTAAAGCTCCAAAGTCAATGCTGGTTTCACATTCTGAGACACCACCAGGCTTTTTGAAAGCTGTTAACACTCTTTTTCTAAATATGTTTAACTTCGAGAGATGAAAGAGCCAGCAAAATTTAAAAGATATCAGACTGAAGATCTATTAGCATTGTTATCATCAGCTCAAGAGAGTCTGCAGGTGTAATGGGGCAGGAACACAACACATCCCACTCTCATTTTAAAGGAGGTGGGGCAGGAGATATAGATACTGTTCAAAGGTTTTTAGGCAGAGCTCTTTTAAAAGTAAAAAGGATAAATTCCTCAAGGACACAAGGTGTAAGTTAAAAGCTTAATTTCATCCCCTAGCCCAGTCTGCTGTTCCACGGCACAGCACAACTGATAGGTTTAGAGAGCACATCTCAGCCACCTTCTGCATCCATCTTCAACTAGCCCAGTCAGCCCTCACAACTCACAAGAATACACAGCAGATTAGATGTCAAGAGTAAGATCTTACCGATAATCATCTCATCTTCCTCTGAAACCCAGTAAATTTTATTATTCAGTTAGCAAAATGTTCCATTTAACTGGGCTTGTTTTACTAGTGTTATGTAAGAGATCATACACTGACTTCTATTCAGTTTATACCGTTTAGAAAACAGACACACATACACCTAAATCTCAAAAGCAGTAGTAAGATGTTCAGTACCCAAGAGTAACACATGGACAAAAGACAAAAGTCATCCTATATTTATGCAGGAAAGTTAAGAGCACAATATTAAAAAACATATTAATAATATTAAAAAACCTCATCCATGATGGTCCAAATAATGCAATTAATATTTTATTTTTTAAGTAACTGAAGTCAGAACACTTGCACTCATAAGTTACAATTACTGTATTTTGTCCTTCCAGGTTCAAAGCTACAGTAGGCAGTGTTTCTGAAATTTAATATGGTTCAGCCAGAAAGTAGTCAGCTCATTGCTGTGAGCCTAGAATTAAGATTCTTTCATTCTATTCTACCACCCTTCTTTATTAAAGACTAGTTCAAATAAGTTGCCTGCCCACTTCCACTGTGTATCCGTTAACACTTTGAATCAAACTAAATTTTTATGTTATGGTTTGATGTGCTGACACAAATAGTGCCAACCATGTTTCACATGTATAATTTTTTATCTATGGGCATACTGCAGCAATTTAGCTTATTTTTATTTATTCAAAACAACTACATGTTAGGAGACATGAAGAGGACTAAGTGAACCTAAAATATTACCAAAAAGCTCAAGTTACCCCAGGTACAATGTTGCTGTTCGGAGCCTATCAGCACAATACTGCTGTCTTCAACTACCTGAAGGAACACATAGACTCTCTGAGGTCCATGTGGTAGGAGAAGAGGCAAGAGACTGAAATTGCAAGAAGAATAATTCCAATTAGATATTGCGAAAGAAGTTGTACAATTCAGGTAATTAAACATTGTAACAAGTTACTAACCAAAAAGACCAGAAGTGTTTATCAAAAACACAACTGTACAAATCCTGAGCAAGATGATGTAAGTTGATCCTGCAGTGGGTTGGGCCAAATGACTTCCACAAGTTCTTCCCAACTCAAAATTACTTTGATTTTGCAATATTTGCTTAATGCCCATTTTGTAGATCAACTGAGGGCAGTGGAGAAGGATTTAATCTGAAGTGGCATGCAAAACCTTGTTAAAAAATCCTACTGCCAAAACCCCTCTCTAACAGGGCCAGTGGAATACTAAAACTCAGCATCTCTTTTGGAGTGACAAGAGCCAGAAACGCCACCACAGCTGTGTTCAGCTTCAACAGAAGAAGGCAAAAAGAAGTGAGGACACTGAAGAGATGCAATATTGGCACTAAGAAGGATCAGATCCTTACATCTAGCATACAGAGAAAGTAAAGACACCATACAGATAAACCATGAAGTAAGAAATGCTTGAAAGAGCAAAAGAAAACAAGGAGAACTACGAGAGTCTTGGAAATAAGAAGGCAGCCTTCACAAAGCTGGTGTGGTGCTCAAATGAACATAGCCATGTAGGATTGTTAATTTGAGAAAATAAGGCACTCCCTCAGAATTTACAGATAGAATAATAAAAAAAAATGTTTTCTGTCTTCAAAATGCATGGAGAAGAATGCATAGGACCAAAAGACGCGAGTACAGAAGGATCATCTGAAAAACACACAGAGAATAGTGATTTCTTTGCAATTGTTTTGCCTTCTAATCCTTGTAGAAAACTGAAGCCTTAAGTCTTGGAGATTTTTGAGATCTCTCTGAAATTGAGAAAAGATGAAGAAATCACAGAACAGAGGAGAGAACCAGAACTAAGGTCCTGGGGCACGTTTTGATATGGTTGAAATAAAATAGTAATGATATGCAGTAACACAGCCACTCACTTGAAACAAAACTGAAGGCACACTTTCAGTGTGGCAGTCATGATGCAACTTCTAAGGGAACTTCAGGAAAGATTTCAAGAGTAAAGCTTATGTCTTTATCAAGCAAGTTAAGAGAAAAAGCTAGCACCAAATGAGTATTACATAAATTAGAAGAAGAATAAAAGAGACAATATATTAGGGAAGAAAAAAAGCGACTTTATGGAAGGAAGTCCCAACTCACAGATGTAGTAAAATTCTCTAAAGGAAGCAACAAGCACAGGCATCATGTAGCTGATGCAGTTTGTGTGAATGCCCACAAGTATTGCAAAAAAAACCAACTAAAAGCTTTCAATGAAGTTAACTGGTCACATGTGAGACAAAAGATCATTTCATGGATAGTAACTTGTAAAGAGATAGTAAGCAGAAGGTAGAAAGAACAGTCAGTTCTTACGCACTGCAATATGCTGGGCAGTGCTGTTTCACAGATATTTATGCCCTTTGTTACATCCATTCATGAATGACCTGAAAGTTAGCTCATAAAATTTAGGTTGGCCACCATTATTACAACCACAAACATTTGCAGAAGGACTTCACAGGACTGAGTGATGAGACAATAAATTTGCAGACTAAAGTCAGAAGTAGGCAATGCATACGTGAATACAAAAATATGAACTGACAAGTTCTGAGCTTGTTAGTGATGAAAGAGTAAGATACTGGGGTAACAGTATATAGTTTCATGACTTAGAGAAAAGGAAGTGACCACAAAAAAGTATACTCCTGTAAAAATCTAGAGTAAGTTCACACCTTGACTTCTGTGTGAAGAAACACATTTTAGTCCCAGCTCTAGGATGTGTGGTGTTCCCTAAGAGGTAATCTCTCCCCTAAGAATCTCCTGCCCACCTACACCTCACATTCATCTTTCTGACAGCTCCAGTCTCCGTTATAATGGAGTCAGCAATTCCTCTCATCTTAGCTGCCAGCCTCTCTCAACACAACTCAGAAGAAACCTGAAAGGAGCCTCAAGTAGGAAATCCTGCAAAGAGGCATGATCTCCCACATCAGGATACAAGGCTAGAAAAAACTAACAAGCATGACTTTATCCTTATGGGGTCAGGATGCTGGGGCTGGACACGACACCTTCTCCACTGCCCATCTACTGCACAGCACTGCTTTTGATCATCTTTCTAAACTGTTTGCTAGGAGTTGGCAGATCTTTGCTTACCTGAATGAAAGTAGCACCCTCTACTGCTGCCTTCAGGTCTGTACAAACGCTAATAAGAGCCAACTGCTGTTCCGCACTCAAAGATCCTTTCAGGATTCCCGACTTCTCCATCTCTTTCATTTGTTTGCTGACAGAAACAACATAGACACATTTCAAATACTTTATAATTATTAAGCCACCATTACTTTTTTAAAAGGCTTCTTAACAAACAAGAAATACTATGCTATTTGCCATGCCACTGCATACATTCATACTCAAAAATATAAAGGTTAATTTCACTCACTTCTCTTTGCTCTCCCATTTTATGTTTGTTTATTTTCTTTCTCTTCAAGTACAGACATCTCTAAGATCTACACCTACATGCAGGATTGCCTCATTGTAGGAATAGCTCTTTAATGGTATAGAAATAAATAAATACATTCCATACATCAAGAGTCCTTCCTAAAAAACCTGTATCAATAGATGGGTTTTTTTAAAATACATAACTAACAGAGCAAATGTCAAAAAAGTCAAGTACTTATTAAACTGAGTGGCCAAAGCTTGAAATTAATGTTTGAGTACACACCACCACTGAGGCTGGACCTGCCAACCTTCTCAGTAAAAGTCTCTACAGCCTGAAGCCCTCAAACATCCAAAGGAAGCAAGCCATTTTTCAAAACCATTAGAAAGTCACTTAGAGGAAAAATTTCCACAGAAACTAAGTGGGATTAAACTGTCTGATTGTAATCAACCTAAAGGTATTTGCTGTAGCCACTATCATGGTTAAATCTGTTCAGTTACCTCAAGCCAGAACTCCTCTGAGCCTTTGGTTATTATTCAGCAAAAACTGCTCATCCTGAATACAGGAGGAAATTGAGCTAATGAATAGCAGCAGGAAAAAATTAAACCTTTATTCTCACTACCAACCTAGTTTTGAAGCATTGGCTTCTTTTTGGATGCCTTTTTACATGATAAACAAACTGCCCTTGCCACTCACTTGGAGGGCAGAAAAGCTGTAGTGATCACAAAAGCTATACAAACTGGAAAAGTGTATTTTTGTACTACACAAATCATAACTGAATATAGAAATAACCAGGAATCCATCACATGTTTCTTAAGTGACTGTGGTACTGAAGTACACCTGACAATCTTCCTTTGGGGCTTTAAAGAACAGTACACATTAAATGGGTAGAATTTATTTATATAGGCCCAGACAATCTCCACTCCCAGTCACACCTCAGACCTTCATACACCTGCCCAGTCCCCTCCAAGCATCCAGACAGTAACACTGAATTTACTATTCTATCTAGAAACCTCAGAGGAGAGAGATGTTTGGCACAATCTACAGCAGTCAGAGACAGACGCTGTTCTTGGGAAGCAGGACAGGCATCCAGTCCCAGTGTCAGGATACCATCAGCCCCAGGCCACTTCAGTCCAGCTCCATCACTTACACCCTGGGGCAGACCTTCCTCACACCCTGCCAATGACACCACTGCAGCCACCAGCAATCCCAAACACACCAGACAGCGAGCAACTGGATCCCAGCTCTCAGTTGCTTTATGAAGTTGTGTGAGATGTTGTCTATACTTTTCAAGCAGCATTTTAAGCCAATTGAGAAGGGAGAGGACTTAGATCATCACGCCATCTCTTTTTATCTCTGTGTCTTTCAGACCACCTGATGAGAAACATGTGATAATGCTCCCTCACACTTTGTCAAAACATCCTTTTTTTATTTAGAGCTCTTTCCTCTCAACAACTATTGTTGACATAGATGAAATAAAAGTATTAAGCTTCCTCCTCCAGACTGTCCTAAACACGATGAGTGAGATTCATCTCACCTACTCTGTCAACATGCACACCTCAGGCAACCATCTTCAGCTGTCTTTTAGAAAAGGAACAACTAAGTATTTCAGGTGCATTTTCCCAGTCTTTTTTAGACATCCAAGTAGGCAATAAATCTTGTCTTATACTGGAAGTATCTATTTTCTGCCCCAAGAGAAAATAGTTCAGAATGAGAATTTGGACCATAGCATTCTGAAGGCAAAGATGAAAGTTTGTGGGGATTTATTTAAAGACAATCCAGTTCCTACTTAACTATACAGAAACAAGGCACACTCAGCCAAGATTCGCAGAGCCCTCAGACCTTTGGCTTGAACTAGCTTACTGTATCTACCATTAAATTCCAAAGAATCAGAATTTTACTTCAGCATGCATGTAAATGTACTGTATCCAAGAAAATAGAGCAAATACAGGCTCCACTAGTTTTATCATGACTTTATTAAGATGTTATAAACACCTGCAGCTCTGCAAGTTATTCTGATGTCCTCTCTCCCACACCAAGTATCACCAAAGAGAACATTTGTTTCCCAGCAAACAGATCAGCTTTGCAGCAATATATTATCCTGGGAGCAATCCCACTGAAAATCAAATACCTTCAGATCACTGCAGACTTTGTACATTAAAATCAAAGGGTTTCAAATAACTTGGGAGCAGTTAAGATGTCAACAGAGGCCCTGGTTGAAGTTCTGTTGAATTGCACCTTACAAACCAGAATATGCACCCATTTTCCAGATTGGGAAGAACAAAACCACCACCACTAAATATCTACATGCATGCACACACAGAGCACTAACTCATATAAGCATTAACTTTCTCCTCTTCAATAAATCATTTCAGCAATTAACACCAAATAATAATTTCTGTACTGCAAGTTCTAACACTCCCTCTTTATTTTTGTCATGGATGATCATGGACAATGATTTTTTTACTCTTTTAGGCAGAGCACACCTGGGTACACAGACAATGCATTTTGTTTAGATTGGACAAAAGCTTTGAAAAGGTTCAATAAATTCTGAACTAGAAAACCAAGCCAACAGTCATATGCTTTTTAGATACTGCTTGGGTCTGTCCTATTTGCATCCCTGGAGTCCCTTAGACTTGGCACTAAAATTAGTATTTCTAGCAATTTATGCAGTCCAAAAATGATGAAGATTTCCATAACAGTTTTCTGCCTCTTTTCTCAAATCTGGGTGTAGACTCAAAAACCTAGACCTTTTCTACACAAAGCTAAAATAGTCAGAATTTCCTTTCAGTAAGTTTTGTTTAAGAGCACTTAAAGGTAGAAAGGAAATGATTAATAAAATGTGCTCAAGCACACACCCCTCCTGAGGCAAAGCCACAGAAATTAGCAGGAAACCTATCAAGTATCTGGAGGAATTCCCCATTTGGCTTCTTAATGACATAGCAAATGGACAGCTGAAAAGCACAGACCTCTACCTCTTAAGCAATCTGCATGGCAAGGAATAGGAAGCAGGAATCTTCAGCTCCATTTCCCAAGCTCACAGGGTATATACACGACACCTTCCTAGGCAGAAACTTCATCCAACGCTTAAGGTTTCTAGCACACTAAAGGTGCTAGTGTTTCATCTGTAAAGAAATGGGTGCACCTAAGCTACACTATCCAAACTTCTGGCTACCTCACACTATGTGAGGCAAGATAAGGAGCCAATAATTCAAAAGGCCTTAACAATTCATCAGAAGTCCTTTTTCCAGGTCCTCTTGCCCAATTCCAGCATACTCTTGTTCACAGGCTACAAATGCTGCTTTACAAAAAAAAAACCAAACCCAAAAGAACCCAAACAAACAAATTTAAGTTTGAAGAGACCACAACAGAATTATTTCCCTCTTTGAAGAGGAGGGTGAAGTCCTTGTTCACCATCTACACAATACTACATTTGTTGTCTCCCTGGTCCTCCAAAACAACCGTACATCATTGGTAACTGAGGGATTCAAAACACCTAGAGTCATAGACTAAGAGATTGAGCTTTTATTTTTCATCCTCAAGCTCTTACAGAAGTTTGCAGATTCTGTCTCCTGTTCCATATCTTTTCCTTCTCTGCCAGTGATAACCACCCTGTCATTTCTGCTTCACTGTTATAAGCCATTACAGACTACATTGTGCACTGAGACCAACAACTCTCAACTTCAAAACCACTACCTCTATCTTTTGCAACTTAGGGCTGGATTTTTGTTTCCTCCTGAACAAAAACCTTCCTGTTAATATCCCCAATCTTCTTGTTAGGAAGTTGTTTAGTACTGCCATAGGGAATATGTGCTTTACTTTAATTTTGGCCTCCCCCTCCCAGGAAATGTTCTTCTTTGGACCCTTTGCCGATATACTTATTGACATTTTGGTTGTTTTGTTCCACGAATGAATTTTAAGTCTTCAAAATTCTTCATATACCCCACGGCTATTAGATTGCCACAAAAGTGTGGGGAAAGCAAGAGAGTGTTCTTTGATACTTATCACACACTAAGGCACAAACCAGACCAGCTTGTACATACAACGGTGCACCACTGACCTCTAGTGGAGATGACTTTTTATTCAAGGCAGCCTAAATTTAGAGGATCATCCCTGGGTGACCACAGATTGAGGTCATTGCAACCATGTGAGTGAAGCACAGGTCTTCACTCTGCAGCTGCATCGCGTGCACAGTTTGGAGAGTTTGATTCAATAACGTCTTCAAAGAATGAAGCATTCACAACCGTAAGAAAATACGACTTCCTTTTGGAGCCCACACTTTATTTGCCTTCAGAATTTTACTGTTGTACTTGCATGCCCATGTCAACACTACTCGGGGAACCGGGCCAGTATTTGCTTCAGGACAAGGCACCCAATCTATAGCAACACTCCTGAACACATAAAATGCCTGGAATGCTCCTGGTTACAATTCATACTCTAAAAGTCTTTACAGAAGGACCCCACAAACAATGCCAACACTTAACTCCTCTTGTTCACATACCACTTGCCTCACCTCTACTCGCAGCTACTCTTGGGCAGTCATAGTATTCAGCACACACTGTTGCAACAAGCAAGTACTTGCAAGACCAAAGACCACCTAATCACAAACATATTGCCCACTCCAGCAAGAAGGGAAGGAAGAGCAGAAAACTCCAGTACTACTCTTTACAAGCTCAGCCAGTCACTGTTGCCTAAAGACTAGACCCATTAACCAGTCAAAGCACTACCATCTCGTGCTGTCTGATACCCAAACCAACAAACTAAACATCACTGGTCCCACATACCTAATGGGAAGCAACAGAACAAGTAGGCAACTGAGAGCCTCTGAGACCAGGACTAGTAAGCTGCCAATACTCAGTAGCAATTTTCCATCTCAAAGTGCTAACAACCACCTTCTCTCTTCCTGCTTTTCCCAGACTAAAGGCAACACATCACCGTGGAAGAGCCATCACATAGGAAGTCTTTTTGAAACAGCAGAACAAGCTAAAACAAAGTAGGCCTCCCTAAAAGAGAGACCCACAGTTCACGTCCTTGCTTCTGACCAGGAAGACTGCCTCAAATCTGTGTCTCCCACAGTCACAGACACACTGGCTGAAAGAGGCCTTGGGAAGTCTCAAGTTCAGTTTACACTTGCAGCAGAAATATTGCTAACACCAGATTTGCTTAGCCTTCATTTTGTGTAGAGTGGAAGGATGCTACTTTTTTGTAGCCCCTGCCTCTAGTTCATTTTCCATAGCAATTGTGCTCCTACAGCATGGAGAAGTATGGGTTGCTTACTGCAATACTGCACTTTACTATGTATCAAGTCCAATAAAATTTATGGTCAAATTAATACTTAATGAAGAGAGCAAATATGATATTCTGATCAACTGGAGTTGGCTCCAACTCTTTAAAGGCCTAATGCCTTTAAATCATGCAGAACAGCAACCAATAGTCAGATAGAGCCAGCATGCAAGTACTTCTCACTGAACAGCCTCACATTTGAGTTTAGATTCAGTACCATCCAACCTTAGTACCATATATCACTATTCAGAAGGCAGAGTTCCGAGTTCTACAGAAGTCAATTCTGGACTAACAAAACTCTCTAATAATTTTTTTTAAACTAATGAAATTTAAATTAGTTTAAGGGAGACAGTCCCTATTACTTACTATAGAGAAGGTCAAAATTGCTTCTCTTCCAATGAAATATTTCCATATTTTGATAGATTGCATTTCACTTGTGTCTATGTAGTAAAAGCAGCAACAGTAATTTTATGTGCCCATATTCCTAGTACCTAACTACCACCTTACAAAGTCAACTTCGACCTGTTACAGAAAATTTTTCTACTTGCGCTAAGAGGAGGATCTGAAAATAGAAAAAAGTTTCTAGTTAAATCTACTGTTTAGTGTAGTTGAATATAATGCCATAGTTTTAAAAATAATCAAAATAATCTTGTCTTTGATGTTTTAGCACAGACTACACTCACATCTTTCACAATTTTTTTCCTCAAGCTAGCTGTTGCACACAACTTTGTGTATACAACTATTGTTAGTATATAAAAACCGAACAGTTCCCTTCTCCTGTGTCCTGGAGGAGATACAGTTTTGCATCTAAATAAATACCACACTCAATCAGCACCTACTTCTAGAAAGAAATCACAGGATGCATATGCAAATATCCAAGTTTTAGTTTCCTCTTCAGAGTCAACTGAGCTTTTTCCCTTGCAATAGTCTTTCATACAGAATAGTTTTTGCATATATAAAGAAACATCAACCAATTACAAGGGGGGGGGGGGAAATACAGCATTTCCACTGTAATCAATCCATCTATCTTTATCAGCAGCATAATTATGTTTTGAACAATAGCAGTTAACCACTTGCAAAAGTAATTTGGGGGGGACACGAATTAAAATATTTCTGCATCCTATGTTTCAGAATTACTTTCAGGAATAGGGCACTAAATCCATCACACCACATTAAGTCTTAGGAAACACACTCTCCTTTCCTTTCTGTCGTTGGTTGACTGATACTGTGGCAACCTGACAGATATTTGCACTTGTTTCAATAGATCTGAGTTCCATGGTTTAATCTTATCTCTTACCCATAACCAAGTGTTTTGAATAAATTTATATCTCAGATTCTTCATACAGATACAATCAGGCTCTCATGATCACTGTATGTCCACCCCAGACTCGTTCCAATCCTCTTGCAGGGTTATATACCCCTGCTGCCCATCTACTGTTTTGTGAGAGTTGAATTCATTAGGTTAAGGAACTCTGAGATGTTCTGAATTTATATAAAAGGCTATGAGTTACAAGTAAACATACTAAAAGGCAATGAGACAAAATTTGGATGGAAAAAGGAAAGCAAATCACGGCAAGTCCAGAGAAATAGTCACCAGCTGGCTTTATCAGACAGCTCCAACAGGCATTCCCCCTTCTCTTCTCCTGTGAGCCCTCCTTACCTACTCAATCTCCAGCTCTTACAAAAG
The DNA here is from genome assembly GCA_035221455.1 of Xenops minutus. NCBI lineage: Eukaryota > Metazoa > Chordata > Aves > Passeriformes > Furnariidae > Xenops > Xenops minutus. The sequence goes on from JAWWEE010000001.1 coordinate 44,390,226, forward strand.
TATCACATCAGTAACTCAGTGTGATTTACTGCAGATGGTGTGCTATGAAATCAGTGCAAAGATTATTTAAACTGATTACTTTGATAGATGCAATCATTAAAATAGTGGCTGAAGAAACTGTGTAGCTTGTGTTCTTGCCACAAAAACTATGTTGTCCTGAAGCTAGGTTTTTCAACTAGAATGTTACAACAGCCAAGATATGCAAGTTAATTATAAATTGAGTTAAGAACACCTTACGTAAAAGGCAAAACCTGCCTTGAACTCACTTGAACTTGCCTTGAACTTATCAATGACTTGAGTGAAGAGGCAGGTGCCTCCACAGTGAGTTCACTGACACAAAGCTGGGAGGAGTGGCCAGTACTCCAGAGTTCTGTGCAGGTCTTCAGAAGCATCTCGACAGGTTGGAGAAATGGGCAGAGTGGAAGTTCAAAAAAGGAAAATGCGGGGTCCTAGTTGGGAGGAATAGCCCCACGTACCAGTACAGGCTTGGGGCTGACCTGCTGGAAAGCAGCTCTGTGGAGAAGGACCTGGAGGTCCTGGTGGACAATAAGCTGTCCATGAGCCAGCAGTGTGCCTGGCCTCCTCAGTACAAGAGAGACATGATGCTCCTGGAGCAGGGCCAATGGAGGGTGACAAAGGTGATTAAGGGGCTGGAGCATCTCTTACAGGAAAGTCTGAGAGAATTGGGCCTATTCAGCCTCGAGAAGAGGCGACAGAGGGGACCTAAACAATGTATATAAGTATCTGAAAGGAGGGTGACAAGAGGATGGAGCCAGGCTCTTCTCAGTGGTGCCAAGCAGTAGAATGAGAGGCAAAGGGCAGAAACTGGAATACAGGAAGTTCCACCTGAACACAAGGGAGCACTTCTTCACTGTGAAGGTGACTAAGCACTGGAACAGGTTATCCAGAAAGGTTGTAGCATCTCGTTCCCTGGAGATATTCAAAAGCTGTCTGGATGTAATATGCCCTATGGAACCCTGCTTGAGCAGGGAGGTTGGGCTATATGACCTACAGTGCTCCTTCCAAACTTACCCATTCTTGATTCTGTGAACTCCTACAGGACAGCACATACAGGCACAGGACAGTACAGATCCACTCCAACAGCACTCTATACTATTATGCATGACATTTTATGCTACACTTTTTCAAGCTGAAAACCTTGGAAGGCTAAAATCCTCATTCTGTGATTTGTTATTAGAAAAAGAAAAAAATTAGGGGCAAATGCTGTCTTTAGTAACATAGACTGTAAAACTGTCACTCCCACAATAATCCAGAATTATATCATGACTTGCACTATGACAGCAATTGTGAAAAAAACACAAAAGTGTCTGTCATCTAGGAATGCAACAGAGATGTTTGTTCTGACTAACATCTACCTGGAAAGGAGGGAAGGGGGTGGGAAAAGAAAGATTTTCCTCTTCTTTTGTTATCAAGCCTTTTTTAGCAAATCTCACTAGGTATCACATGCTGCTTAACTTCTGAACTCCAAAAAATGAATTGACCTACAAGGGGCTCCTGAAGGCACTGCTGTTTGCTTTAAGCATTGTTACAGAGAGAAATGAGGATGCAACACACCACAACCCTTTTTTAGGTGCACCTTACACCCCACACCAGCAGACATGTCACTCCAAGGCATCATGAAGGGAGAGTTGATGCATTTAGGTCAATGCTGATTGTGAAGCAATCTGAACTTCGGCATTAAATGCTGACATAGCAACATAAGGTTGTGCACAGAACCACTCTATAAATACACTGTCTCCCTCTCTCACATTCATATAAAACCTGTATTTCTAGGACCAGCAAGAAGAGGGTGCATAGGACCAACCAGACACTGTCCCTTCTAACATAAGAACTAGGGGTCAATCAAAGCAACTGAGGAATCAGGTTCAAAACAAACAAAAGGGAATAGCTCTTCATGCACTGAGCAGTAAACCTGCAGAACACAAAGTCCTTTGGCAAGGAGGCCACAGAAGGATTTACATGGGTTCAAGGGAAGGTTAAAGAAATACTTAGACAAAATCTAGTTAAGAGTTACTGAATACATAATTAACTTCTAGGCACTGAAGGTTGGGGGCAGGGAGCAGACAGGCAAGACTTGAACTTGCAGCTCTTGTAGTGTGAAAAGCGTGGGGCTTTAGCCACAATGCCACAGGGCAAGAGAAAAGGGCTTGGAGGACTGTTGGCCTGAACCAGTGTGAGTGAGCTCATGTTCACAACCTCAGATTTGCTCTCCCTCTAAAGACAGTTCCCAGCTTCAACTATACCTGATCAGTAGATGCATCCTTAGTGAAACTAGCAACATATTCTTCTAGGATTCAAAAAACATTGGTTCAAGAGTTTTAAAACTCTAGTTATAAAATGCTAATAATTATAGCTAGGCTACTCAGCATTCTATTTTAACCTACTTCCACTCTGAAAGAGTTTTTCTATGAAAAACCACCTATGTTTGTGTATTTTAAACTTAGCTTATAGATAACATAATAGTGGTAAACAAAATTTTAAAACTTTAGATTTAAACTTAAGCTCTTGAATAATTACTTGAGAATTAAATTTCTCTTCAGAATTGCCAGTGACACTTGGGAGCACAGTTCTCCTGATCTTAACAGGACCTAAGTTAAAACCTTCTTCAAAGCTTGAAATCTATGCTTCCATAATATATGACTATTCATTCATAATTACAAAAAGTCCACGACTTCATTACAATCCTAGTCCTTTCAAGTCAAGTGACCTACCGAATATTTTCCAGTGCACTTGTCAGCTGCTGTTGTGCAATATCATAAAGTTTCACTTTGAAGCCTCCAGCAGCAAACACCATGGCCCAGCTGCGACCAATGAGTCCACTGAAAAGAAAAAAGAATAAAGATCAGCCAATTCATAAACCAGCATTTATTTGGGGGAAGGACATCTTGCAAGCATTGCAAAAAGGAAAAAAGAGCTTGGACTCCTCAATATTTGATTAAAAGATCAGTTGATATTGATAAGAAACAAATGTCTCTAACAGCTACTGAAGTCATGGGCTCTCAGCAATTTGTAAAGTACCAAAAGCACATGAAAAGGGAAAAACCTTCAGCTAACCATGGGTTTGATACTACTTTTCCATCTAGCCACCTCTAGCACTACCTTTACTTTTAGATGAAGTATCCATGCTGGATACACACAGGAACAGTCTGCCTACACCTTTTGGTGAAATCACATTGCTCACAGAGGAAACTTGTAGTAACTGACAATTTTATTATGTCTCTTGAAGCAACGCAGGTTTTAACTTGGATGTATAGCAGGCATCAGCCTGTTCAAATGGAAACCTTGAGGCACGGTGTCACAAGCGTCCGTAACCTGAGATTACAAAAAATAATTTTTTTAAATTAAGAAAAGTTCCATAATAGAGATGAGATCAGAGCTCCATACCCATGACTATTACAGTGGGTTTTTAGGTAATCACATGCATTTCCTGTCATTTAGAAGAGCACTGTATTTGCAGCATTAAACTTTAGTGATCTCTGGCAACTGGAAAATGAGAGGCCAAGAGGGCATCAATAAAAGATTAAAAGGGGAGCAAAAGTCAGAGATAAAGAAGTAGAACAGATGAAAAAAGAAGGAAGAGAAAACAGGAACATGTTTAGCCTTTGATTTAAGTATGTATTTTTAAAAAGGATCAAAACAGGAAGCTTCAGGAAATAGCAGGAATCAGTGGAAATAACTGGGACCAAAAGAAAAAGCGAAGCTTTGCATTTAGTGCTGTTGAGCAGACAGTAAGGTCTCACTCAAAAGCTACCATTTAAAAGTAAAACCACACAACTTCATTGGAGTAAGCCCAAACTTCATCAGTTCTCAGGCAAGCTACAGAACAAACCTATGGAACAGGTAAGGTATGGTCAAGGTTTATTAGTTACTGTAGCCTTCTGGCAAACAAGAATTTATAAAATGAAAGCACTTGGATCACTTAAACCTTAAACAAGCATATCTGAGCCGCCAGTGTCTTTATAAACTTGCATCATCTCTCCAAATTGAACTCTTAGTTTCCTTAAGAAGCGTTAGATGACCAAAAGTTTATTTCAGTTCAATAAAGGTTTATAGGATCATGGTTTTTTTCTTTTAAACTACAGAGAACACAAAGTAAGTTGATGGTAGTTATCACTCCTGCACTGTCACATCATTGTACACCACAGCATCACTACAACTTCATGCTAGCATATCTGACTCCAAGGCAGCGCTTTTTGACACTTGAAGCGCTGTCATTTTGGGTCCAGTGACAGATAAGGTCTTAAGGACCAGATCTGCTCACACAACTTCTGTGTGTGCTACCAGAAACGGGTTTTCTGCCTTCAGTGCAATAGTGCCACAGAAGCCACAGGGAGCAAGGGCCCAGCTCTCCTGACCCTTCTCACACACTTATGGGGAATCAGAGTTTCCCAAGTGTCAACAGTCAGAGCTACTTTTGTCAGTGTCACACAACAGCATCCAGACTCACATCCTGAGGCTTCAAGTGGTCTTGCCAGTGAAGTTTGCTGCAGTCCACACTTGCACACCAAGGTACAGTGGTGCACAGGGGACTGCTATTGTCTGGCAGGTGTTTTCTCTCCCCTCCACATCACTGTTCGAGTCTCACATTCAGCTCAGCGAGAGGATGAAGCAATGCATTCCCACGCAAGCCAGAAATATTGCTGTATCTTGTGCCAATTAAGTACTACTTCAGCAGTGCCTGAGACCAACCCAGGAGTTTTTATTTGACATAGCTGACAAGTAGGACGTTAAAGCTGTTAAAGCTTGGATTTCTCCACTCCTCTTGCACTAAGGCCTTTCAATGAGAAAGGCCAGCAGTGTTTCACACCTATAGGGCGACTTCGGCAGAGACGCTGTTATGTGTGTCTGCTGTTTGCTTTAAAGCAGCGCAGAGCTGTCCGGGGGTCCCTCAGAGCCCCTCCAAGGAGCCAAGCAGGTGCATCCCCGCCCGGCTCCCGAGCCCAGCAGCAGCAGGATGCCCGCAGCTGGCCAAACCCGCCCAGCGCCCCGAGCCAGCCCCGAGCCGGCACACGCGGCCCCTGCGGCAGCGGGGGCAGCGGCGGCACAGCAGGGGCCTTACCTGCCGATGATGGCAACCTGGGGGGGCTCCATGGCTGCGGCCGGGCGGGGCGGGACCGAACAGCTGCTGCGGGCACAGCTGGCGCGGGCACAGCTGGCGCGGGCACAGCTGGCGCGGGCACAGCTGGCCGCGCTCCTGCGGACGCAGCTCCCACCTCCTCCTCCAGCTCCGCTTCCCGCTTCCAGCTCCGCCTCCCGCTTCCAGATCCCGCCTCCAGCTCCGCCTCCCGCCTCCACAGCCAGCCCCAGCGCTTTGCAAAGGAAAGCTCCGGCTTGGAAGCAGTTCCGTGCCTTTTCGAGCTAAGCGAGGCGTTATTATCCTTAAAAGTGCTTTATCGTCGAATTCTGAGTTAATTTGCTTCTTTGCTGTCATTGGTTTTCGTACGGAATCTTTTAAAAGCTGTGCCAAAATGTGACATTATAATGTCAGCCCTTTGTGCTGGAACAGGTACTGTTCCTGTTGGTGTGCAGCATTACTCACTTTTTCCTGTTTGGTACAGTTCCTGCTCATCTGCATATTGCTCTGTAATCGTGCTAGACGTCCCTGAAAAGAAACAAAATCGACCATTTTAAATGCTTATTATCAAAGATTATATTACTATATTCTTTATAGAGTGGAGAAATACTTGCAAGTTCTCCTGTATTCCTGGCTTTCTGGAAAAAAAATAAAAATTCAGCTGAAACTTAATGCATTTCCTCTCAGAAAAAAGCTTTGATAGTTACTGACGAAGTTCAGTGAACCTTTGTTCAGCTATTACTTCTTCTAGCTTCGAAGCAAAAAAAAGGCCCACATAATGACTGGGTTCATCTGTCCCCCTCGCTGGCACTTTGCTAATTCCAATCACATTCAACAAGGACACGTAGATCTCAAAAATATAAATTCCTAAAGGCTTCATGAATACCACTCAACAGACAGCAGGTGGAAAACCAAACTATCTCCTTGACTTCCTGATCTTAATACCACCCATGTAACCTGAAACATGCCAGTAGCTGGGAATGTTAGTGGAGGGAAGTGGATGTTACTGGGCCATGGGAAGATTTAAGGCAGAGGGATAGAAGAGTGCAGGATGCTGTGCCAGCTCTGCTGTTCAGGGTTTGTGTAGGCTGGTGTAGAAAGCAGCGTTTTATGATTTTAGCAAGTACCAATTTTGCTCCTTTGAAGGCTAATTCAAAATGGCTTGACTTGGCACATGTTCTAAACACAAAGACCTTTGTCTAGCCAAAGCGGAATTAAAAGCCCAGTTAAACTGTTCAGGAGTGTTACTACAGGGGTATGAGATCTAATCACAGTCACGATAAAAGCAATTACAGGGCCTTTGTGTTCTGGGGGTGAACAAACCAAGTCTGTGGCAATGAAATCTGAACTATATTGTTATTATAAATATATTAGTGACAAAGCCACATAGCTCTGCATTACTTAGTCACAATTAGGGTATGACAGGACAGCTGCCATATTCCCCATTGTTTACGGGGATGAGACACACTGATAAGTCCAAACTGAATAGATCTAAAGAGGAGAGAGAGGTTTGCAAGAAGAAAAGAAAATATAAATTATTAAATTATCAGAATTGAAAGTCAAGGGAAGAAAATATGCTTTAAAAACCAAGCACAAGCTTCATTTTTGTGTAACAGCATAAGAGTTTTAGGCCCAGTTCTTGCAGCATCCACGAGTAAGCGCCAGTGATTCTCCTCTCTCTTCTGCAATTCACATGGGAAGGACAGAAGGTGCCATAAGATCAGAAACATCAAGAGCCTATAACCAACCAACAGTGTGATGAAAGGACCTGGGCTCCAATAGGGAATGAAAAGTAGGTTGTGTTGGCAGCGGGAAAGGCCCAAGGGGAGGAAACGTGCACCCACCAGCATATATATTTTCTTCCAAACCCAAAAGCAGTAGGAGCAGATTTGACTTGTGTTGGGAGCTGCATAGTTGATCCCTCCGTGTTTTTAGTCTCTCTATGGAGCAGGCTCCTCTGCTGTCCCATGTGTAGAGTTGAAATCTGCTACTGGCCAGAGACAGGTGGGTTTACTGCAAGGCAGGAGCAGGGTGGTATAAAACGGTCATATAACAAACAAGGGAAAATAACTCTCATTAACTGCGAGCCATTAATTGGGAAGCAGAATATGAAGAGGATGTGAATTCCTCCTTGGAGAAAACAAAGAAATTGTATGCTTTTAAAATACAGAGGGTCTTAGGCTGAGCTTTTAGCATGGGATGAAAACAGAGGCATAGTTCACACTTGTTAAGTATTAGATCTGTTTAATATATTACTTGCTCACCAGAGCAGCCAGAAAGTACATTCATTTGGTAATGGACTATGGCACATTGCTACTATGATCCTAATGGTTCAGAAAACATAATGCCTTAAAATGATAGCTTTAATTAATAACTTTATTGCTATTCTGTAGAGTCCTAACTAATGGTTTGCATACTGTAGTTATAACTAGTGATTATACTGAAATTTTGCTACAATTAAAAATGCAATTTGAATTATTGTTAGTAGTTAATTTAGGTGGTCTTGCACAAAAATGGCCTGATCCAAATACTACCGATATGGCTAAAATGCTGATTCTTAATGAAGCAATCTGCAGGAATCAGAAAGTGAATAGTAGTAAAATAGGTATTATAAAAGCATGATTCAGCAAAACTAAATAGAATTATATCCTTTAATAGTAGAATTATATCCTTTAATAGTAGAATTACCTGTTAACAAGGTAATCTTCCTGTTGCAAATGTATTTTAAACCCAAACTACAACATATGGTGGGACATATAAAGTCAGAGGGTGTGATTCTTGGGGCGGTCCTGTGCCAGGACCAGGAACTGGACTGCAATTTTCCTTGTGGGTCTCTTTCAACTCAGAATGTTTTATGATTCTATATACCTTACTTGTAACATATGTTTTATTCATGTTGAGGTTCTTTGATCCATTTTGTTTTCAAATGGTGCATAAATTGATTTATTTACTTGCTTTACTAAATACAGACTATATAGTAAATTGGTGTTGAGAACAGAATCATATTGAATATCTTCTGCTCTTTTAAAAACTTTCAATATAACTCTATAAAATATTTTTACCTAATTAATTCCTCATTAAGAATCCAACCCTGAAAACATTCTGATTTGGTACTTATCATTGCATCAAGAGTAGCTCTAGACACTTTAATTTCTAACTTTAATTCTCTTAACATAACTTATATATGTTTATGCACACAAACTCAGAGATCACAAATCTAAAATAAATTTTCAAATCTTCAAGAGGCAAAACACTTCTTTTACTTACTGTTTCCACGTTAGGAACATTAACTAAAAGAAAGTTATGTTAAAAAGTGCTACACAGGTGTATTTTTAACAGCACAGAAGTAAATGAGCTAATACATAACGATTTTAACACCCATACTGTTCAGAGGAAAGTGACATGCAATATGTATCTGTTGCTGAGATAAATAAGCTCAGAGTATCACAGCAGTAATATAGACCAGTCAGGAAAATACTAAACAGTTGAAGGATGAATTTTCAAGTATAGGAAGATCATGAACTGAGGCTTTAATTTTTTAATTGTCTTAAAAATAAATTTCATTACAATTAAGTTCAATTACCATTTGACCTAATTTTTCAAGTTAAAAAATATTTTGAAAGGTTAAACATTATAAGGGCTTTAATTTTAAATGAATTCTGTATTTTTTTGCTTCTCAGTAATTTTAGAGGTATACTGGCAAGATACCTTAGTCCCCTGAGGAGTAGTTAAATGCAGCTTCGCTGTCTGTGGCAGTCAAGCTACCTGAAGAGTCTCTGCACGACAGCAGAAAATCCTGAACACCTGGTCAGCCCAGGATTCGATGCTAGAAAATTACTTTTTAAAGATTATAATGGGAGAATTACTTTTTCAGTTTAGACCATTTTCTAAAAACACAGTTGAGTTGCTGATCAGATGAACAGTTCGACTGGCAGAGCAAGGGTAAGGTACACACTAACAGCGATTATAACAGGCAGATGACGGCCAGTAACCCCTGAACTCGAGTTTGTAGGTCCTGGAACAGTCCTTATTTGCAATGTTACCACTGCAAAAAGACAGATACACCACACATTGAAAGGCAAAGACATTCGTATTTAAGACTATAGCTTCCTGGTCTCCTTAATCTGCCCTAATTTTTCACTGATGTCACTGGATCTTGTAGCTGATGTCTTGAAAACCTCATCAGATCTGCAGTTTGCTTCAGCTGCAAAAGTATATAACTTGATGCCAGTCAGAGCACTGATGGACTGATATGGGGCAGGGATGAAAATCAGAAAGTGGGAAAAGAACGGGACAAATTTATTTAGTGACTCTGCTGACAATCCAATTTAAAATGATCAGAAATTCACAGCATACAACTATACTAAACTTTCTACACTGCTTTCTGGCAGCTTCACCTTCCAGCTTGCCCTCTGGATTTAGCCAAAACAAAAAGACACATCATCTTACATCATTACAGGGTTTCTCCCTGTAAGCAACCACTTGTTAGATCATGTCTTATAATCACAGCCCACAAATAAGGTCCTGTGTTTCCACAAAGGATCCCGAGGGTTTCTGTTAAAATTTCATACATTTTTATACTTCATAGCACCAGAAAAAAAATAATCATAGACTGACACAGCTTCCAGAAACATGAAAAAAATATTGAGGCTGTCATGTTGTTGTGAGGGTGTCCAAAGTAACAGCTGGACTGCAAGGCCTAAAGACCTCCTGGCCACTGGTGCAGGCTCCAGCAGTGTAGGCAACATGCAGTATTGGAAGGGGCTGGACTGAGTGCTGGAGCTATATGTCTCTGAGGTCAAAATAGCCCATTAGAGTGTTGGCTAATTACCATTCTCCAATATAATTCCCAGTTTAGTCAGAGTCCACACAGGCCAGGGACCACTTCCAATAACTGGTTTGAGTGTATACAGCCGATTTTGGAGAGTAAGAAAATCTGACAACATGAACATGGTCAGATTCCAGTGGTGCCTTGGCATGACCTCATTTACAAAGTAGAAGCACTGCCTACTTTGCACAGCGCCTTCTCTCCACTGCCCTAGATACTTGGGCTGAAACATCAGAATAGTGCTGGGCACCAGTGTGCCAAGGTCCCTCATATGGACAAGCTCTAGGCAGAGCTAGGGCTCTTGCCACAGAATCTACCTACCACTTGGATACATATTGATAGATCTGGGGACAATGAGGAAATCTAAAAACCATAGGCTCAATTATATATGAGGAATCACAGGCAGAAAAAGGGGGCTATAAATGTATGTATATTTCTTATGCTGAAGTTCATAATTTGTGGTAAGTAATGCACCTAAAAACTTTTCCCACCTTAAGTCTGTTATTCTGCAAAATACCTGTACTCCAGAAACCTCAGGTATAAAGATTCTCATGTCCAAAGGTCTCAAGTCTGAAGTTTCTGTGTGAAAGTGGTTCATGCATGGAACGTGAACAGGTTAATGCAAGAAGTGATAATGTCTTAATACTTCTTTATGTTATCTTTGGTTCTCTTGACGGGAGTCAGAGTAGAAAGACCTTTCACTCATATCCTCTGCATCTTATCTCTTCAGAAAGGACTTTGAGGCTGAAAGGTGAGCAGCAGAAGGCCGTGACATTGCATAATGTGCACAATCCCTGACCATAAAAAGGGTGTTCTGACTCTGTACTGTATATTGTATTTGCAGCCTTTTTATGCCATTAGCATAAGGCAGTAGGGGTAAGTTACAATTGGTTTCATAAAATATTTTCTCTCTCAAAAATATACTGTAGGCTTGTTCAGAGATCCCTGCTCTATTCTGTGTCCCATGTAGGCATGTGAAACTTTCCCCACAGCATGATGATTTGCTGTGAGCAAATCAGCTGACATTTGTCACGATTTCAAAATGCCAAGAGAAAGCAGTACAAATGTTAGGAGGAATCATCTTTTTCTAAAACATTAAGGACTTTAATTTTTTATTTAGCTTCTGAGACTGGCATATGGGAAGCTTTAACAATTTTTTTTTTTTTTTTTTTTTTTTTAAATTTCAATGGAGCCTTTCTTTTTTAAGAGAATATTTATCAGTTTATTGGGAAAACTGGTATGGCTGAACACCCTCAGAGTGAGTGGTGACTGTGATAAGGTCTCTGCCCAGAGGTGCTGGCCACTGTCTGAGAGCCATCCCTGCTGGTGGAGTCCTACTGTGCTCCAGAGGGCACAATCCAGACATAGTTTGGAGCTCAAGAAGCCAGTGCTCTCAGGGTCTCTCAGATAGGGCTCACGTGCTCTTCTGCAAGCTTTGACAGCCATGCAAAGAGCCATTTACTAAAGTAGATTTGCTTTTCTCTCACAAGGAAATCTATGGCTTAAAATAACAATTTTCAACATAAAATGACAGTAGGTTGGCTTTACTCTTGGGAAGAAACACAAATAAATTTAAACAACGTATAAAGATGAGAGGGATGTCTTGAGGTCTCTTCTATGATTGTTTAATCCTAAATTCCCTGCTATGGAGTAGAATTTTCTCCTCATTCTGAATTTTAATTGCTCTCTATTAAATGTTTCAGAAACACCAACTAATTTATTCTAATAATTTTCCCTTAAAAGTCAGTAATTATTACCCCAACTTTTGTTTGCACACAGCAAAGCAATGCCTAGCAGAAAATAATGTTTCACTGGTTTTCCTTATCCTGTGGACTGAGGTAGGCAGTGTGATGAGCCTGCCATCTTTCATAGCTGTTTTGTGTTCCTCTTCCATAAGACAAGAAAAGCAAAGGGGGAAACAAATGTTATTTGTACGTCCATCACACGACACAACTGTTATTCCTTAGCATGCAGGCTCTCATCTTGGAAATACAGATAACCTAACACACAGAGTCACAGAATGGTTTGAGTTGGAAGGGACCTTAAAGATGACCCAGTTCCAATCTCCCCTGTCATGGGAAGGGACACCTTCCACTTTACACCTTCCACCTTCTCCAAGCCTGTCCAACCTGGCCCTGAACACCTCCAGGGATGGGACAGCCACAGCTTACCTGGGCCACCTGTGGCAGCACCTCACCACCCTCACAGGGGAGCCCTTCTCTAAAATACTGAATATATTCCACTACAATAAACTATAGTAAAGCAATTCTTCTTCAAAATATTGGCATGATGAATGGAGCATTCGGATAAAGGCCTGCATTTCATGTGGAAACTGGAAGCAATGGAAATAGCCCACACAGCTGGAAGCAGCTGGGTCAGACAGCAAAAGCAACTTCACAGGGGTCAGTTGTGGCAGTGCTTGGATTTAAACCCCCTTGGGGCGCAAAAAACTGCGGGCTTTAAAAATTTTATTCTAGTATGTGCGTTGTCTCGCTCAGCACAAGGAACGGAAGTTTTATTCCAGGCCCACTGCGGCCAACAAACTGTTCATCCCGAGCTGTATTCTTGGGGAATAAACACACGCCACAGGCTCGGGGGGATCGCCTGCGGCGTTCCGGAGGGTGTCTGGAGGAACCAAGCGCACGCTTTAAACACTCTTTAACGTGCAGCCGCGAGCCGAGGCGGGCTGCGGACCGTGCCCTGCGCTGCCTCAGGGCGCTGCGGGGCCTCGGGCGGGCCTCGGGCGGGCCTCGGGCGGGCCTCGGGCGGGCCTCGGGC
>JAWWEE010000001.1:44403026-44483829 GCA_035221455.1 Xenops minutus
GGCGGGCCTCGGGCGGGCCTCGGGCGGGCAGCGAGGGCCGTCCCTCACGGCAGGCGCCGCCCACCCGCGGGCCGCGGCCTCGCGCGCACCGCCCGGCCGCGGTGCATGCGGGGACCATTGCCGTGTCCCGCGGCAACGCCAGCCCGCAGCCCACGGAGCTCGCACGGATCCCGGGGAGCGGCCCGACCGTGCCCAGAGCCACTCGGGGCGCATCGCCGACCCCGGCCTGGGGCGCGGGCAGCGGTGCGACCGCGGTCCGGGGACATCCTCCCCCTGCTCCTTCTGCTCCTCTTGCTCCTCTTTCTGCTCCTGCTGCCGGAGAGGGACCGTGCGCCTCGTCCTGGCTGAGGCTGCCTCGCTGAAGGGCACGTACTTGGTGCTGCCGGTGAAATCAAGCGCTGCCGCCTTTGAGATTTTTTTTATTTGTTGATGAAAACAAGTAGCTGGGCAAAGGGAGAAGTCCTCGGGGTCAGTGGTCCGTGAGGGGAAGGCCGCCAGGAGGATGCAGGGAGGGAGTTTGTGGAGAAAGGCTTCGGAACCCGGACTGCTTTAGTGCCGGCTTCTGAAAACCTTTTTGGCGCTACCATCTATGTACAACATTCTTCACGTATAGCAGAGCCTTCATATATGATGGATTATTGCTGCAGCATTCTTCATATCTCGATAATAGCTTTGGCTGTGTTGATATGAGGACGTGTGAAGGAAGGTTTGAAGCTAGAGGAGATACCTTTCATTAGACTTAAGAACTATGGCCTGGCCTAATAAAGACAAACTTTAGAACATGAGAGTTATCTTAAACCTGAATTAGCTGACAATGGAAAGATACCATTCGACAAGTAGTAATACAGTTACTTGTTATGATAATTTAGTTTTAATGTTAAATATATTTTAAACAGTTTTCATACCTGATATAAGTGTGAAACATAATTCTATGAAATGTTGCCATTTAATGCTGTTTCTAGGTGAGTCCTAGCTCTTTTGAACTTGTAAACCTTATGTTGGTATTTTGCATTTTTTAAGATTTATGTAAAACCACTGAGATAACATTTGGCATGTTAAATGTTTCACAGAAAAATGATGCAAAATGTGCATCTGGCTCCTGAGAACGATGAAGATGATCTCTATTCTGGCTACAATGATTATAATCCCATGTTTGACACAGAGGTAAAAATATTTGCTGTTTCCCAGATTTCCCATATGTAGAATTGTAACATAGAAAGACGTACACAACAAGAACTTGTGGGTACAACAATGTACAAGTTTACTACTGCTTTGAAGTGAAATTTACTTTATTTAGCAAGAAACAGACAAAGCTTCACCAGGATCTTTTTGGATAGTTAATTCTTGGATAGTTTTCTATTCCAACAAAATATTTGCATGCATCTAATAGGCTGTAATGGTTAGCATTTATGAAGTATAAAATTTGAGTTATTTGTAGGCACGTTCAATGTGATGTTTCCCAGACTGTGTGAAGCAGCAAGTTTTCTGACAAAAGAGGCTGCTCACTGGGCAATAGGTCTTTGATCTCTTGCTGTGCTGCTGGTGGAGGAGCCCATAGAGCAATGGAATCCTGTCAGTCTCTGTGCAATCAGTAGGGCATAAGAGATGTCTTAAGATAGCCCTGCAGATCACTTTCTGATAACTAGACACGGCATCTTGTGTGAAATCCCAATGCCAAATTCATGGGAGTTGCAGCATGACCTGAGAGACATGAGATGTCTTAATGTATTGGGATGGCAGGTGTTAATGTTAGTATTCAGAAAAAGCACAAGTAGCAAACATTTGAAGGGAAATAAAATTTCCTGTTACATTTTATTCAGCTCTACTTCCTGAGTGTGTTTTAATTTTTTCAGAGAATAGTGAGTTCTTACTTTTCCTAATCTGAAATACCAAAAAAGGTAGACAAATAATGTAATTATAATTTAATGCCAGTGAAACCTGTTACTCAGTTTTCTTCGGGTCAAATATTTTGGAAAGAATCACTGTATTTTTACCTATCTGCTTTTAGTAGTCCAAAAGTTCTGTAATTGTGGCTTTGCGTGTTGTTGTTTTAAAAGGGCTGATGTTTCTATTATATCTTTTCTAGGATTTAGAAAATGATGTAGCTTTTCAACAGGCAGTAAGAACAAGTCATGGAAGAAGACCCCCTGTAAGTACCTTTGAAAATACATTTCCATACTGTAGGGCTTCCGTCGAGCCTTAGCTCTAACTTTGGTGCTGATACAAACTCATCTTGGGAATCTCTTATATTTTATTTTTTATTTTGTATACTGCTAACATGAAGATGCACACTTTACTTATTTATATGAAAAATAAGTAAAAAATTAGCAGGCTATGAGTTCCATTAAGTTCTGGAGTTATTTTAGAGCAAACAAGGAAAACATATTCCTGTGTGGTAAAATGAGGTAAAACCTTGTTCATGAGCAAAATGATACACTCTGAAAGGACTTTTTTGAAGATTCCAAACATAGAATTACTAGCTCTGACATACAATTACAAGGTTGAAATATATACTAGACAGTGGTATTTAGAAAATCATGTGCTACTGTTCTGTTAACTTTTTCCTCCATATTAATGTAATTGACATTGATGCCCTTATTTTCATCTATCTTTGACTTAATCTTACATAGGTTTTCAAAACCAAATATTGAGTTGATACTTGCACTTTATAAGTACATACTGTATTGCCTAAAGAAGAGCTGGAACTGTCTGATTACTGTCACTTCTTTGCCAGAATAATCAGGTTCTACGGTGAGAAACCTTTCTGTAGCAATTGGGGCATTATTTCTATGAAATCACTATAGAACTTATATAGAAAGACAACTAATTCACACATACAGCTGTTAATTGATGGAGGATTTTTATTTGGTTCTTTTTGTTTTTTCCACTCAGTTGACAGCCAAAATTCCTGGCACATCAAGTTCAAGACCTTTAGCTACTGGATTTGGGGTAGGTTTTTGTTGTGTTCTATCCTTAATGAAAATGGCGTTTACCAAAAAATAAATGTACCATTTAATTCCTTGCACAAAGCAAGCTCTTCTTAATTAAGGATTTCATTCCAGTGAAATGCATGTATTCGTTAATTTTAATTCACACCCCTGCACTTGGTCAAGGCATGGTTACTGGTTGTTTTCTTTTTTCTCCCAAACCATACTGAAAAACCTGCTTCCAGACTGCGTAAGCCATTAGAATCCAAGGTATTAACCAGGTTCTCTGTCAAGGGGAACTGAATAGCTTGTTATATTGGCTCGGGAAAGTTTTCTGGAAGTTAAGGTGAAATTAGTCTTAAAAAATGGGCTTTGAAACACCTCTATTTTAATCAGAAAAAGTTGACTGTGTTTTTTGGTATTCTTAACCTATGGTAACTCTTAACAAGCGAAATTAAAATATCCCCATATTCCAATAAATTTTAAACCTGTTAGCCTGACTCAGTAAAATTTGAAAAAAACAATGCTCTTGGATATAACATGCCTTAAGTTTTATGACAAATAAAAAAGGGCCGTAAGTCTCTTATGTAAGTTAGCTGGGTAACAGTTTCAAGAACACCTAAATTCTATTATGTCAGTGAAACACAGCCTTAACTCTGAACTTTCTTTTACCTGCTTTAGATGTATTAGAATCATGGAATGGTTTGGGTTGGAAGGGACCTTTAAAGGTCAGCTAGTCCAACACCCCTGCAATGAGCAGGGACATCTTCAACTAGATTGGGTTGTTCAGAGTTTTCACTATGCTTTTTGTTAGCAGTTGCATTTGCAGATGTTGAGTATAGTACCAAGCTGTAAGGGGAAAAGCTGCCTCTTAAATGAGCACAAAAAGGTCCTTCCTTGGGATAAAAAAGGCTGAGATGTTTATCTGCAGTAGTAGAGCTAGAAACTTGCAAGGCGTTGTCCACTCCACAGTACTTTATCTTTCACTCCACAAATTTTGTTCTCCTACACAATAATCCTTGCTAATATAGATTCATCCTTAGCAATGAAAATTAAAAACAATCATGATGTATGTGAATAGTAAGTATAATAGCAAAACACAGGCTTCTGAGTGGGAAGTAGGGGAATATTTTTTCATGTCCTGAAACCCTGTATTTTTGTCTGTTTGTATTGTGTATTTGTAGCAAGCTTGAATCCTTATTAATAAATATTTCACATTTATTTCTTTACATTTTTAACACTTCTACAGAAAGACAGTATGTGTCATTCAGGAAATGGAAGAGATATCCATTGGCAATTAAAAAGTGTACCTGTGTTTATGATAAAACTGCATGAAAGTATAACTTAAGAGATTAATACAGGGACAGATTTGATCAGCTCTACTCAGAATGTTACTGAAGTATTTTGTGTAGATTACTTGTTCAATTTAAAGATAGTAATTTCAATAATAATGGAAAGTACTGCTGCCTCACATAATTTTCTCTGTACTTCTTTATAAAAGAGCTGACAGAAATATCCAAATACATAAAAAGAACTTTATAGCAAATTTGCACTAACAGAAGTGTTCAACATCCTTTAGTCTGCCAGGCCCTGGCAGTGTATGTATTGCTTATGAGTCACATAAATGGGAACTTTGCTGTGAACTTATGTGAGAGCTCAACTTTTAAACCTCAGTGTTGAGAAGATCGTGCATAGGCTTCTTATGCTTTGTGAATGCCAGTTTCAAACAATTTACTTATTTTTGTAGCCAAAGGCAACTTTACCTTCATCTATGGGAAGACCAGTGACAGGAGGTATACAGGTAAAAGTTTCAATATATACTTTTTATGTTAATTTGGAACAATGATTTTTTTTGATAAGTGTTTGATGCAAGTATTTAAAAGATTTGTATTGCTTAAATACTACAACATTTAAAATATTCAATTTAGTCAGATATTAGCAACTGATTTTTGTATTTAAAGACTTTATAGTACATAATTATATATTAATAAGATATAAAAAAAATTTTAAAAACATATAATGATGTCTGTATTGTCCAATATAATTTTTAGTATGATTATATTAAAATAATTTTTTCTTTGTTTGAGGATGGGGTTTCTCGACCAATGACAGCAGTGCAAGCTGCAGGTTACACTAAGGCAGCTATGAGAGGTATGGTTTGTAGAAATCGCCAGCTGTACCAGGGTGATGTTATTTTACAATTTTCAGTACACTGTTAATTTTGCAGGTTCTTCATTTGATCCTCTTGGCCAAGCAAGAGGTCCTGCTTCACCTCTGGAAAAGAAAAATTCAGACAGGTTTGTTCGGTTTTGCATTAAATTATTTCAAAGCATTAACAGCAACAGAAAGCCAACCATGCATAGAGTTCAAAAACATCCAGGCAGTTATAAAATCTTGAGGGGCCAAACTTAACTTTGTGGAATAATGCCACAGACAATTATGCATGTGACTAGCTGACATGCTGGAGCAGTTGCACTGACTTTCAGGAACTTTTGATTTCAGTGATTTCTGGTTCTGAATAGTTCAGCAGCCTTGATGTAGCTGTTGCCACACAAATGCTATTATACAGAATTGTGGAGGATCATGAAGTGTGTGTTAGGCAAGGAATGTCATGATTCCTGCAACTTTCATGGAAGGACTTGGGGGAATTTGCCTGCTGTTTCTAAGTAAAGCTTGCAAGCTGATGCAAGTGTTGTGGAGTTTCAGAAAACATTGTTGAGCTTTCCAATACAAAAGTTGTGTTCCCCAAATGTAGCTTTATGGGAATAGGGAATCCTACTGAAATGTTTGATTATTTAGCAGAGAAAAAAATCTAGATGAAAAGCATTTTTTTGTTATAACCTGCATTTACAAGCAATACTTTGGAGTTATCTATGCAAATAAAGGTTCAATTAACTGCTTTTAATGTCATGTCATTTCACTAGGTGTTTGACTTGAAAGCTGATCTGTTGTTCTTTTGTTACTTCTCCTAAACAAATTGAGTTAATGAAATTTGCCTGTCTGTATTGTTCTCTTAAGAGAATTTATGTTTTCTTAGGTTTCTGTTCTCAGAAGTGTGAATGTGATATCTTTGGAGGATTTTCTTTGGGCATAGTTTCACAGATGTTTTTTTTGATGGGAAAACCAGTTAGTTGTGATATGTGATACATCACTATTCTGTTTTATTAAGTAAGGTGTAAAAAAATTGAGTTATGTGTAAAAGCTTAGTGTTTGTGTTTATGTTACTAGTGTTAATCCTTTTATTGTTTTTCTTTTAGTCTAGAAGAGAGGTTGAGGCAGTTGGAAAAAAAAGTGAATGAACTGGTTGAAGAAAGCTGCATTGCCAACAGCTGTGGAGACTTGAAATTGGTAATTCTTCTGGATTTCACTTCACTCTGCTGTGTGAAGAACAATTTGTATAGCTAGGTGTTTCAAACTGAGATTCAGACGTTTAAAATTACGAAAATCATCTTAATTCTAACTTTGTTATGACTCTTCTTTCTAGTCTAACGATACCTTGTATTACCAAAGAAAATGTAGGAGCTGTATTTCTGGCATATGTATTTGTTAAGATTTCCGTGTTACAGAATTACCCTTTCCCCTCTTTCCACCGACCTCTTCAAATCATATTAATGGTTTGGGCAAATTAGCACTTCTAAGAAATGTTGCCTTTCTGTTTGATATAAAAGAATATTTTTCTATCTGTACTCTGAATCAGACAATTTCAAATATCTCCTTAGGTCTCATGAGACATGGTGGGTACAGCATCATTTAATCTTACATCAGCTGTCTTAATGTGCTGTATCTGTTGTTGAGGTTTGCAGTCCATCTGTTGGTAAATAATCTTTTTTCAGATGTCTTTGTCTTTGCATTGAGTTCTAGAATTCATTCGACTCTCAGAAGCCACACTGGACCCAGTGACAGTGAGAGCTTTCTTACTTGAAAGGATGTTGCCTGGTGCTCTCCACACACAGTGAAAGCCTCCTTAGCTCTTAGGCTTGTGTGATGCTTCTTACCAGACATGTTATCCTTACAATTTTATCTATATTTGGCAGATCTCTTAAGTAGTGATTCTTTCTTGGCCTGTTTCAGGCCTCCTGAAGATGAGATACTCCATGTTACAGTGGGAGGATCTGCCCTTTGTAGTAAAACATCTAGTGTTTCGTTAAGAAGTATTCCAGATTTCAGGTTTTTTTCTCTAAGACGCTAGTTTACCTGTGGAATAGTACAGCAAGAACATACTTCTCTCGTCAATGATTTTGTCTTGTGTAGAGTGAATATTTTCAAATACAGAGTAGGACAATTAGTCTATGATTGGAAGATTCTAACTGTCTTGAGATATGTTTCAGGATTGGTGACATTCCATATTTTTTTGCCTGTTACAATGAAGCATTGTATCTATTGTTTTTGAGGAAAAAAGCTGTTCCAGATATCTGAATGCATTCTTGTTTCTCTGATCAAAAGGACGGGTATATGCCTTTCTTCAGTTTGTGCAGCATTTCCAGTGATCCTAATCAAATTAAGACAAGAATGACAAGATTGTACACTGATCGTCTTGATCGGTCAGCCTAGACAGTTCTGATGTCAAGATGATCCTGTACTGTGTGAGGACTCCTTTTCTGCTTGCACTTAGTAGGACAACCATCTGGAATACTGGGCTACATCAGCCATACTCCTTCACAATGATTTTTCGATTATCTGTTGATCTAATAGCCTGATAGCTCTTTTGCAGAGGATTTCACTTAGTATGTCTTCTAGGAGTCCACAGCATAGGAAGTTTGCTTTCCTGGGGAGCAAACAAGAAGGCTTCAAATAGTGAAACTATGAGTCACAAAGTGGGACTGGTGTTTAGGCTGGAGTCGGCCACCATTCAAGCCAACAAAGATCCTTTTGTAATAATTTTTTTTTCCTGCTGCTGCTAGCTTCTGATCAGAGTATGAACGATGTCTATCCATTTTTATGTTCATTTAGGAGAAGTATCCTTACAGACCTATCCTAATATTTTTCTGTTACAATGTCTGAATTTCACCTTCACTGGGAGATGAGATAACTTGTTTTGTTATTTTTTTTTTTCTTGAGCCTCTTGAATGTATCATCAAAAACATTTTTTTGTTTCTTGACGTCAAAAGGTTGTTTTGTATGTAGATTATACCAAAACATTCCTGGGATCCTCTAGGATGTTTGTGTTAGTTTCTGGCAAGTCCAGCAGAATATCCATTTTCCTGCAAAAGTCATCAAAGTTGGCAGTTCATTATCTGTAAGAGTCAAGTTGGATTTGCCTTCTGTCATAAGGACTAAGAATCAAGCTGTACCCTGAAGTATTTCCTTCCCCGCTGGTTGCCAAATCACTGCCTGGAGTGGTAACCATTACTTTCTAATCGTTGTGCCCTTATGGAGACATACAGGTCTTCTAATGGCTCTTATTAGACCCAGAACATTATGTGTGCAAAGGGTCTTGACACCAGTCTGCACAGGATTATAATTGGATACATACACATGACGTACCATTGTGGATAGATAAAAAAGGAAAGCAATTTTCCAGCATCAAAAATTAGTCAAGCTGTATGTCCAGCATACCTTTGTGAGTTTGTAGCATGCATGTTTATTTCCTGCCTTCGCTTTCTTCCTTCCAACACTTTCATGCACTGGGATTCTGCAGTGTTGATGGCATATGTGTGTGTGTGACTGTACTTCTCTAAAATTATACAGCTAAGTAGACTGTATGTCTGCTTATTGCTAAGTAACACCTTCTTGTGAGTTATAGTGCCATTTTTCAGGCATTTGGTACAGTCTGTGCATCTGAAGAAAATCAACGTGTATGTTCTCTTCATACTTGTTCTGAATATATTTTTGTCTTCTTGGGTCAGTAAGATTCAAGGCACTGTTAAATTCTAGTATTTTGTTTAAGGCTCTGGAAAAAGCAAAAGAGGCTGGAAGACAGGAAAGAGAATTGTTGAGACAACGTGAACAAATTGCTCCTCCAGAAAACATCAACTTAGACCTCACTTATTCAGTAAGTGCTTAGAAATCTTCAATGAGTGAAATGTTGCTAAAAGGCCTACTTCAGTGTTTGCTGAAGGGTGTGTGTGTGTGTGTGTGTGTTGTAATGCTCCTGGCAGTGTACCAGAGAAGATGCATTTATGTCATCGAGTCTGTTCCCAGGCAATCTAAGCGGAGAAGGATACCCATGACTATCTACTCCAGCTGTCTATTCACATGCAAAACTTGCACATCAAAACATAACAGGTGTAAACCCTGTACTTCAAAAATAAATAGCCTAGAAAATGTAACATGCCAAGAGAACAAGAAAGATCAGACACTGCCTTTAAATTGATCCATAAAGTGACAGAGAATGTATTACATGAAATAGGTTATAGTAATAGTCCTGAATCTTAAAGCAGGTTTCTAGATTGACATTCTGTTTTTCAAATTAATAGTAGACTTTTTTAAAAAAAAAAAAAGGCATACAACGTGCATCAAAATACTTGAGGGGTATTTAAAGTTGTACCCCAGGCTGTGCTGTACAGACAACTATTAACAATTAATATATTGAATTAGGCAGACCTAGTGATTTATTTTACCATGAAGGTTGGGGTAAAGCTGGGGGAAAAATGCAGAGGTATTTTACCTGACACCACCAGAACTTGTGTTTTGAAATGGCAGTTTAGAAAAATTCTCTTTCTAAACTGAGTGACCACAGACAGCCGGACCATTTTCCACATGCAATAAATTGCACATAGTTTCTGAGCATGATCTTGTATTTTTTCGTAACCTTGTATTATAGTATTGTGTTTACTTATTTCTAAGGCTCACTCAGTATGACTTTAAATGGTAGTTATTTATGTGCAAAAATAAAAGAATTACCAAGAAGAAATAAACTTGTTTCCCCTATGTCAGTGTGCAAGAAAAAAGGAAGGGAAACTTAAAACTAGTAAAAATAATACTTGCAAAGTAAAATTAACTTGAAGTTATCTATTGTGAATTCAAGTTTATTAGTGTTGAGGAGGACAATGTATTTTCTTGTACCTATGATTCCAATTTTCTACAGGTTCTTCTCAATCTGGCCAGTCAGTATGCTGCTAATGAAATGTATGCTGAAGCACTGACTACTTACCAAGTTATAGTGAAGAATAAGATGTTCACCAATGGAGGTAGGTTATATTCCAAGGTGGATTAAAATTGGAAGTCAGGCATTCAAAATGAGGGCTGCATCTGCATGGTGTTGACTCACAGAGATCTCAGCCCTGAGAGTCAGAGTCAGCCAGTCAGAGTGAACAACAGATACTCACTGGCTCTGACTTGGAGTGCCAAACCACAGTAAGCTATACCAACTCACAAAGTCTTTTCTTTCCGTAGGCTAAGTTAAATATAAAGCCGAATCTATAATTTTCTCATGCCACACACACTGTGTTGTTTGCTCTAATACTAATTTTTTCTCTTTAGATTTGGCTTTTCCCTCCTGAAAGATTCTTTTGGTATTTTGCATATCTTTGAGACTCCTACAGTGCACTTTTCTCAGATATACTTATTTGCAGCTGTCTTACTGGAGAGCACTATAAATAATCTCTAAATAATGTCAGTTCATAATCAACATCAGAGTACATTTTACTGGTATTTCTATTCTAGATTTTGTCACTACTTCATATCTCCTCGGTGAAATTCACAGAAGGCAGTTCTGCTTTAAAGGGACATTGGTATCCTGTAATGAAGACAATTTTTTTTAAGTTGTTCTACACTGTCACTTTGGAAATGAAATTTATTAATATAAAAATGTTGTAACTCATTGACTTCTTTTGATAGGTGTACTGAAGGTAAATATGGGAAATATATATTTCAAACAGGGGAACTATTCCAAAGCTATCAAATTCTACCGTATGGCTCTTGACCAGATTACTAGTGCCCACAAAGAGATGAGGTGAGTTTCTTTGAGGAGACGTGGTTTTGAAATACGGGTTTTGGATACAATATGATTCGGGAGTTAAAAATATAACCGAATCTTGATTTCTTTACTTAGGATGAAAATAATGGGAAATATCGGAGTTGCATTTATTAAAACTGGCCAATACATAGATGCCATTTCTTCATTTGAAGAAATAATGAGCATATCCCCAAACCTGAAGGCAGGTTTCAACTTGACCCTATGTTATTTTGCTATTGGAAACAGTGAACAAATGAAGAAAGCCTTCAAAAAACTGATTGCTGTTCCTTTGGAAGTGGATTATGATGACAAATATATTTCACTAAATGTAAGTTTGAAAAAATAAACTGTGTCTTTATATATTAAATTGGGACAAAGAAGGAGAGATATTGAATGGTTGGACTGTACTGAATATGTAAATTGATATGTATTTAGGTATCTAAAATAACTTTTTTTTTACCAATGTGAATTTCGTGTGGCAGTACTGAAGTGTAAAATAATGAGAGAACATTCACATCCTTTCTTCCTCAAAAGGTATGATGTACATAAAATCCACACCACACCATTATCTTCATAATTATTTTTTGCAATTCATCTGTCCTTACTTATGTAGCTCACTTACTGCTTTACCCTCTTCATTTATATAAAATTTTCATAAAATATTTATAAGCTAAAATGTGATTAAGGTAATCCAAGTTTTCTCAAATGACTGCTCGTAAAACTTGGAATACTATAGTGTTATTTTACAGAAGAAAATTTAAGGGACATTTACAGCTACTTATTTTATTTTATTAGACTTTGTTGGAAACTGGGCTTCCTTTGTACTGTGAAACCATCAGCTTATGATGCTAAAGACAGGGAAAAGTAATTAATAGATTTAGGGTCCCTCTTAGAAAGGTCCTCTCCTAGCAATCTTGTTTTCAGTGATGCAAAGCTTCCATTTTCAGTCCTGAAGTTCAAATATATAATTAATCTTCTGTTTGTAGCTTAAGAGTAGCTGTTGCTTCTGATTGTTGTAGCATAAGCAAAGAAAATTTAATATGTGAAGCATATAGATTTATATTTATTGATAATGTATATTTTAATATTTTTTATATAGTTTATTATATTAGAAATTATGTAACAGTAGGGATCTTTAAACCTTTGAATTAACTGAAGACTATGTAAGATCATTCATTGAAAGAAAACCTTTAGACTGTAGAAGTTCCTTCTAAGGATAGGCAAGCTATAGTTTTAACAGACATTCCGAATTCTCTATTTTGTTATGAAGAGGTGAGAGAAAAGATCACAGTTTCCTTCTGGTCTTTATTTTGTATATATCTACGATCTATCCCCAAAAAATGAGGGAGAGGTGGCTACCTAGCATACCTTCATTACTTCATTTAGAGCTAACTAGAGTTGTGTGATAGAAATCATAAGATGATTGTGAGAGTTATTGTCATGAGGAGGTAGCACAAGTCCTCCTCTGCTGGACGCAGTTCAGCAAATGCGTATTTTTAAGCATGAGAGTAATCTCACTGTGCTCTGCAGCCTTCCCACTCTGATAGGTGACATGAACTACATCTATTAACAACCCTAACATGAGCTGTAACAATGTACATGAGCAGACAAACAGGACTGAAATAGTTGTAATGACAAATTTCAGAGATATATATTTTGCAACAATATATGTTTGCAGTCATATTGTCTATATAATAATTAAAATGTTTGTATACTGGCATAATTTGCAGTTATTTTGTCCCCCTTCAGGATGACCTACATAAGAATTTACTGCTTGAAGCCATTAAAAATGACAGTATAAGTCAAATGGAACGTAAGAGGTAATGGTGGAGTCTATTCCTTCTTGACTGTGATGCTTAGGATTTTAGCTCCTTAAAGGATTATTGGTCCTCTCACCTGTCCGCAGCTCTTATTACAAAAGTGTTCTCATAATTCTTAAGAAAGAACACACTCAGTTTAGTGTACTGCACTAAAGTAGAATGCCTACTTCAAATGATACAGGTTACACTGCTTAAAACTTCCGGCATTAGAGTTTTTTTTTAAAAATACAACTACAGAGCGCAGTGTCAGGAAAATAGAAAAAACTGAGAGCTTAATCAAGATACAAGGCAGTATCAAGACACAGATTGCAGGGTCTGGTTAGATTGACTTCTAAGATTGTTTTGGGTGCAGAAAGAATCAAGAACAAGATTTGGTTATATTTTTCTTCTATACATGTTTTTGAAAAGATGACATAGGTTGGTTTGGGTTGAAAAGGACTTTACGGATCATCTACTTCCAACCCCTCTATTGTGGGCAGGGACACCTTCCGCTAGACCAGGTTGCTCAAAGCCCCATCCAACCTGGCTTTGAACACCTTCAGGGATAGGGCATCCACAACTTCTCTGAGCAACCTGTTCCAGCGCCTCACCACCCTCACAGTGGAGAATTTATTTCATATTTTTGTGTTATGTTTTCATTTGGGTTTCTTTTTCCTTAGGAAATCCATGGCAGAGGAATACATCATGACAGCTGCTAAACTCATTGCACCAGTAATTGAGCCATCTTTTGCAGCAGGCTATGACTGGTAAGAGTCAAGTGGGGCTTCTTTTTGTCTAAACTATATGTCAATCTTTTATGCTGGATATGAAACCAGATTCACAAATGTAAACAGCCAGGGAAACACAGTCTGCTCTGCATCTCAAATGTGGCATCCAGGGTATTTACAGTTTGCCTCCATAATGCTATGGAGAACAGCAAAACAAAGTATTACACTCTATTCTGTGATAATAATTTAATTTATCACTGAAACCCCACTGTTAAATATGTATTTTGCACTGTTCTGTATTCCCAAAAAAAGAGCTTCTAAAAGCTCAATTTAATTTGAAAATTCAACTTGAAAATTGAGAGCTTTTAAAATTTCAATAAACGCTATATGGCAAACTGATCACTAGGCTTTAAGTTTGAAGATACCATAATGAAAACTTGGGGTGCCTAGGAAGTTTTCATTACTCCATAGGCTCATTATATAAAACACTGGAATCCAAATTTTCATTGGAAAGATTTATTTGCATTTCATTTAAAAACTATATAAATGTAAACTTAATCTGCCATTTCTTAAGCATTTATACAAGTATATATAGGGATAAGCTGCTGGGATAGCTTACCATTTGGACTTTATTTTTCAATTTATAGCTTATCTTTTTCTTTCTGTGGTATTTTCCACAGCAGAGTACTCTTCTCTTTAAAGCAAAATCAAGTAGACAAACTTCCTATAATGACAGTATAAAGATGATTTGTATGACTTTTTCAAGATGTATTTTAAACTTACTTTCAGTTTTCTATTATAAGGACTTACTTTGATATTTTTTGTAGTTTTAATAACATTGGAAAATTTCATGTACACAGATAAATGTTGTGTATCTGCAGGCACAACATTACCAGCATGCGTTCAGTGTTTGGGTAGTGAAGGACATTTGTTGGGAAAAGACAAGATTGTCCTTTGCCCGGGGTTTTTTGTCTTTTAGGATTATTTTCAAATTTTGCAGGTCCTATAATTACAATTCACTAAGCTGTTTATGCTAACATGAAATAATCTCTCACGCAGAAGCGTTTTGTCTGTTAGAGCCCACAAGGTGGTGTTTGATGGTTTAATAATCATTATAATCTTATAATTTCACTACTTCTGCCATTCTGAATTATCAGAATTTAAACAGTATGTCTTGTGAAAATTAGCTTGCTGCTTTATTATTTGTTAGCATGAGTAAGTCATACTTGTTTGCTCTGTATCTTGTTTTTTGTTCAGGGAAACTGGAGAAGGTTGTCAGATACTGGTTCCTTAGTGCTATCCACAGAATTCTTGTCATGTAGTAACACACTCTCATGTGTGTTCTGGCTAATTAAACAACTTCTGGTGAGATAGGTGGGATTGTTTTGTGTGTATCAAGAGAGATTTACTGTCTTTTATTTTAGCCTGAGGTGTTCAAGCCCAGTGAAGAAGTTCAATCAGCAGTTTGAGCTTAGTTTTTCAAATGACAGACTTTTATTATGAGTCCTCTGAGACTCATAAATGTGCTTTTAATCAGATTAATTTTCTTTAGAGAAATAAAGTGAAGACAAAGCATCTTCAGATTTCATAACGTCTTACTTAAAACGTGACATAATCTTGGGATTATTCTGTCATATTCTATAAAGAACAGTTGGATAGTTAGATCTCATTGCATTTTATATTAAAAGATGTTAGTAGTAGCAGTTAAAAACTTTTTTAGACTTTGCAAAGACATCTGTAATGACAGAAAAAATTACTGCGTTTTAATATAATTTTTCCTCCAACATAAAAGGCATTTGGATAGACACTGTCCATGTGCTGACCCAATTACAGCAGCACTCAGTTTGTTACATTAGACTTCTGGCAACATAGCCAACTGTTGGAAGGAAAGACAGCAGCTCTCCACCAGTTAAAAAAATAGCAGAAGGGATTAAGGAAGCATCCTGCAAGTTGTTCATTTAGTGTGCTTAATTACCAACTGTTTGAGAGAACAGTATATGCATTCAATAAATAAAAGTCTTACTTCAAATAAGTATACCACGTTGAACTGTGAAAGATGGAGTTTGTGAATGAACATCTGAACAGTCTCTGCAGATTGTTCACTAATGAGGTTTATGGGTTTGGTAATATATGTAACAGCAGACAAGGTTTTAAAAACTGCCTTATGGAATGTGTCCAAAGCAAATAGTTTGAAAAATTGTCTTAGTGAGTTTTTGATATGAAGTATTGCTCAGTAATGAAAAATAAAGTGATATTTAGGCAGCTGACTTGAAAAAAGATGGCAGAGATGCCGCTATTAAGGTAGGTTATGGATATAAGTATTTTCTCAACTATTTTTAATCGACATGCTCTTTGCCTCTGTAAAGAAAGATCAGCTAAGACAAACTGAGCTTGGAAAGCGAATTAGATACAAAAGTGTATAACGTAGAGGGATTTGCACAGGTGCGTTTTGTTTAAATTTATGGCTTGCTTTCTGTTGCAGGTGTGTTGATGTGGTAAAAGCTTCCCGCTATGTAGAGTTAGCCAGTGATCTGGAAATAAGTAAAGCCACTACCTACTTGAGGCAGCAGAATTTTAACCAGGTATAGTAACTTTCCACATTAGTACTTATTAATATTGTATTTGCAGAAATGTACCTTTCTTAGCCACAGCATATTTTTTTGGCAAAGGAAAGAATGATATGTGGAAACATCAGTAAAATAACTTTATAGAAACACTGTCAAGAGATAAGTTTTATCTAAAAGGATCTTCTGCCACAGAAGCTAGAGTGAACATACTTCATTTCAAAATCAAGACACCTAAATTTAGTTATCTTCACTGGGTGTCCAAGCTGTCACTACAGCTAGCAGAACTGAGGTTAGTACAGTCAATAGAGCCTAGAAAGCCTGTTGCTAATCAGTGTGGAGATGTTTCCATTAATATGAATTGAGTCTGTCTCTCAGGTTGACTGTAGTACCAAAATACATGTAGTTGCACTTCATATGTAACGTTAATGTTTATGCTGTGGTATTCTCACTGTTCCCCATGTACTAAGCATTCCCTAAAATACTATAAACTGTCCTTATACTTTATTCAGCCCTCCTATTGTTCCATTGAAATACAATCTGAAATTAAGCATTTGCTCAAGAGCTCGGACAGTTCTGCATCTCTTATAAAACCTTGCCCTTGCCCCTTTGGAGGGCACAGAGAGCTGAGTGAATCACGAGAATTGGGAAGGTTCTACAGCCGTTTAAGCCACAGTGTGTATTAGCAAATGAGGAAGGTCATAGAAAAGATAGAGTATTGATACTTCTAAGTAAAAATGTAGCTCATTGCTCAAAATTCAATAACTGACAGAAGCTCAAAAGATCGATCTACCAAAATCATTGTGACTTTATATTTTTTTATCATGCATATTACAGCATGTTTCCTTTTAATTGGTTTGTTGTATTTTTAAATATACATGTGAAGTAACTTTTGGCTATATTGAAATTATTTTTGTATATTTATGTAGGTAAGATCTTTCATCAGCTGGCTGCCCAATCACTAGTTAGATAAATTTTTGCCTGTGAATTTTATGCTGAACCACCATAATTTTAAAACTCATCACCAATCTTTTTCTAATAAGCACAGGAGGCTGTTAACTGTAGCTTTGCTTTTCTATGCATATAATTTTCCAATGTAGGTGTATAAATTAATACCACAGCTTGCCACATTTAAGTTTTTGGTATTATCTAAGTGAATGTGCAGATTTCTTACAATGTTTTAAATTTAAAGATAAATGCATTTTTTTGCTCTTAAGTTTTATGGATTGTGGGACAATTTATGATACCAGTTTTTCATCAAAATTGTAGTATATTCTTTTATTTGCTTGTGGAAAAAGCTTGGTTTGAAATGTGAGCAGTTGGAAAACAGCTTCATTTGAACAAAGAGAAGCTTAGATACATGACAGGATTTGATCAGTTTCCTTCTAACATGTTCTGCTTGTTACATTCAGTGATAGGAATGCTTGACAGATGAGGAATATAGCAACCTCCAGGTTTGCATGAGTGGCAAGAAGTACGAGAGATCCTATACAGCAAAGTTACAGCTGAAGCTGTGAAAACCATTGTCGTGTTCTAAGGTCCTTCACCTTCCTGTGCAGCTCCTTAACATGTACACCCTGCTTGGGTGAGGCAAGCTGCTTTGAAGATTAACTTCTGTAAGCAAATAATTTAGGTACACTGGAAGCATACAAAGAATAGTTTGGACAGTCAGTGTTTTGATTATTGAGTCTAGCTAACCATTACTGTTGGGATTAAGTAGTTAGAAGTTCTTCAGAAATCTTTAAATGTAGCTGATGAGACTGCTGCATTGCAAGGACAAAGGAATATTGCTATGGATTTTCATCCTAGGGCTCATAATTGCTGAAATGGTTCAAGGGACCTGCAACATTATTTACCAGTAAATGACCAGTAAATGAATTGATTTCAGAGTTATGTGAACTTTTCATTATACATGAAAAGGACATCACTTCCTCTCTGATCTTTATCATCAAAGGTGCCATTTGTCAGTAAAAGCAAAGGTAAAAAAATCAGCTCTAGAGGGAAATGGCTTTTCAGAAACTAACTTTGAACTGTAAAGCTCTAAATTCACTGAAAAGTAATTCCATGAAGAAGCAAGTAATTTGCTTGAGAGTAGAGTACCTCAGATATAGTAATGTTATGTCTGAAAATATTCGGGATCATTCCCCTTTTGGAGAAAGTCACACATATATCTAAAAGTTTAAAATTATTCTAGCTACAATCTTTAAATTTCTGAGACCACAAAATCTAGAGCCTAACTTTTGAAATGCTTTTCTTGATTGAAATTGGTGTATTTTTAGAGAATTTTCTATTATTGGAGAATATTAGGATCATTGACTATTTGTAGTTCTTGGGTGGAATGTAGTTGACTAAATCAATGAACCGTGTTTAGCTATATATACTTCGTCATTTTAAACATCATTAATACTGTCATGTTTTTTGTGAGGATTAGATGTAAAAACAGTATGTATGACAGTCAGTTAAAACCAGTTTCCTTTATGTTTCTTTTAGCATTTGACATACAGTATCATGCATTCACTTTGATACATGAATAGCAGCTGAAAGGTTTCATGTCAAGAAAGAAGGAAACTTGAATTGCGAGTGTCAATGGCTAAACTGAGGTTGGCACATCTGTGTTGAAACAGATGTGGAAGTGGCCTCACTGAGATATTCTAACAGCTTTGTAGTTAATATAAATACTTAGCATAAAGAAGGTGGATTTTCTTAATCATTTAGCCTGCAGTTACAAATGTTATCCCATAGTCAATGAAAAGAAAAAGCTGCCTTTTATTTCAAAATTCTTTTCATAGTTTAAGTATGTTTAATTTTTGTCTATAAACATCTTTATTTTGAAGTTTATGAAATTTAGTTTTCATGTAAAAGTTTTTAATAAAATCATCTGGCCTCAGGCTTCACATTTGAGTACTTCCTGGACTTAGACAGTTGTTGTCATCTTACTATACAAACCAATTGCAAGTGGAAGTCCAGTCCTATGCGGTTGTATGTATTTTTTTATATAGCATGGTCTTTTTTACCTTTTAATAAGGGTTTTAATGTGAATTCTTTTGTGCTCACTTAAAGAACTGGAAAAACGCATATGAGAATTTTAATTAGTTGGCTAGACTAAAAGCAAATTGTCTAACATTGTATTTTATATAGAGTTGTCAGATATCAGTGTAGTTCAAGGTAGCCTTATCTAAATTTTGGAGAAGTAATAAGTAGCCCATACTATTGAAATGTTGTGGCCAAAATTAATATTATGTATAATACAGATATACTTTCACGTGTACATGCTTAAAAGTGTGTGTTACAAGCTCTAGTAATTATCACTGTTTGTTACTGTGAAGTTTATTGATGCTTTCTGAAAGGATTTTGGAATAAGTTTGCTTCAGTTGGAAGTAAGTAGTTTCCAAATTACTTCTAGGCACTGGAAACACTGAAAATGGTTGAAAAAAAGGATAGCAGAGTAAAGAGTGCAGCTGCAACAAACCTTTCATTCCTTTATTTTTTGGTAAGTGTTTGCTTCAACAAAACTAGCTAAGAACTGTAGTTTATGTAGCAACTTCTGTATTTTTGTTACAATTTTTGTGTCTGTCTAAATAATCTCTGTAAACAAGAAGAAACTGCTAGAGGAGTTATTCGGGAACGCCAATTCTTGGCTGTAGGTGAAGTTTGGATCAGATCCTTTTGTATCCTGTTGCTGGCAGGAAGAGTGAGATTGAGCCCCAGGCTGCAGAAGTGTGCCTGCAGTGGGATTTGTGCAGAAGCTCAGGGGCTGCATTTGAAACATGGGTCCTGGAGACCCAGGCTGAACTTCAGGAAGACCTAAAATATGTAGCTCAGGCAGATGTGTTTGTGTATGAAGTTTGTAGGGTATGGGGATTTTTTGGTTTGGGGTTTTTTTTATTACATAAATGGTACTTTAAAAGAAAACTTCCAGACTAGACAGACAAGTGTTAAGTTATCTGAAACTGGAAAGAGATGATCTACCTTATGCAAATATATAACAGATATTTTCGGAGTGAAGAGTCCGGCAGAAAGGGACCTGGGGTTTCTGGCAGGAAGCTGAACATGAGCCAGCAGTGTGCCCAAGTGGCCAAGAAGGCCAGTGTATCAGCAACAGTGTGGCCAGCAGGACCAGGGCAGTGATTGTCTCCCTGTACTTGGCACTGGTGAGGCCACACCTCAGGTACTGTGTCCAGTTCTGGGCCCCCCTGGGGGAAGGATGTTGAAGTGCTGGAGCCAGTCCAAAGAAGGGCAGTGAGGCTGGTGAAGGGACTGGAGCACAAGCCCTATGAGGAGTGGCTGAAGGAGGTGGAACTGTTCAGCCTGAAGAAGAGGAAGTTCAGGGGAGACCTTATTGCTCTCTACAACTACCTGAAAGGAGGGTGTAGCCAGGTGGGGGTTGGCCTCTTCTCCCAGGCAACCAGCAGTAGGACAAGAGGGCACAGTCTTAAGCTGCATCAGGGGAGGTTTAGGTTGGGTATTAGGAAGAAAGTTTTTACAGAGAGAGTGACTGGGTATTGGAATGGGCTGCCCAAGGAGGTGGTGAAGGTATTGAAGAAGAGACTGGATGTGGCACTTAGTGCCATGGTCTAGTAGATGAGGTAGTGTTGGGTCAAAGGTTGGACTTGATGACCTAGGTCTTTTCCAACCTAAGTGATTTTATGATTCTGTAATCTATTTTTTTTTCCATCTTCAACCTTTTGTAATTCCTGTAAGAAGCCACAGCTGCAAGAAAATTGACTGACAAATGACTAAGGCAATGTTGTGTTTTGTTCCTGTAGGGGAATGACTTGGCACAAGCAACTAAGTATGCAGATTTAGCTGTAAATTCTGATAGGTACAATCCAGCAGCTCTAACTAACAAAGGAAATACTGTTTTTGCAAACGGAGACTATGAAAAAGCAGCTGAATTTTATAAGGAAGCTCTCAGGAATGATTCCTTATGCACTGAAGCACTTTATAATCTTGGTAAGTCATACGTATTTTGTGATTTAGGTTTTATCTAAAAGTTATATTAATTTTTCTGTGAATCTGTCTTTCAAAGTGTTCTTATGTAGAAATATATGTGAATTACTATTGCTTTATTATTATTTATATTATAGCAAGGTGTTAACTTCATGTCTGTTCTGCAAAAAAAATCCCAGTGTTAACAACATCAACTAGTCATTGCAGATGAATAAGTTACTTTGAAGATTAAGAAATTTACACTACCTACTGGAAGTATACCAGTTTTAGCACTATTAAACCATCAGAGTGATTCCCCTCATTCCCTCGTTCATCTTGTTCAAAAATGGAGATTACACATGTTCTTGGTCTTTGATTGGGTTCACACTCCTTGTGTTTATCAGTTTGGTATGTCATGCTGGCTGGTAAGACTTACAAGCATGGCTCTCACAGATAGTCTGTTAATGTCAAGGCAGTGGTACTGCCTCCAAGTACTCTGTTCCTATTTTGGTTTTCTTGGTTATTCTATATGCCAAAGTAGCCTTTTTCTCATTGCATTAATACTGTAATCTTTATTTTTATTAGGTTTGGCATACAAGAAGCTAAACAGGATAGATGAAGCTTTGGATTTTTTTCTGAAATTCCATGCAATCCTTCCAAATAGTGCCCAAGCCCTTTACCAGATAGCAAGCATGTATCCTTTTCTCAACTATGATAAGGCATGGTGGTTTTAGTAAACTTATTTAGTCTCAAATGTGTGTTTCAGTCATGATGGGGTGACTTAGAAATTTACTGCAGTGTCCATTATAGTAGGGATGATTCATGCTCTGATGTTTGTGAAAATGAGACCAGAACTTAAACCTCTTGAGCATTTCCAGTGACGCAAGTGAAAAAATACATTAAGACTCTTCACATTGGAGGGAATGAGTGATTTACACTCAGTATTAAATTGTGTCCTGGAATATTTAAAATGCTGCTGATTTTATTATGAAAATAATACAGCAGATATAAGCACAATTAAGTAAAATACTTAAGAAAAAATTTATAGTTAATGAATGTGAAATTCTCTTCTGAAAGCTGTTTTCAGATTAGTTAGCGTATGTGCAAGAAAAGAATTGTCTCCCAGCACTGGAAAAGCTCCACAGATTGAAGAGCTGAGGAGGGGAGGGATTGGCTTTGCACATCACCACTGATATTCTACACTATGAATTTCTTTAACAATTCTGAGGATGTGCAAACCATAATAAAATCCTGCCCAAGGCATAACAGATTCCAGTTTCTGTACTACACTTTCAAGAATAATGTAGGTAATAAAAATATATTTTAGTCAGTAAAACAAATAACCTCTAAAAATACGGAGGACTCTGATCTCTATTCCTTGTTATATAGACCCTTTACAATACCATAAATGGCCCAACAACTCCCAATTCCCATCTGGGGAAGAGCTTCTCTGTCTAAAACTGCTTTCCAGCAATACTCACAAGCTTTTTCCATGACAGGTAGGAGGCAGCAGAAACTGAAAAAACAGGTTGGGCCATAGCTTCAGCTCACACTGCTGAGAGCTCTGAGCCATTATGCCCCTCAGGGGTGACCACAGAGGGAAGAGCACATTGCAGCTAAAGCTTCTTCTGTTCTCTGGACCAGGATCGTGTATTGTCTGGACTGTGCTTCTTAGACATGCAGCAGAAAACCTCACTGCTGGCAAAAGTCTGTTCTTGGGAATAGCAGTTTTACCTTACCACTTACGTTAGCAGAAAATCCTGTTAGTGTGAAAAACTAACCAAGTTGTAAAGGCTGCAAATCAATGGCCTGCTTCTCATGCTTCTTAGGAATGAGGAAATCAAACTAAAATCAGTGTCAGAGAGAGAGAAAAGAACTGAACCCAAAGTTCTGTTGAGCCCGACCTATTTTTAAGGTGAAAGAGCAGCCAAAGTCTATGAATATTTTTATTCATTTAGCATAACAAAATTACTTTCTGATAGAAATGAAATCATGAAAACAATGTGAAGAGAAAGCGACTGTGTCTCCATGCTACAGTGACTGGCGTATCTGTTGAGCATATGGATTGCATTATGTAAAGTAATAGGAATTCTCAGTAAATCAAAATACCATCAGCATCAGTCC
Organism: Xenops minutus; assembly: GCA_035221455.1. Taxonomy (NCBI): domain Eukaryota; kingdom Metazoa; phylum Chordata; class Aves; order Passeriformes; family Furnariidae; genus Xenops; species Xenops minutus. Next base: position 44,425,995 of record JAWWEE010000001.1, read on the forward strand.
TTGACTGAAGAAAACTCAGATATGAGATCATGGAAGATCCCAATCAAGCCATAGACTGGCTTCTCCAGTTGATCAGTGTAGTGCCAACTGATCCACATGTGCTTGCAAAGCTAGGGAAGTTATACGACAATGAAGGTGATAAATCACAAGCTTTTCATTATTACTCTGAGGTACTTGCTCTTATATTGCTTTTCAACATGCTTTGTAATAATTAAAGAAAATTTTGCCATAGGTTCCTATATCAAATTAACAGTTGATTCATTTAAACATCTTAAAAGTCCTCCAGAAAGGGAAAAAAAAAAAGAGATATTGGGGGAGAATTAACAAAACCTAATTTTTGTAGTCACATCCTAAGGAGACACATAGCCTGTGCTTCCATGTGGGTACTGACCTCAGACTTCCATGTTTCTTTAAGTGGTCATTGTTTACACTGACCTGCAACAGTTTTCATTTTAAAATATAGTCTGGGATGAAATAAAACTCAGATACAGTAAATGTAACTTTAAGGGTGTGCAAGGTAACTGAGTTGATTGGAAGCTGTATCTGTATAATAGATATGGAGATTTGTATGTAATGTGTTTGTGTTTATGTATGTAAGTTTATATATATATATATATTTAATTTATGTATACATGGTTGCCTAAACTACTGTCTAGTTTGGAGAGATTCTTCCATTTTAGAAAAACAAGTAAGATGGGAAATTGCTTTGCTGCAATATGAGGGTTCTTTTTATCTGTGTGAAGTAAGGATGATCAAAGGCTGTGCTGCAGTCTGAATTACTAGTTGAGTTGTGCTTGATGATAATTGTGCTGCCTATTTCAGTGAGAATTTCTAAAAAGCTGAAAATGTTATTTATGTACGTACTGTAGAAAAGAATGCTTTTAGGTGAGGTTTCTAGCAGACTGATGTGAATATGGAATTGTACACATATTAGTTAGCATTGTTTAACCTTTTAGGTAATTTACTCATATGTAGACATGAGCTAAGTAAATGTTTTTTTTTTTGTTGCAAGCTATTTAAAATAGTATTTCAAATAAGGCTAGATGGAAAATGTGACAGACTCATCTCGGGTAACTTCTAAAAATCATTCTGCAATTAGAAAACTTGGCATGCCTTTTTTTTTTTTTTTCCCCATGATCATTTAGTATAGCACACTACTTCCATTCATTTATATTACGTGTTTTGGGCATCTGGAGCATTAAACACTTGAGTAAGATATTCCAGAAGTACCATAAAGATGTTGTTTATCACTAAAATTGTGGGGGGTTTTCACCTTTCCTATTTTGTCAGTCATACCGGTATTTCCCTTCAAACATTGAGGTCATTGAATGGCTTGGAGCATATTACATTGACACCCAGTTTTGCGAAAAAGCCATTGAATACTTTGAGAGAGCAGCACTTATCCTGTAAGTAGCTATTATTTTATGCATACTCAGTTTTGTGATTAGACATACATAAGTATACCTAGAGATAAATCAGTTGGATGACTTTAATAATACTTTGAGCAAACACTGGCGTTAAGAGGATTTGGGATATTATTTAATTTTCTCACTTTTCTGTTCATTTACAGAATGTTTTGCTCTTACTGTGTAGTTTCAGTCTTAAGTAAGGTCCTCCATTGGGCCCATGATATTTTTAGGTGTTAGACCCCATTTTTCTCTTGTTCTCTGCCATTAAACACAGCTACAAAGTGGGCAACAGCTCTCCAAAGCCACCAAGACCTGTTTTGATATGGCTTTGTGTGAAATACTTTTTTCTGTTGTTTTGTTATGAGATGGTGGTTATCTGGTGGCTTAGATAAATGCATGTTTTATCCGTTCTTGCTGCATTTCCGCTTTTCACATCACTTCTACTTCCATAAAAAAGCTATTACAAATAAGATGTATAAGTAAGCAAAAATGTGCAGTGCAGAACTACCAGTGGTCAGTGAAAATAAGTTGACAGGTTCAATTGATCCTGAGAGAGATGTCTGAAATATACTGAGTTCAGTTTAGCAACTGAATTGCAAAAATTGCCTGTTAGCAAGATGTGATGCAGTTCAGAAAGTATATGGGCCATATACTTTATTTTAGTTCAGAAGTGGAGCTTAGCAGAGAATGGTTAATAAATAAAATTTGGTCAACTTGAAATCTGTAATCCAGAGTTGAAAGATAATTCTAAAAAGAAGTGCATATGGTCTTTTAATGTGGAAAGAAATATTTGTCTATAGGTTCATGAAGCATTTTGTGGTAATAGACCAACTAAAAGTCATGCAACTAAAATTCACTCAAATAAGTGTGAATTTCTCTATTTTGTGTTTTAGGAAACCTGCCAAAAATCAGACTAAGCAAAACTCTGTTATTGCTTGTCTTGCGATGATCTAAAATTTGACATTATTTTGGATCCATGACTCTGAATTACATGCATGTACAAGATGGCATGTGAACAAAAAATTTGTACAATATTATTCAAGGAAGAATGATACTGCAAATAGGTTGTAAGAAATTTAGTCAAAATTACTAATTCTGTCTTTAAAACTCTTGAGTTAGAGTAGACATGACTTATAGAAGAGAAAATCCAAGGTCTAAATGAGGATTAAAAATGAAAAAAAAAAAACAACAGAAAAACATAGACTTCCCACAAACGGTGGTATGTTTATAAAGAAATAGAGATATAGATTAAATAAAAATATACAGTTCTCAGGTTTTCCAGTATTTTTTTCCCTGTAAATACTGGCCACCTTAAAAAATTATATTCTAGTCAAGATAGGAGATTGCACATACTGGCATTTATAGCCTTCTGAGAAAAGCTGGAAATGAACAGATGAAACTAAAAAGAATTATTTCATGATCTTGTTTTGGCATAGATCTAAATATTTTGTGCTTCATGTCTCAGTCTGTGCATGAAGCATGAAGTATGTGCATTGTAAAGTACTTATGAAAAATAGGTCTATCTCTTGCAAAGATTATTGGTTCACATCTCAAGTCTACTAATTGTGTCTGGGCACAGAATTATGAGCAGGAGGAAGACAATAATATAGGACTGAAAATGAGGGAGATTGAGGCCTGAAAACTGGTATATGATGCAGGGGTAAACTGTGTGTGAATTGAGCTGGCTGAATCCTTCCTAGGAAGGGCAGTAGGCTAGGTGAAAAATGTATTAATAGTTTAATAGTAGGTCTTCACCAATGCTATGCAGATTATTTTGCTTATTCATTCTTTGGCAAATGTGCATAATTTTATTTCATTTATATGCAGGCCGACGCAAGTGAAGTGGCAGCTGATGGTTGCAAGCTGCTACAGGAGAAGTGGTAGGTTCTGTAACTTTTTGGTAACTGGTTAGAGGTTTGTAACATTTTTTGTAATCCACTGAAGTTGTTCAGACTGCAAAGTATGTGAAGGCGGCATGGGGTCTGCAGTTCCAGGACAAAGAGCAATGGTTTTAACTGAAAGAGGGTAGACTTACACTGGACATAAGGAAGAAATTCTTTACTGGGAGGATAGTGAGACACTGGAACAGGTTGCCCAGAGAAGTTGTGAATGTTCCACAGGCTAGATTTGGTGGGGCTTGGAGCAATCTGGTCTAGAGGAAGGTGTCCCTGCCCATGGCAGGGAGGCTGGAACTGGATGATCTTTAAAAGTCCCTTCCAAGCCAAACTATTTTATGATTCTGTGATTTTTTGTTTTGATTGATGTTTTGATTTTTTCTTTTGATCTTTTCTGACTGATGTGAATATTGGTCCTAAAATTTGTGTGAACATTCAGTTATGTATTCTTTAGTTATAAATTTTCTCTGTATATGTAATAAAATGTGAAGTTTCTTTTAAGTCCAGGAAGCATGCCTGCACTGACTTGTGCATGAAACATTCCTTGTGCTGTTAAATAAATAAAATAAATAAAATAGTACAACAAAAATGATCTGATAGAAAGTTTTTTGAATGTAATTATACTACCAACTCATCCAACATAAACAATTAGTTTTTCAGGTTGCTTAATTCCCTTTCCTTTTCAACAGCAGGTATATTTTTCAATATTGAAATAGTATTTGCACTACACAAATGAAAGAGAGCCTTAGTGTGCTATATTTTTATTCTGGGAATATAATACAGGGATAAGGAAAATGAAAAGAGTAATCTTTTTGGGCTTTTTCACTGCCGAAAATGCATTCAAGATACTTGATGATGTAAATGATACTCTTCTTTCTTCCTGTTTCATTTTGTCCCTCTTTGTGCTTCTTTAGAACTTTACAGAACAGTCTTCCATAATAAGTGCATTTCTCACTCAGCTCAGTTACTTATACAACAGAGAGAAAAGGAACAGGACCTGGGGAAGCCAGTGAATTAAGAACAATCAGCACTACCCAGAACTAGACAGATGAAATGTTTTCCTAGCAAAGAAACACAGTGGGTTTGGTTGCTTCTTAGATCATTTATGATTCATTGGCAAAATTCCCAGTTTATTGTTTTAACACATAGCATGTCAGTTTGATCTCTGCCTTGCTCTAGGAAGAGAAAAACAGTGATACCTCAACAAACTTTTTTGTCAAGTGTTTTCAGGATACGATATTTTAGAGTCACAGGATCAATCAGTCCTTTCCGTAGTCTGTCTGAGTCAAAATTGAAGCAAAAGCCTTAAGAAATAATACTTCACTACCAGATCTGGGCAAAGGAGAGCCACACAATTTGTACTCTGCTGGAAGGAAGGACAGGCAGAGCTCACCTGTTAAATATTTCCATTTGACCAATCCATACATTTGCAGTCTCAGATAAGTCCTGTTAGGCTTGATACAGCTCATCTAGTAGTTGTGTTGGAGAAACAGGGTCTTAGAGAAAAGTGAACAATAAAGGCAAAAATCAGGAAACTGCTCTTCATTAGTTCTGTTATTCACAGAGTGATGTGAACTATTTTCAGGTGCTCTTAATTTTTACTGCCAGTAATTGAAGGATGTAAGTTTGATCTTATCAAATTTGGTCTTACAATTTTAAATCATTTACTCTAACTAAAGAGATTAATTGATGTTAAAGTGTATCATTTTCTCATCAGATATTCTTTTTTATGTTTGAATATGTGGACAGGAGATGTTTGTTTTGTTTGCAGGTAACTACCAGAAAGCTCTAGAGAAATACAAAGTCATTCACAGAAAATTCCCAGAGAATGTTGAATGTAAGTTGTTTCATTCGTGGTACAACTGTCAAAGGAAACTTTGTTACATTGAATATGTGTGTTAGTAATCATATGATGTATTTTTCATATGAAAATATTTTCATGAACTAACATTTTTATTCATGTTAATGGCTGCATGTTTTCTATAACAACACTGAAGTGTGATTTAAGAAATATTAGGGCAGTGCTGAAGAAGGGTGATGAAAATAAATTTTAACTGAGTCAGATTAGTAAATTCTCATTCAAAATTATGTTACTTATTAAATCTTTCTTATGATAAAATATATGTATTTTTACATCTAGTCCCTGCTAGTTAAAACTTCTTCTGTAAGTTTTTAGCTATGAGAAAATCTTACTGCTAAGTTTTACTATAGCCAGGCTTTCCAAAAGAACGTATGTGTGAGATTTTGTTGCTGTGTTTTCAGATATAGTTGGTCAACCAGTCTCTCAAAAATCTTTGAAAGTAAGACATTTTGCAAAATCAGTCACACTTGTACTCTAAATAAAAAAGCCGTGTAGAAAATAGTGGTTGTCAGTGGTTGTGAAAACATTCATTTACATCCCACACTCTGCCTCACAAATTCCAAACTATGAGGTTGTCGCCAACAAGTCTATGCTTTTAAATGCAATGTGGGAAGAACATTCATTCAATTTTATTTTAATATTGTGTCCTTGTACAAATGTATTGCTTTTTTAAAGAGGAATCACACAGCTCTCCTGTACAAATGAAATTCAGTACTATAACTCCTCACACGTTCATATTGGTCACACATATTTTGGAGGGGTAGTTAGTAAACCTTTTAGAATGCAAATATCTTTCTGAATGTAGTTTCTACAAATTTCAGAAATGGAGGCAGGAGTTAGACAAGACAATTTAACCGATAAAAGTTTTCTGCTGTTGAAACAATGGTTCATCATCCCTCCCTGACCATGCGCTCCCTAAACCAGCAGAAAACTAACTTAGCACAAGATGAAAAACACGTTTCTGAAAGCATCAGGAGAGTAATGGAACAAGTCGTGCTTGTTTCTGCTTCGGTTCTTTCAAAGCAGTGTTGACAAACACATAGGAATAGCAGGAATGTTTTCAGAGTTTGGTACAGTGTCTCCAGAGAATGTTTTTAGGGGTTCTTTTGGTTCAATTATATAGTTAATTTTCATGTCAGGTTTGTTGGGACTTTTTAATTCTATGAATACTACTCTTTGAAAAATCAACCACAGCAACAGAAAAACATTTTGATTCACTTGGCATTTTTAAAATAGTTTTCAACAACATGCTTTTGATAGCAGCTCCTCAGTAATAACTTAGTATCATAACTATGCTTCCAGCTTCCAAAATATTTTGCAAATGTCAAGAGTTCTGAGCTAGATGAGTTAGTATGTCTTGTGCCTTTCACATATATAAATGGTACTTGTACTGTTCCTGGATATAGACACACAGAAAATGTTGCATGACCTGCAAAATACCACAGCTCACATAGTGATACTGGACTGGAGTCACCTTGTTTGCCCAGTTACTTGCATTGTTTGTCATTCTGCATGTCCAGTTCTGTTAGGGTGCACTTGTAGTTGGACTTGCTTATAAGCTTTTTTTAACGATGGTTTTTGCTTTTCAATCAGGCCTCCGATTTTTAGTTCGTCTCTGCACAGATATGGGGCTGAAGGAAGTCCAGGAATATATAACAAAGCTCAAGAAAGTGGAAAAATTAAAAGAAATAAGAGAGCAGGTAAGTACATAAATGAAGTTAAAATACTGCTTATGATACTTCAAGATAAAATATGTTATTATCTTCCTCGTTTAAAGAGGCTTCTGTTTTGGGGGATTAGTTTTAAACTACTGATTAGTCTTGTATCTGTCTGAATAGTTTTTGAGGACCAGATTTTTTGTGATTTTTAAATACTAGTGAAAGATGGACTGTGTGGATATGATGGGAATGCTGGAGCCACTCACATAATTTAATGTCTCTGGAATGTCGTCTTTCCTACTTACTTGCCAGAGTTTATTTAATACTTTAGTGTATTTATGAGCCAACTAATAATGCAACTGTAGGGAGAGATGGGGAGCCTAAGATTTTGTCTATGTAGACGAACTTTTTGTTATATACAAAGCTGCAACACAGAGAGATTACATAGGTAGAAGTAAACTATTCATGTTAGTGCCAAGTTTTAAACTGAAAACCAAATGGATGGAAAAGCAATGGGCTGTGAAAGGTATGAGATCATAACTTGTGTTCTGTTCAGAAGAGTGAGCTCGCGTTTGTGTGTGTATCCACTCGTGCATTGTTTTCTTGCTGTTTGGTGATAAAGTAAGATTTTGAAATGAAAAACAGCTGCTTGTTTGAAAAGCATTATCCATGCTGTAGAGCTGCAAAGTGTTCAAGCTTGCTTTTCTTATCCAGAGAATTGCCTCAAAGCTACATAGTCACATAGGGACACATTAAGTCTTAACTAATTTACTCTGCTCCTAGTAACGCTTACTGGTCCCATTTGATGCCAGATAATGTGTAAATGCATACTTAAAGACTTTACGTAAATTCCAGGGAGTCTGAGCATGCACATGAACACTAGGCCATTTTAAAAATGAAACTCGCAAAGGGAAACACTGATCAAAGAATTCCAACTTTATGCTACAACCATATTTTGAAGGACTAGCTGAAGTGTATTGGTTTGGATTTTCAGTAGATGTAAAATTTAAAGCACTTGGGAAAATGGACAAAAGAAAGCAGTCTACAGCTGTAGTGGGATTAATATTCCCTGTCTCCCCATAATCATATCAGTAAGCAAAACAGATGACCAGACACAAGGTTTCTATTCTGCAAAACTCATAGTTGAGATCTCTCTGAAGAGTGTTAAACAGGTTTTCCTTGGTTTCTACGGAGTATCAGTTCAGTGTCAGTGATATACTTAGCTCTTTGCTGTAACTTTCAATACCTCAGTGCTTTACTTGGGAAAGCTCACCAGTGACACCAGTTACAACTGCATTATTTTACAGTTCATGAGAGAGAAAGAGGTCCCTGGAGATGGAGAGGCTGTCTATTTCCTTGCATGTAATTCTGGCTTTCTTTTTACACTGAAGATGTTAATTATGTACCACAGATCTGCAAATGTTGAGGATTTTAAGGAAAACACCTTTTTTTCCTTTCAGAAAATTAGTGTTTGAATATGTTAAAAAACCCAAAAATCGCCACATATCTTCCTGTTTATTTCATATTGGAAGTGGGAGCTTTCCCAAACACATTTCTGTACTTTCTGGTTGGGAAAAAGCTACCAGTAGAGTATTTAAAAGTTTAAATCATCTAAGTTCCTTAAGGTTTTAGTAACACAAGAAATTACCTTTAGGTTATGGGTTTTTTTTCAGTCTGACCTCATTGTGTTAAGGGAATTCATTGAGTCATACCTGAATGACAGAGGTATCAGTGAAATCCAGTACAGATGCATGGTAGCACAAATTATTGCATAGTTGGTTCAGACTCTTCAGACTTTAATAGTGATCATAATTCAACCATGATGTGGAAAGCTCACTCTGTGTGTTACATTTCAGTATTCCTATTTAGGAGTCAGGTGACTCTATCCTGTCATAAAACTAACCTTGCAAAGCAGGATCATAGAATGGTTTGGGTTGGAAAGGACTTTTAAAGATCACCTTGTCCAAACCGCCCTGCCATGAGCAAGGACACCTTTCACTAGGCCAGGTTATTTGGAGCTCCATCCAGCCTGACCTGGAACACTTCCACAGGTGGGGGCACGCACAGCTTCTCAGCAAACTGTTCCAATGTCCCACCACTCTCATCATAATTTTTTCCCCCTTATCTACCCTTTTTCAGTTTAAAGCCATTACTCTTTGTCCTGCCACCACAGACCTCTGTAAAAAGTCTGTCCCCATCTTTCTTATAAGACTCCTTTGAGTACTGAAAGGCCACAGCAAGGTCTCCTCGGAGTCTTCTCTTCTCCAGGCTGAACAACCCTAACTCTCTCAGCTTGTCTTTACTGGAGAAGTGCTCCAGCCCTCTCTTCATCTCCATGACCCTCCTCTGGGCCCTCTCCAACAGGTCCATGTCCATATGCTGGAGGCCTCAGAACTGGATGCAGAACTCCAGGTGTGGTCTCATGAGGACAGAGTAGAAGGGAGAATAACGTATCTATAATGGCACTTTTAACTAGTCAAAGCTTTAAAGTAGATCTGCCTAAATATTTCTCTATAGTGTGTTGCCCAGAAAAGAAAAAAAAGCAAAGCTTTTTAATTCAGCTTTTTAAATAAACCTGATTGTATTGTAATTTAAACAAAACCAATTTTCATTTAAAGAGATAAAAGTGAAATGCACTAGGCTTTAAAAAAACAACCCCAAAACAAACACTCCTCTTGCCTCCCTGCTCCATCAAAACTACCACTGACAATAAAAATAAAACAGATTTCTAGTTAGCTTTGTCAGCTTCATTCCTGCCGATAGGCCAGTGTTTCCACTGAATAAATTCAGTGAATTTTTGAATGGCAGAAAAAATCTGCCTCTGTGGTACCTAGTATACTCTCTTGAGAATTTCTGAAGTCTGATGAGTTGCTTTCTGCTCGTTCATGGAGGAACATGCTCCCATCTCCCTCTTCTGGCTCTCTTATCTGCCACACTCTGAAAACTCACAAGTTCCTCCTTAAGGAAAGAAAGAAATTCTGCCCGCCAAAGGAACCTGCTGACATAGTTTTCTTAAAAATCAACACTGTTGTAGTTGTAAAGGAATAAAGGCTAAGAAAAGACATTATAGGATGCACTGTGATTTAGTATGTGGATATCCTGTATTAGAAGTTGAGTATCTCTGTGACAGAAGCTCAGCATTAGTGCTGTCATGCAAACAATGGTCCTGCAGTTCCTTTTTTTAGCTATTGGTATTACATCTGGGTTTTGTACTCTGCTTTTGGGTGGGAGGATTTTTTTCTTTCATTGATTGGTGTATGTGTGTGGTTTTTTAGTCTTATGTCTACCATGTGGCTTTGGAAATTACTAGGGTTTTTTTGTCCTAAGAAGTTCCTTCTGTCATCCATGACCATATAGTCATAAACTATACTGTCAAGTTCTAAAATTACCAAAATTTTAATATTTCACCACCTAAGTTTCCAATAGGAATACTGGTTTCAGTTAGCACTACCAGATACAGTTCAATTCCTGCTCCCAATTTCAGACTAAGCCATGTTTTCTCATTTGCACCCAGGAAACACAAAATAGCTAAATGCTAGTGTAGTATACCTGCATTTCAAAGTCTGCACACGGACTTTGTCTTCCTATAGAAATCTACCAAAATTTGCTATTCTGGCTTTGTTTTTCCAGAATAAGTATATCCACATGGAGTTTTTACCAAAATAAATATTCTGGAGTACTTACGTCCCTCAGTTCTCAAATATGGACAAGTTGTTAAATACTTCCAGCCAAGAATCTGGAAACATCTGTGGAGTTCATTCCCTATAGAAATTTTTCTCCCTGACTCTCACAGCATTCAGTTTTTGCTGCAACTTTCATATGTTTGGGCATGTTTTTTTTGGGGGGGAGGGTGAGGGTGTTGTGGGGTTTTTTGTTGGTTTTCTTTTGTTTTTTACTGCATTAATATTCCTTTTTCGTGTTTCAGTTTAAAAAAGACAGGTAACAGTGTAAAAGTTCACACAAGCTCCTTGGCACTAGTATATACACGCATTACTCTTTATTTCCATTTAGTGAGCTTAATGACTGAAAATGAGGGGCTGAGTGGGTGTGGTGTGAAGCAGTGATGATAGGTGCAAATGCTGGGGGGGGGCTTGCTCCCTTACCTTCAGGCTTCTCCATCTGGGCTAACTATCCTAAATGTCTTTTGCAGTCATGGGAGAGAAACAGGCATTTTTAGGGTGGAAATCTATTTTGAATGTCTGCTTTTGGTATAGGATTACCTACAAACTACTCGCTTGGAACTTTACAGGAATTAATCATATGTTTAAACTATAGTACTTGTGTAATATTTTGGAAGTAAAGTCTAGGATGTAAATGCCAAGAGGGCATTATCATATAAGGAGAGCTTCCCTCTGGTAGACAGGAGCCGAGCTTCCATTGTTAAACTTGATGTCAGTCATTCAACATTTGGAGAGTCTGAGCATGTTTCCTGAAAGATTGTTATATGCTACTTCACTGGAATGTGAAAAGGATATTTAATACAAAATTCAGAGAACATATTTTAGACTTGAAAATTGCCCAAAATAAATAAAAAGAATGAGAAATTCTGGTCCCAGACTGAATTGCTCCAAGACTAGTCCTGGTTTCACACTAGGCTCCATGCTTTCCTGTCTGACTCCTGTGAGCTTTGATTTAAGAGTTCTTCCTTTTTCTGTTGGCATGGATCTTGAAAGTTCTTTCACTTCTTTGGTATTATTCCAACTTTGCCAGACTCCATGATATTTTTCTGCTGAAAAATGAGTGAAGAATCTTCGGTAATTGACCTGAAGACATGGTTAGGTAGTGTGCACATGTGTTTTAATTAGATCCTGAAGTCATATTTTGAAATAAGATGCAGAGATACTTTATTAATAGCAAATGCTTTAAACATCAAGTTTTTTACCTACCTATGAAAAAGTCCCTTGCTGAGATGTACCTTCTTGTAATTGACAAGGTGTATGCATGAGAAATTTGGTGTTTTGCCAGGAGAAGCTAAGTCTGCCATGTCATTCAGAGGTATTGCTTTGATAAACTGTTAAAGTTTTCAAATAACACTAAAAAAAAACACAGCTGGAAGATGTTTATGGTACCTTCCTCTGTGTAAGAGAGCTGACTTTTTAAACACAGCTTTTAACGTATTTACCTTCACCTTTATCTTGCATTTAACACTCAACAGCAAATTAAATTTTGCTGTGAAGTACAGTGCTGTGCCAAGAATTCAAAATCTAAGATCCATAGGGTGAATAGTTCTTTTTATAGATTCCCCTACTTCTCCCCTTTGAGTATTTACAATAATAAAATGCTTGTGGGATTTACAAGATGTTAATAGGCAGAGGCTACTTTGAACTCATGCAAAGAGGGCTATGTTGCCTGTTTTTTCAGCTGTGCTTTACAGAAGAACATCTGAACTATTTTTATGCACATTCCTTGTATAAATTTTATCTGAACAAAAGTAATTTATTGAAATATTCTATTTGAATTTCACAGAACTCTTGTTTTATGTAAACATTGGATTTAACAATGATTTTAGGACAATTTTGTTGTTGAAAAATCAGGGTTTATTAGTTGCAGTATAATAAGTCTAGTTTAACATTATTCTACTGTTTTATTAATAAGCTAAGTTGAATTTTCAATAATTATCTCTAATATATATATAACTAAATGGGCTTTTTTGTTCTGTTCTTTTCAAACTTTTTTCGCTGTTCTTCAGCGCATTAAGTCTGGCAGAGATGGCAGTGCACGTAACCGCAGAGAAGGAAGTGCTGGTAAGTACTCAGTGCCTCTGCTTAAATATGCAATTTGTCAGGATCCTAAAGAAAACAGTTTTCCTTAAAGTGTTTGCAAAACCTCTTTACGTTCTGAAATGCACACACATATGCATCAAGCAATATGTAAGTACTTCACAAATTTTGTTTTGAACATTTTGATTATTTCGTTGCTGTATAAAACCGCAGCTGGTACAGTAGTGTGGATTTGGTCTAACATTTGTGTTTTATATACAGATCTCAGTGTATTCCTAAGGCTAAATTTCAGCTTGTTTTCAGTACTGTGGACTTGATCATTTTTACCCCATTAACTTGGTATTTGAACCCTTCTATCCCATTAACTTTGGAATACTTATTATAAGGAATTGTTATAACGAAACAGAACACATAAGCTATGAAAAACAGGAATTCATTGTTTGTTTATTAAACATGGAGGAAAGGGAATTTTGTGCCCACCATCTAGTCTATTATGTTAGGTGTTTGTTACAAGTTCAAGAGACTGCTCAGTGCAACCAACCCCATAATAAGGGTAACATACCCTTGCTAATCTTTGATCTCTTCCTTCCCCCTTTCCCAGTATAGCAGAAGTGAAGTTCTGGAGTCTTCCCTAGAGGAAAGCTTGCTCTCTGACTACTAAGTCTTTCTTCTATAGATTTACAATGCTGACTTCCATAAATATCAAACTCTTGCAGTGTAAGTCAGGAAACTGTCCTGCTTTGTCTTTTCTTTAGTAGGTAGCCTGCATATTGCAGAACTAATGATTTTTCCCTCTCATTATTTTAAATCCATGAAATATTAGGAATGTAAACCTAACTGTTCCCCACTGCCACTCTAAGGAAATTAGCAGACTTCAGGCTACTTCAGCCACCTGGAAAAAAAAAAAATCCATATTTTGACACCCCAAAAAATGGTTTCTCTGTATTCTGCTTTTGGTTTCTTAATATCAGTGGGTCTCATAAAAAGATATCCTCTATAAATTCTTACCTTTCTTCCTTTTACAGAGAAATAATTTATCTTTTTTTTTTCTTATTTGGTAATTTGATTTCTCCACCTACATAGCAGACATTTTACTACACTTCTCAAATTCTCTAGTGTCATGAAAATCATGGAAATTATTAGTGTAATCTAAAGATGACCTTAGAATGCTGTTCCCTTTATGAAGAGCACTGTCCTGGATTCTCTAAGGGTTAAGAGCGAGTGTTGGGTGTTTAAGAGAGATCTCATTCCTTTTCAGCCCAGTAGTTTCACTGGAGAAACTTTTAAATCACGTCTTGATGTGTAGAAGAAGTTCCATTGTCCTAGGATTGAATTTACCTGTTCTGCGCCTCAAGCCAAAGTAATTCTTAGTGAAATTCTTTAATTTGGTAACAGAGAGGAATGGAAGTGCTTCTGGTCTCTCCTTTGTTATATAAGCCCTGCGATCAGCCAGCCAGCTAGAGGTGCCAACAAAACATCAGTGTGAAATAGGACTGGTCCCTATTCTCTGTCATAAAGTAGGATCCACTTTAGCTTATAATAAATAGAAATGAAGACCAGCATTTGTAGCAGGCAAGGATATTTACAGCTGCATAAAACATTGCATCGGGTGTGTAGGCAAAGGGCACAAAGGATCTCTTACCTTACAGCTCTATTTTGTAATTATCCCCACCCTCATTAGTGAAGAAGGGGTATATTATCAGGAGGGAGTGGGTCAGAAATTTAGCAAAAGACGATATAAATACTGATCAAGCTGAAAGGATGCTAAGACAACACTAATCCCCCAAACTACCAGTTTGTCAATATTTCTTTTAAAGACAGAAGTATCTATGGAAATTTTATCCTTTTTTGAAATGAAAAAAAAAAGAATTTAAAAAAAGAGTATGAGAAGATAAGCACACTCAGAATTTACCTAGAATTTGCCTTATCAATAATTCTTAGATTGATGCTCAAGATACTATGTCAAGAATATGAAAGAATGGAAAAAAACAGAGTTTGGGAACAAGTCTGTATAACAGCATGTTTGAGAAGTCTTCGATATACTAATTCAGTGCCAAAGATCCAGCCTTTCTGGAAATGACTCCGCAAACAAGCAGAGGTACAAAGAAGGTCCTGTACTGAGCCTGGAGTTAATTTGTCTGCTGGGATTCTTAATTAAAAGTTGTGGTGAGATGTGCTACTTACATGTATTTTTAGAATGAGTCAAAGGCGTTATGCACATTTTATCTGCTAATGTTGACTCTGAGGAGCCTTATCAGGGAAGAAACTGCACACTCACAGCATCAGATGTTAAGGACTATGTTGTAGTTTGTCTACCTTTTACTGAGGATTACTAAGAGAAACTTGAAGACCTGAGCATTTTATTTTTTCCAATGTTTGGCGTTATTAACCTGGGTTATGAGCTGTATTTTGCAGTTCAATATATTTCTGTACATGGCCTGTGTCAAGACATGGGTGAAATATAAACGTGGTTTATTTTATTTCATAATCTTTGTATGCCTTTGATAAATGAATGACTTGAAAAGAAGAATACAAAAAAATTTGTATACATTTTAAGATTAGTCTTTTCCAGTGGTGTTGCCAAGACCATTTTCCTGCACTGTATGAGGGATTTGCCATCATTACTGAACCCAGTGAAGCATGGAATCCTCCTTAGTTTAGTACTTACTAGCTAAATGAAGTGTGTATGCATTCCAAATATTTTAAGTATGATGCCTGTTTTATTTCGTTCTTCATACCAGCTCACTGTCCCCATACTTTCTGACATTCCCAACAAATTTTTTTCCCACAAGTATTTTGTCCCTATATAGTTATTTTTATTATGAGTCTTAATAATTCAGACTTCCTTGTTTTAGGAAATATGATCTACAGTTGCTTTTAAAGAAGGAGCTAAGAGGAAAGAACTAAGCCAGCAGGATTTGTACTTCACAGGGCATCCACTACTTTGCCAATATATATTAAAAAAGAAGGTGTATGAGATGCACCAAAGCACAATTTGAACAATATGATTAGTATATGGATGACTGGTAGACAGAATGGAAACAGGGAGACCAAGAAAACTGAGATTTCAATCAACATCTGTTGAAGTCTACTTGGGTTTTGTGAGGAAGAGAAAATGCCTACCTAAAATTTGTCACTCCTGTTATAAAAAGTGAAAGTTTCTTCTTCCCACAAAGATGACATTGATACAGTTCCATTAAAATTATTCTTTTTTAATTTAAGAAAGAGGAAAGAAAAAAGAATAAACCAAAACCAAAGCACCACAAAACTCTGAAGGAAGCTGATAGTACATCTTAGTTTAGGCAGTTCTCAAAGATTTCCTTTCCAATAATCTTTTCTTATTTTCCTGCTCACCTTTTTGTGCTTGTAGATATATGATGGTAATATCCAGAATTTAGAAGTTAGGACATTGTGGGTTTTACTACCATAAGAGATTTATACTGTTTAATAGCATAGTGCCTTTATACATACAGATAAGGAAAAGTATGAATTTAAGGAATACAGTGCCATAGCAGTGTTTACTTGGTCTCGGCATTTGCCCAGCTCTCTGAATGGGGAGTTTTGTACTGGATGAGAGGAGCCATGGAGTCTCGGACAGCAGCCCAAAGAAGCAGTGTTGAATTCAGAAGATGAAAGGCTGAGCACTTTGCGTTCTCCTAGTTACCTAAGCCTGTCCAGATGAATTTGGAAAGAAAAGCCTATAAGAGTAATTTAGGTGTCTTTTCCCTTTTTCATTTCACTGGTGCCAATGTCAGTGGAGAAATGGGTTTGTCCATCCTGTATTCAAACACCTCTTATTGTCCCATAGAGATCTCCTCATATATTATGGAAGCACATTATAGATGTTAGGGCTGCAGGCATCCCAGATAATCTTGACTGTCAGACAGGCAAGAGACTTTCTTGTTGCCCTACAGCCAGGACATCACAATCACTTATGTTTTCTAGGCTTTGTGTACCTGTTGATGCCTCATTAATTACAAGTCACTGTGGGATGGTTCCATTGGCTGTGTGTGCAAAATAGAAAAAAAGTCGTCTTAATAAACAGACAGGGAAAATCTCTGAGTGAAGAGAACATCTTAATATGTCTTCTCGTCTGAACACACCTAAGGAGTTAGCTGAACTGACACACCACAAACTACTTTCATTCAACAGAATTTCAAATCAAAATGACCTACGGTGGAGCTAAAAATTGTATCACTTTCCATGCCATTTCACAGTTTTAATATAATACACTGAAATTACTCTTCTCTTTGGTCAAACTAATGCCCATTCTTCTCCAAAGATGATGTCTTCACTCCAAAGATGAAAGATACACAGAGCTGCATTTAAAATGCAGTCTGTATTTAGTGGACCATTAGCCCACTGTGCACTTTCTTAAATAAACATTTTACAGAGGAGGTAGATTACTCAAACAACCTGACCCTTTACATCTCCCTGTAATTGCAACTAGTGAGATGCCTTTAAAAAGTAAATATAAATACTGTCCATTTTATGGGTTGGGGTACAAATAGACATCATGCAACTTAGGAAGTACAAAAACACATAAAAAGATTTAGACTTTTTTTTTTGCTAAAATAGGATTCTTACAAAATAGGATTACTTTTGCAGTTTGGTTCTTTATTCATTCTTCTGCCATATAAAACTAACCATTTTTTAAAACTTTTATACTTGGATTATTTTTTTTTTCCCCCTCCAAATTCTATGGAATCAGTTCAAATTAGTTTTTGTAAGACATTGAACAAATCTAAATGACTAAAACATAATAGAATAATTTAAATATCCTAAATGTAATACTATGGCCATGACTTTTAAACAGATGAGAGGAAGGAATGCACTGTAAAAGATACCACCATGCAGAGGCTATTATCTTTGAATGCATAGTCCTCAGTTAAGGCTGCTGAGGGGAAGATAATAGCATGATAATTCAAGTCTCAAGTATAATCATTTTACAGAGCAAATTTATTTCTAAATCAGATTTTAAAAATATATTGGCCAATTCTGCTCAATCAGTTACTGTTGCTTTTTCAATGGAAACCTGGAGCCATGTTCCTCATTTTCACATTTCAAAGTGAGTACACAGGGACTGGCCTCCATGTGAACTACAGTAATACCATACTTGATAAATAAAAGCACCATAAGTAAATAAATAAGAAGGAGGTATTCATCGAAGTGAAGGTTTCTTTAGATACAGAGAGCAATTTAGTTCAGCAGTGGTCTTCCATTATTCAAAAGCTGCCTTGAATTAGGAGCGTGTGTTTGTACCGTTAATAACAATGTAATGCATAGAATTAGTTTGCAGTTTGAGAAATGTCTGCTTGTGGTCCTTTGATTGCAAGTGCAATGAGACAGACATTAACACTCAAAGCTGTGCTGTTAGAGAAGAATTACAAATAAAGCTTTTCATCCAGAGTTTTTGTTACTATCCTTTGTCTCAATGTTAGCTTTGTTTTCTTCTGTGTATTACTCTGGTGAGATTTAGTTTCATTCTCATAATCAAAAACTTGGAAAGTATATAAAGTCTTTTTCCTGGATAGCGTGAGGGCAGCAAGGAATGGTGAGTAAAAACTGTAAAACTCACCTCCTGAAAGTATCCATGTCTGTGATAAAATGCTTTAAAAACAATTTCTTCCCTGAAATTCTCTTCACTATAGGATACCAAAATCCATTGCAAACTTATATTCCTTAACATTGCCAAATTAGGTGTGAATGTGTACTGGATAAAAACATGAAGATGGTTTATCTGCAAACAGAACTACAAAGAGTAATTTTGAAATGAGATTTAAACTTCTGGCACATCATGTTTGCTGATCCACCTGAGAAAAAGGTTTCATTAGGTTGGTTTTAAATGTGTCAGGAGCCTGCTCCAGCACAGCCTGCTACCACTAGGTAGCAAATGGAGTGGGATATGATGCAGGGCAGTAAAGGTAGGGTGCTCCTTTCTGTGGCAAGGTGGGGCTGGACTGGTAGGTTCAGAGGAAGTGAAAGGTGGAACTCCTTACCTCAGGTTCTTAGAGATGCAGAAATTTCACAGGGTCTCAAGAGAAGACTGAACAAGTTCTTGGAGAATAAATCAATCAAACTCATTACTAAACACAAAGAGCCACTCCCTTTGCCCAACCACATACTTGATTTACAGACTGGTGGAGGCTAGGAAATTATCCTTGGACAGCTACTGTACATGCTTGCTCTACTTATAATGCTCTTCCCTCAGTATCTGGTGATCTTTTGTATGGACAGTAAGCCAGTTTAGCTAGATCTTAAATCTACTAAGGCATCCGTATGTTCTTCCTGCTTAAGAGGACACTGTTAAGAGAACACTGTGCCCAGAAACACCTGCTCTTTATAGTATTTTTACAGGGTGTGTTTAGTCAAGGTGGGATGTAGTGATCAAATAATTTGCAGCTTCTGGAAAGAACAGCCCAGCCCCTCTCAGCACTTCTTTTTTCCCCCATTCCTTTTCATGTGTTCTTGCTGCTTTCTTTGCACTACTTTTAATATTAGTCTTACCCAGTGGTGAATTGGTTCAGTCCATTAAACACAGTAAATAATGTGTTTGGGCAACTGAATCAAGTCTGAAGCCTAAAAAACTGTATTTGTGTAAACAGCTGCGTTTACTCACTGCTACAGCACTCACAACTCCATTTACTGTATTGGCTCATATACAGAAAGGGGAGCTTAGGCTCCAGGGTCACATGCTGAACCACCTGCAGGCATGGCCATTTTGGACAGCTCAATCATAGGAACTTTG
Organism: Xenops minutus; assembly: GCA_035221455.1. Lineage (NCBI taxonomy): Eukaryota > Metazoa > Chordata > Aves > Passeriformes > Furnariidae > Xenops > Xenops minutus. The sequence goes on from JAWWEE010000001.1 coordinate 44,445,286, forward strand.
GAGCTGTAGAAGGGGGAGCAGCTGCTGAGGTTTAGATACTTCAAGGATTGTACATCCAGTAGATGGAGAGAGAAAAGGAGAGGAAAATTTTGGACCTACTACCTCATTGCCTTCTTGGATGTAATCCTAATAAAACTTAAGGGTCCTGGGATGTCCAAGAAAGCGTTTGTTTTCAATTGTATGATTTTAGAGCAGTGAGATGTACAGGTAACTTGTGCGTATTATGTTTATCCCAGCCAGTTTGGTTTGTTTACCATCCTTATTTTCCTTTAGTTTATATAAAGTGTTTGACCTCCCTCTGGTAGTATCACTAAAACCCATGTGTTTTCCTCCTTTGCAGTTGAAAACCTTCGATATGCCATCTTTTTCCTCTTTTATTTTCATTATACCCAGTTCTTCGTTTCTGGAACCAACCAATTAAACCTGTGGAGTTTCTTTGACTTAGTTCAGTCTTTCCCTAATGTGGTTTCTGGTCTGTTGTTCCTGTCTTTGCATCTCTTTGCTGCTTCTTCCAGTTTTATTCATTATCTTGTAAATTATTTGTTTTCCATTGCACAAGACTCTGTGCCCACTTCTTACTCTTTCTCTCCTTGTTATCATTTTGTATTTTCCTCTAAACTGTCTTCAAGACATTTTCATCCACACTATGTTTGAAGCTCAGCACTCACCTCCTTGTTGCACAGGCCTATCCAGAGCCCACAGAACTCAAGGGACTGTCCTTCTTGTCATTTCACAGCCCTTTGGTTGAGCCCTCTCAGTGAAACCCATGGATTTCTCTCCATTTCTTCAAATCCTTTGTTAAGTATTCACTTCCTTCAGGAAGCCTGTCAGTGAGAATTGGTCTGAGGGAGGTGGATGTACATTAAAATACATTTTCCTTGCTTTGAAATTTCAACTGTAATCTGTGTCTTGTGAACTTATTAACTGTTTGACATGTGACTGTATGCATTAGATCTTTCTTGGAGCAGAGACATTGTTGTTCCAATTTAGGCCTGAGCAAACGGAAGTCTGCAATAGTATTTGTAGAGAAATAAAGGTTTGCCATCTTTGTAGAAGTTTGGTTTTTTGGATTTTTTTTCTTTTAATTATACCCACATTTATTAAAATAACATTTTTAGTAAATAAGACGATAGAAATGTGTTGCCAACTCCAGACTTTGTAATTAATGTTTACTGAATGAAACCCATTTTTCCTCTTTACAGATGGAAGACTTTTAGTAACAGCATTGTTTGGTGTTGTAAATGAGCATGTTTGTATTTGGCTGCGTGGCAGGTCCTGCCTTGTGAATACATCAAGTCAAACTCAAATATTTTCTCCTAGGAGAAAATATATTGCATAAAAATTTGTTGTAGCAGATGAGATTGAAAACTTGCCATGAACGTGAAAAAGAGATTCAGAGGTGAACAGAATGTTTAAAGTGTCTGGAATATTGCTGTGGCAAGAGAATGTTAATCTGATGTTGTCTGGGCAGGAGGCAGCCCTTGGAGCCGACACATTCCTTGGGGCCCCGCTGCAAACTGAGCTGCCAGCACAATGTTTACAGCAAGATGCAGGGCCAGGATGGTCTGTATACATGAACTGTGCCTGCCTGCCATGCAGACAGCACGTGTCAAATGTACCCTTCTTGCTAGAAGCAAAGTTAGTGTTGTATTTAACCTTGACAGTATTGAGCAGGTGGATCACACTGGTACATTGGTAAGCACACAAACATATGAAATGTCCATATACACTGTAATGCTTATTTTAACTCCAAAATATGACTGTAATTTATAAGCAACTGAAATGTCAGCATTTGAAGCAGAAATATTTTAAGGTGTTTACTCCAAAGTAAATAAAGCTGTATATATTTTTCTAAAAACATTAGTACACATGTGTGGACACAGTGTCCATTGTGTTTTAAAGATGAGTGTTACAACTGAGTACTGTGTCTGTCATGAAAAGATGGTTTCATCCAAATCTTGTTTGACAGATAGCAGTAGCTGAATTGATGTTGTTGTTGTGTCGTGATTTCACAGAGTATAAGAACATGTTATTTGTCTTCCTGTTTTTTTTATTTTTCTGTTCCTAGACAGTGCTGTTACCAAAGGGGAAAGACTGAGTGCCAAACTAAAAGCGCTGCCTGGAACAAACGAACCGTACGAAAGCAGCAGCAGTAAAGAAATAGGCAAGTGGACATCTTATACCTTCTTACTTTCCTGTCCCTCAGAGAGAAGAGAAGAGAAACAAAGAGAGAGGAAAAATTAAATTACTGGAAGAACATGTAAAATGAGATAATTAGGGAAACATTTTCCTCATGAAAATCAGATTTTAGATTCATTGTTCAGAGCTCACTATAAAGCAATTGTAAATATTAAGAAATGTGGCCCATGGTAATATTACTTTCAGTATGTGTCTGCTGTGTCCTTTAAATCAGTTCCTTTGGATCTGCAGTCATAAGATTTTCAGTAAGATTGAATTTTCAAAGGGGTTTAAAAACTCAACTCCATGTGGAATGTGGTTCTTCTTAAAAAGTCATTCCTTAAACAAGTAATCAGTGCTGCTACTCCTTGCAGTTTTCCAAAGTCTTTTTCTTACTGTAGTATAATAAAGAGAAATTTATTAAAAAAAAATACATTAAAAAATAAGGGGAAAAAAAAGGCTTCTATCACTAGCACTCAGGAACTTTGCTCTTGTGCGCTGCTCAGTTCCTGAATGCAGTATTTTGTTCTCCTTCAGTGTTCACATGCTTTCTGGTCTCCATTTCAAAGACACCTTACAGATGTGTAGTGCTTAAACCCAATCTTGTGTTTGATTTTGTGTGTTTGAAACAAAGATAAGATTACTTTCAGGTAACTGTTTCAAATGTATTTATTTAAATCCCAGATGCCTCCTATGTAGATCCACTTGGTCCACAAGCAGAAAGACCAAGAACAGCAGCAAAAAAAAGAGCTGAGGAAGATGTCTTTGCTGATGAAGAACTAGGAGAAGATCTGCTTCCAGAATAGCATATGGGCCACTCAGCATTTTTTTTAATCCCTGTAAAAGTTTTAGCTGAAAAACTTTCATTCATGATTATTTTCTAGTGGATTTTGATAAACTAGTTGTGAAATATTTTGCATATATTATACATTACATTAAAAACATGGATTTGATATTGCGGTGTCTTTTATAATTGATTTTAAAACATACTGGCAGGGTTATTTTACTTGTGCATAAAACTACAGAGGTACTCAAACTCACTGAAAACTATATCAATTTCATAAAGCTTTTCCTTTCAGAGATAGATGTGATGATAATAAGAAACACAGAAGACTCTAAAATTTCACCTTTCAGTGCAAAATACCTCAACACAATTCTTATAAAGCTGAAAATCCCATATCCTTAATCCAAAGCCAAAAGTTATTTAAGGCCTGTGAACTGACTTTCTGAAAATGTTGGATATGACTTTGGTCTTCCTTAAGGCCCTAATTCAGCAAAGCATTTAGCACTGATACTGAAGAAAGCACCTTAATTTTAGTCTATGTTTAGCTGAATTAGGGTAATTTTGCAGTCTCGGCAACCTCCTTATTTTTGGTGGGTTTTATTTCAAGTGGTCAGAGTTTGCAGGATTTTAGTCTTGTTTGTTCAGAATTGCTAATAAGATTGCACCTTTTGGATATTGGAGATTGTGGCACAAGTGGTAGCTTTCAACAGTCCAGACTGAGTATGGCTAAAGATATTAGTTAAGAGAAACCATAATTTTGCTAGTGAACTGAAAAAGTCTGAAGTTACTGAGACATGTTAAATTCCTGATTTGTATCACTTTTGAGGAATAAAAATACTAATTAGGTGTTCAAAATTTCCTAATAAATACTTGCAAAACTAGTTCACTGAGGAGGTTTGTTTTTAGAACACTGGCATGAGTTTGGTTTAAGAGTTAGAGTTTGGTGATGGTACTTTGAAATGCCCGGATTCAGTCTTCTAAAATTTCCAGTGCAGGTGTTTCCCATGCTCAGTGTTGGTGGTCAGACTGTTTTCCACCTAGTGACACTGGAGAGGTCTCTTCATGTCTTCATGAAAGGCTTTCCAGGTTTTAAAACATCTGCCCACTCTCATAGTGTGTCTCTGCAAGTGGTCAGGAACGTTGTCCTGTGGGGTTTATGGTACAGCTCATGAGCTGCCTTGTATGTACGTTGCTTCCCTTGGTACTGGTGTAGCACTTGGTATGGGACTGCACCAGCTTCCTCCTGGTAGGATAAGCAGAGTGTGTGCAGTGTGGCTTATGGAACATCCCAAGGAGCTCATCCATAAAGAGAGACACTGTAAGCTCTGGGGCCTGATCCTTCTAAGAGATGGAAGACAGTATGAGAAGGAAGTGAATGGCACCTGTCTTATTTCTCCAAGTATTTCTCTTGCCTGTGCCTCAGTCCTGCTGTATCTACTGCTCTGGTCATGGAATGACATATTCCTGGATGTCATAGTAGTCCTTTTCATTCAGGCTTAGTCTTGGAAGACCTGAATCACCAGGATGCAACGTGCCAGGCCACAGGGAGCATTTTCAGCTACAGACTGCATTGGTATGGGATACCTGACTCAATCACAGAGAGAGAAAATATTCTGGACCGTGGCAGGGAGCATAGATACATCTGTGTAACAGTGTAAAAGAGAAGACAGGCAAGATACTGTCATAGTCTTCTAACACAAAATATTTGAGTAGAGCACCTAATCAAACACTGTAGTCACACAGACATATCCATGATAAAGTGTTATGAATTACTGATAACTCAGGATATGGTTCATGACTTTGTAGAAACACTCCTATGGACATCAGAGAGATTTTGACTGGCAGCAGTTTCTTGGGTCAGTTTGCCTTAACTAATTGTACATTATGTAAAGCCCTGTGGATTACAAAGAACTGCACTTTTGTTCCAACCCTGCACAAACTCCCAGGCTCTTCTGGAACATGTTGTTTCCTATGCACAAACTCACAGGAACTTCTGGAACATGTTGTTTCCTATAGCATGAGGATCTGATTATATAATGCCCTGGGTTATGTTGTATTTGCATGTTATTTTTCAAGAATAGTTGAGCTTGTTCTGAACTGACAGAAAGCCATGTGATCCAGCTCCAACACCAGAACAATCAGTCCTGTCGACAAAGTGATTTAGCCCAGGTTCATCTACTTCAAAACCATGTTAACTACGGCTACATCTCTACCAGAATCTCAGTGTTGCCAGGGCAAGCCCACAGCTGAGAGGCTGATTTGTGACCATCCATACCGTAAGACCAGTAGCACAGTGGTGCACAGTAGCACCATTTCAGACCATAAAATTAATCTCCCAGACAATTGCTTTGCATGATCCAAAGGTGAGCCTGCGCCAGGAACCATTCTTTGTAAGCAGCTTCAGTGCAAGGTCCTTCTTCTTTGATGCGAGATGTTCTGTGTGAGGGAACACAAGGTGTGACATCCCACCTGGACTCAAGGTTGGAGAGGAATCCCTGATGGGGATTAACACACTGGAATCTGTTCAGAAAGAAGCTGCGTCCATGTCCAAAGTACTTTGTCACCACGTTGTTGGAAGGCCTCAAGCTGTCAGGAGGTGAACACACCTGCACGATTCAGGCAGCTCAGGTCTTGAAGGAGGCATAGCCAGGCCAGTGGGATGCTGTGTCTAAAATAATTCCCTGTGCTATGTTGGTTGTACAAAACAGACTCCATCTCCAGAAGCCACACTGGGGGCATGTGCTTCCAGCAACATTTAAGCCCCAATTTTGCATTTATAATTCTGAAATGGGTAGATCAATCATTTAAAATTCCTGAGTAAAATTTTAGCAAATGCCATAGGACTGCTATTTAATTAATGTATTCTTTTATATTAGAAGAGTAGCAGTATTAAATCTAGGAAAATGCTAATCGTCTTGAGGAACTGTCTCATGAGGTATGTGATCTTGTATTATCATGAAAAATGTATTGGTCACAATATTAAGCAGTCCTCATTTGGCTTCGCAGACCTGAGATCTTCCTCAGGATGTGCTGGATTTAGTTATATACAAAGCTGCCTTTCTCTTTACATGTATGAAAAATGTCTCTTTGTACAGTAGCCAAATGCAAATGATTACTTGAGTAGTAGTTTATTTATTTCTAAGCAGGCCTAACCCCACAGCATCAAAGTATTCTTGATCACATACTTGATATTTTACCCTGTACGTTTTTCACTACAGATTGCATAATTTACTACTTTTAAACAAAGCTATTCTAGAGTAACATGGGAATTGAAAGCTGTACAAAGAAAAGATATATTCATAGAATGGTTTGGCTGGGAGACCCCTTAAAGATCATCTAATTCTAACCCTCCCCACATGGTGGAGACACCATCCACTAGATCAGGTTGCTTCAAGCCCCATACAACCTGGCCTTGAACACTTCCAAGGTTGGGGCATCCACAGCTTCTGCAGGCAACCTGTTCCAGTGTCTCATCACCCTCCCAGTGAAGAATTTCTTCCTGGTATCTAATATAAGCCTACTCTTAGTTTGAAGCCATTCCCCCTTGTCCTGTCACTACAGGCCCTTGTAAGAAGTCCCTCTCCAGCTTTCTTGTAGGCCCCTTTAGGTACTGGAAGGTTCTATAAGGTCTCCCCAGAGCCTTCTGTTCTCCAGGCTGAACAATCCCACCTCTCCTCATAGCAGAGGTGCTCCAGCTCTCTGATCACCTTCGTGGCCCTCATCTGGACTTGCTACAAGAGGTCAATGTCCTTCCTGTGCTGGGCACCCCAGAGCTGGATGCAGCACTCCAGGTGGGGACTCACCAGAGCAGAGCAGAGGGGCAGAATCCCCTCCCTTGACCTGCTGGACACATTGCTTTTGATGCACAACTGGCTTTCTGTACTGCCAGTGCACATTGCTGGGTTATGTTGAGTTCTCATCAACCCACATCCCCAAGTCCTTCTCCTCAGGGCTGCTTTCAATCCATTCTCCATCCAGCCTGTATTTGTGCTTGGAGTGGCCGATACATAGATCTGCAAGTATTATAAGGAAGGGCTGTTTCTCTTCTTGGTTCCTTTGCAAGTGTAGTATGAGACCATGAGAAATTAATTTAATTTGCTAAGCTTTGATTATTCTTGATGTCAAAGGCACAGATGCTCAACTTTTTGGTAGAAAGGCTATTTTTTAACGTTTGCTCCTCAGATTCCACTTTTGCAAAATGAAGTCCACTGAGGATTCTCCACTGCAAGAATTCACTTTTGCAATGCTAAATTGCATAACAACTGTAAAACATGATGAAGAAGGTACTATGCCATGGAAGCTCTAAAGTGGTATTACAGTGCTTGCAACTGCAGGGAAGATGAATGGGAACAGAACAGTTTGGGTGACAGGTTATCTGCAAACAGAATGTGAGGGAGATGGATTTCTTTGGGGAATAATTTAATTCTCTCCCTGAAGATTTATACCCGTTGGTGATGCCTGCTGAATGTTTGTTCCACCCAACAATATGAGTTGTTCAACTTGAAGATCTGTATATATGATGATTTTTTAAAATGTTTTTCACATCATTATTTCAGATAGAGATGGGATCTCATTAATGTACATGCTGTTGTAGCAGGATGGGGATAAACATTTGGAATATACCAATTTGGGGCAATTCTGCCATTGCTGTGACAAGCACATTATGGGGTATCATTAATAATGCTTGTCACGATAATGTGATTTATTTATGTGTGAGCCAAAGTATCTGGAACTGGCTGTCATGTCAGGGCAGCCATGGAAGACAACAATCCCAACTAGAAAAAGTCCTGACAAGGTTGCTTATTGGGGATTGGTGTGTCTGGGAAGGGCTACATTCTTAGATTTACTGTCAGGTTTTCATGAGCATTTAAGTGGTTCTGAAACAATTTTTCAAATTATCCTTAATGGTCTGATGATAACATTTGAATAGGATTTTTTGTCCTGCTATGACATATTTTTCTCCAGCTGTTAGTAACAATGTAAGACACAATGAAGACACAAACCTTGTGTGTTTTTTGTTAAACACATTTCAGTGTTTAACGTTGCATGAAATGCTCTCTGCTGGAATCATGTGCAGAAAATGTTTCTTCTTATTCATATGAACTCACTAAAAATGTCTGCCTTATTCTTGCACGGCTTAGTTTTCTTTTGAACATCCTAACTTTCTCATAGCAGGGATTTGTAGAACTGAAATTCTTACTATCTGGCATTGACAACTATGGTGATAATTCCAGGCGAGAGGCAGATGTCACTCCCAAGTATAAATGTTGCATGACAATCACCAGAAAGAGTAGTTAGAATATTATGCAGAAGTGAAAGAAATACTTTTCCTTCTGTGTCTCCTGTAAGTGACAAGTTTCTCTTTCCCGTCCTCTCCAATGTTCCCTCTTTGTTTTGCTTAAAAATGGATAATGTCAGGTGAGTAAAGGAGGATAAAAAATGGTAAGGCACACAATGAAGCTCACCAGAATGCAATAAAACAGAATGTGAAGATTGGATCAGGCTATAATTCATAAATGACTGCATGTAAGGAGGTGAACTCTTATCTTAATTTGTAATAAATTTGGATCAGGAAAGTGGAAAGCTTCAGTAATATATTGTTGAAACACTACAAGGCAACACCAGAAACTTGGGAGACTATTCAGAAGAACAGTTATGACTGGAGGCAGGTAGGTGAGTGAGGACTGAGGGGACAGGGCAGGGAGGAGGGCTGCTGCCCTTCCAAGAACTGGGCCCAGGCAGGGGCTGTGGTGTGACAGATGGTGGCTGTTCCTCCTTTGTCTTCTAGAACTGGAGGCTCACCCAAGGGCATGAGCAAACCATGGACCACTCCTGTCCTCAGCCACTCAGCCAGAGAGATTTGCTACTTTCTACAAAGACACTGACATAAAGGTAAGGAATCAAAAATGGCACCAACCCCAAGGGTGTAGTGGGAAGGTGATGGTGGGCAGCAGGCTGGCAATGGCCCATGTTGTTGCAGGGATGGCAATGCAGCCAGCCTGCAATAGGTGTCACCTGGCTGCTGTGAAATTTGGGACTGGCAGCCTTGGCATGAGGCTGGGAGGACCCCAGGCAGGGAGGCAGGGACTTCTCATGGTGATGGAGGGTTGCTGCTCCAGTTTTGATACTACCCTGTTGTTGAGGGCATGGGCTGGATGTTCCACATCCTGTTACTGGGAATTTTCAGCTGAGGCCATCAAAGAAAAACATCTCACTACCCTGTCTGTTTTCTCTTAGCAACAGCATGAGCCATGGAATTCCCTACAGATTCACATACAGGTGCATATGCCAGCTATTCTGAATTAATTGGCTGAAGTATTATCATATATTGCATCAAATTCAGAACAGACTTTATATTACTAAATATTTTTTCCAATATTTTATTATATAGATGTTTTAGGCCCTGCTCAAATTCTGAGAAAATTATAAATGACAATGACAGTGGTTAGTAACTTCTCAAAGTCATGGAAGAACCTAAGTTGCCAAAGTGTATTAGTGAATATCTTATGACTCAGACGTCTCTGGAGTAGAGTACACCATGAGGACTGGCATTGTGCTCTTTCAGATCCTGTATAACGGAATGTCATTTGCTGCCTTTCTGTGATTCTTATTATTTGAATCAATGAGATTGTTAATAAGACAATACAATGCAAGTAATGTACAGAATTAGAATACTGCCTAGATAAGACTCAAAGCCTTAAATTCACTGGCAAATTAATGCTCTTGCCATTGTTTGCTGTTCATCTGCTCTGATTTTTTGAGGCAGACTCTCCCAGAAATGCCAATGCATATAAAGGAAGTGCATAAAAGTCATTTTACAAAGACAAGTGTGACATTCTGACGCTACTCAGAGAGCACTGAGAAAAGATACTATCTTATCTTAGGAGGAGTAACATAAAAAAATCTGTTGTGATAGATATTTGCCATATTTTCACACATATCACTTGAAGGTGTTGAAGTAACAAGGCCAGGTGCAGCTCAAAGCTCAGGAGTTAGGCTGGACTGAGTTAAATGGAAGCTGCCTTGCCCCAGTCTCTTGCCTAGATAAGACTGCAAAACATAATTTTTAATTCAATTTTAAACAGTCCTTTTTCAGAGCCAAAACCTGATTCAAATCCCACACAGTTTGAGATTAAGATACTGCTTATAAGTAATACTGACCTGTGATGCATACAGTACCAAAATCTCTAAAAATCACAGTTAGACTTCATGACTTTTCAGAAGCCATGAAATCAAGTCACTTTATCACATTATGAATGCCAGATCACTGTTTTGGTTCCAGCCTGGTCAGTGAAGCTGATGTCTTATCTCTGTGGTACAAAGCTGGAGTTTCTCAGTCCTTCTGTGATTTATGGTCCTATTTACCCTTATTGTCAATTAGTATTTTCATATATAACCGTCTTTATACTAAACGCTTCAACAGACAAGCAGGGCTTAATCATACCCCATGAAATATTTTATTCAAGTGATGAATTCTAAAAGCTGTTTTTAACACAAACTGTTTCAGTGGACCACATCTTTTACGACCCAGAGTACTACTGATGCTTATTTTTGTGGGTTGTGCCAGAGCCGATGAATACATTGCACCACGTGTTTTTAAAAGTACCAGTAAACCAGCACAGAATAGATGGAGAAGCCATTAGAGGTGAGACTCACCTCAACTCCAGGTGTTTGATAGAAGCTTCTCACGTTGTTAAGCGGTTCCCCTCCCAGCCAGCAGAGTGGCACTGCAGTGTGTGTCTGCCACAGGCCACCTCAGCAGGAGGAGCGGGCGGATCAGGCTGTGCACCCACAGCCCCAAGAGGCCTCACCTTCGCCAGCCCCAGCCTTCATGGGGGACAGCAACCACCCCAGTGCCTGCTGGAGAAACGACCCAGCAGGGATGTTTATGGAGAAACAAGCCACAGGTGCTGCCTGGAGCCGGGTCAAGTCGGAGATCCCAGACCCCTAGGAGCGACCGTGCCCATTGCTCTGGAGTGACCGGGACAGCCCGGGCTGCGGCGGTCCCTTCCCCAGCTGCAGTCACACAGCCAGAGCCGGGCTATTTCCAGCCGTAAACCCCCACGGTTTTTCTCATCAGCCCTGCCCCTTTGGCTCCGACTGGGCCAAGTGCCCCGTGGCTCTGCCTCATCCTCGAGCCCTGGGCGCTGGGTGTCCCGGCGGGGCTGCGGAGATCCCGGCGCGGCGGACCGGGCGCCTCCGTGAGCGCCGCCGAACATGCTGCTGGCGGGCGAGGCCAGGGGAGATGCGGCGAGGCGCGGGGCACTTTTCCAGCAGCTCCTCCGCCGGGAGAGAGAGCCAGTGGCACGGCGCGGCGCCGCAGCCCTCCCCGCATCATCCCTGGAGCAGGAGCAGCCCGGCCGCCATGCAGCGAGGCAGGGTACGGGCTGCGGGATCAGCGCTGCGGGGCGCGGGGGGCCGGGGGTGGCGGTGACCGTGCCGGAGGGTGGCGGTGCCGGGGGGTGGTGTCCCCGAGGGTGCTGTCCCCGAGGGTGCTGTCTCCAGAGGGTGGCAGTGTCGGAGGGTGCAGTCCCCGGAGGTGCTGTCCCCGCGGGTCGTGTCCCCAGAGGGTGCTGTCCCCGAGGGTGGTGTCCCGGGGGGTGGCAGTGCCGTAGGGTGGTGTCCCCGAGGGTGGTGTCCCCGGGGGTGCTGTCCCCGAGGGTGGCGTCCCCAGAGGGTGCTGTCCCCGAGGATCGTGTCCCGGAGGGTGGTGTCCCCGAGGGTGGTGTCCCCGGGGAGTGGCGGTGCCGGGGGGTGGCGGTGCCGGAGGGTGCTGTCCCCGGGGGTGCTGTCCCCGGAGGTGGCGGTGCTGTCCCCGGGGGTGGCGGTGCCGGAGGGTGGTGTCCCCGGGGGTGGTGTCCCCGGGGGTGGCGGTGCTGTCCCCGGGGGTGGCGTTGCTGTCCCCGGGGGTGGCGGTGCTGTCCCGCTGACGGCAGCGTGCTTGCAGGTGCGGGCGGGCGCGGCGGCGCTGCTGGCGCTGCTGCTGGCGCTGCTGCCGCTCCGCGCTGAGCCCGCCCGGGCGCCCAAGCAGCGGCCGGCGCGGCCCCGCGGCTGCGGAGAGCGGCCCGAGGAGCTGCTGGAGCAGCTGTACGGGCGGCTGGCGGCCGGCATGCTGAGCGCCTTCCACCACACGCTGCAGCCCGAGCCCCCGGGCCGCCAGCACAACGCCAGCTGCCCCGCCGGGGCACGGCCCGCCGCCGACAGGAGGGTCCGGCTGCCCGTCAACCTGCGCAGCGCATCGCCCTGGGCGTACAGGTGACTCCGGGGCACGGGGAACGGGGCAACGGGGCTGGGGGGGCCCGGCGGGCCGAAGGGAGCCGGGCAGGGGCCCCCCCGGGTGGGATCCTCCGCTGTCCCCACGCGGTGCCCGTGGGATGATGCCCCGGCGGGCGGGGGGCGGCAGCGGCACCGGGGAAAGGGGCTAAAGCTGACGTCTGATCGGCCGACAGAAGGAAAATCCGTAAAAGCAGCTTGCCCGAGGAAGACGTCTAATGGGCAGAGAGAGAAAGGAATGAGGGGGAGCGAGCCGTGAGGTGGAGCTCACACCCACACCCACCCGGGAGCACAGACCACCCCGCAAAAAGTCATTTGGGCAAATTGTCACATGTGAAGTTCCCCCAGAGGACTCTCAGCAAAGAGCCACTGCCTGCCTCTGTAGCAGCCCCAGAGGGGTGTAGACCTTCCCCCGAGATGTGACTCCAGACACTCTGCTGTTTCCAAAATACATCAGAGTACGGTCTGTGTTCATGTTACACCTCAGCAGAGCCATATCGTCACTCACCAAACACTCCCCAGGGATTGCTGTCCAGTTTGCTGCAGGAGCATAGGCAAGGAATGAATACAGCAATATTCTGCATCTGTGTTTTCAGCCTACGCTTTGCAAAGCTCCTTCCCCTGAGGTGGAACGGAGGCTGACAGATAGTTTTTAAGGGGGCATAAAAATAATTAAGTAAATTTGAAGTTAGTCTGGTTAATACACAAACTAAAGTTCTGCACTTCTGTAGGGAGTTATGGGAAAGTTTGGAAACCATTTATCTAGAACACTAAACCCAGTGTGTGATCATGTTCCCAGAGGACCATCAAGGTGGTTTGTCTAAGACTAACAGAACCGAGTTCTCTGTTTTCAGCTTTCTCTAAAGACCCTGCAGACAACAGGAAGGTAAAACTTGCCCAAGCTTTAAAGGAACTTACTTTCTTACTGCTTTCTGTGCATTATCCTTCCCATATGCTTTGATGCAGTTACTGTGTATTCAGAAAACAAATAGCTCCTTGTTAGTAGTCTCCAATAAACATTTACTTTGTGGCATGGTTTTTGCCCACTTTTAGTTTAAGAAGTAATCCTACTGAGAGAAAAATGGTTTATTTGCTCAGTAAGCCTTTCATAAGCAAAGTATTTTTAGTAATATATTTTCTCTAATCTGACTGAGAACCTTTAGGAACCTTTGTGCTAAGTGTGCACAAAGCAAGTATGATGAACAGAACATCCACCATTAGGTTCAGGTGTTTGCCAAATACTGGTGATATCAGAAAATTGTTCTTCTGGTTTGAAAAGTGCCTCCCGTGCTTACATCTTGTTAGGCAGGTGTTTATTTTCAGTTGGAACTCTCTATAGGCTTGTTTCTTAACAGAGAACCAGCTGCTTTTTGGGGCCTGGCTTACAAAATGTTTATTAAGAAGCTGTAAGTCCACTGTACTTTTCATCAAAATGTTTTCAAACAGACCACTAACCATTCACATACCAGTAACTTGATGACATCTCCAAGATAGGAATTTTAGAATATAGTGGGGGGAAAAAGTATTATACCATTAAAAGCAAAATCTAAAAATATATTTAGGGGAAAAACTATTTCTCTAGGGTGAAGAGTACACTGTGTAGTTAGCAGATCTCATTTACAGCTTTTCTTTAGGACTGCAGTTTTACTGCATCATTAGAGTGCAGTGAGACAGCAACAGATTTGTAATAAAAGTGTACAATGTGAGATTGCTAACGTGCATTAGTTATTACAATCTATTATCTCATAGATTTTGAACCCAGATATGAAGATCTGTTTTGTTTTACAGTCTTCACCTGAGTGCTCTGGAAGCAAGCCCCCTCATCCCATTAGAGCTACTGTGTATCTTTGAGAAGGACACACAGTTCTCCATTAAAAATCTGCAAGTAACATCACATTACACCTTGTCAGTGGTAAACGATTTCACTTACACAATCCAAATAATTTCTTCTCCACGGCTGGGGTGTTAATCTGAAAAACTGCATACAGCTCTCTTCTGTAATACAGAACCTTCTTGACAAGCCTACTTACATTTAATTCTTTTCCTCATAAATTGCTCCCCTGTACTAATTCATTGCTGTCTCCTGAACTGCTTTCTGAATCACCAGAGTTGTTCTAGTAGTGAATGCTCAGAAATAAATTCACTAAGAAGACCCTTCTTGTTCACTGTGGGACAGTGCTCAAGGACTGAATTTGACTACTTGAAATTTGCATCAAGATGCCTGCCCCGTTTCAGGGTGTCTCACAGACATCCTGCTCTCTGGCTTCTTTTCTGCACCTAAAGACTTACAGTGCAATTCATTTTTGCTCCATGCATAAAGGGTCTTTCTTTCTTTTTGACCTGCATTTTAATGTCTGAGATATCTCATGCTGTTTCTATGTCTTCATTGGTGTTGTAGCAGTTCCCATTGTTACCATCTGCAGATTTCATTAACATACTGTTTATACTCCCTACTCCAGGTCATTAATAATAAAGATATTAAGTCTGGCTCTACTTACCTCCCCCTGTATATCTCCCTAGGCACCTGCTCCCAGCTGTTTAACACTGCTGCTTGTAATTCTTCTGCTCAGATGACTGTTCAGTACAAGTCAACTGAAATTTTTTTGTATCAGCATTTATGAGAAAGAATCAAATATATTACTTAGAGATCTGTGTATAACGTTCACGCCCCTGCCTTGCCTGTATCCTAAATTTATCATTCTAAGTGTGGAAGAATTAGGTTCAACTGGCTTAAAGCTCAGATAATCCTTGAGTAGCTTCTTTCCTTGTCCTTGTTCTGTGATTACCATTTATTTTCCATTTACTTGGTCTTTTAATTTGGTTATACAAAAATCAAAACTTACATCATTTTTGGCTTGCTGCAACCCAGAGATACAGGAGTTGTACATGGATTGCACCACAGATCCATCTGGTCCCCAATCCTGCTGCTAACAGCAACCAACAGGTGGTATTTAAAGCAAAAGTTAGGAGAAAAATATTCATCTGTCTGATACTGAAATTCCACCCTGATGGCCACGGGAGATCAGTATATAACTCAGGGCATGAATTTTAATCACACAAATCGCTCTTTACTCTGTGGAGCTATAAAGAGGCAGCAGAGTTCCCTGAAGTCAGTAGAGCATGCTGGATGTGTTCAGCAGTTCAGGAAGTTGGGCTAAAAATTACCCAGATTTTTTTAAAAAATAGAGCCAGCATCAGAAGCGCTGCCATGAAATCATCAGTCCATGAAATCATCAGGCCGACTGTGTGCCAGTTTCTGACACCCATTCAGGAGTTGCTTGTCCTTTTTAGCAGTATTAGATGGGCAGTCAGTGATATCCAGAAAGCCTGCTGGTACAAGAAGGGTCTGGCAGGGCTTGGTCCTTGGCTACTGCTATGGTTCAGTTGTTTAAGTAGAATTAGTGATGTGGGCTGACCTACCAAACCCTGTCGACAGCACAGGGTGGGTGCTGCTCATTAAAATTTACAGAAGCCGTAATAATGGTGAATCTTTACCAATGCAAGCTCAGCTCCAGAGGTGCACAGACAAGTTTCTCATGGACAAGAACCATTATAAAAAGGATTCCATTTAAATGCATGTCTAAAAGTTTGCAGGGTCTGATCATAAAGCTCAGAATAACAGCTGGAAAATCTGATCCCACTGAAGTCAACAGCACTTTTACAGGTAGTGTTGATTTGTGATTCCATTCTTGGTGCTGCAGAGCACAGATGCCCTTCATTAATCAGCTGTACACATCAGCTCTATTTTTATTTTATGTTTTCTTAAGGTTATAATAATAATCATAGCTAGTTTGTAGGAATACATTCAAAGTCTTCTGCAAACACGCTTCTGTGTGACTTTAGCAAAAGTTCTTTATGTGTATTCAAGAAGTCATTCATGTTTCTGAATTTCCAAATCCCATGGCTTCTCTGTCTGCCTCTGGGGCCTAATCCTGTGTTTACCAAGGGTTATTTACAAAGATTTAACTTTTATTGTTAATGTTGCTCTGATCATGAAATCCCATGTCACCCACTCCTTCTCTCAAACATTGCCCAGCTTGTTTTTTTCTGTTTTTCAAAAAACAGTTTCAGTTTATAAGCATCCTTGGTTTAGTATTCATTTACATAAAATGTTAATAAAAGTAATACAGGCAAATCATTTTTTACTGGTAAAAGCCAAACTTGTCTTCAGCATGTTTGAAAATTGTCAGGCAAGAGGGCTTTCCTTTAAATAATACTCCAGTGATTTTCTAGAAGCTTATCCAAGACATTTTCCAGGAATTAACATTACCATGTGTCACAGCATGCATATCCCAAAGATATAGCTAAGGGAAAGAACACAAGGGGACACAGAACTGCCATCCTTTTTAGCGAGTACATATTCCTACAACTCTTCAGAAAATCAGTTAGGATTGGGCTATTTTGTGCAAGCACTGCACATACTACCTGTGTGTAAAACAAACTAAGCATAATGTGAACAGAAGAACACCTGCTATAGGGAAATATATGTCTTGCCAAGAGAGAAAAAAAAAAAAAAAGTTGTTAGCTCTTAATCCTGTAAGTATTTTGGAGTGTGAAGGAAGGGGATGATGATCTGCCTATTAGACCTCTGATAACATCCAGCTGTTAGCCTAGTGCTAACAGTGATTTTTTGAAGAGTCGGCTGCCTGCCCAGCACAGCAATCTCACCCCCTGGATTCAGAAGCTTGGAAACTATGAAGTGATAATATTATTAAAAAGACTACATATGAAACTAGCAGTACAGGACAAGGCAGATTAAGTCTCTGCAAGAGTTTTACTTCTGACAGAAACTTTCGTCTTGATTTTCCAGGCTTAGAAGGTAAAACGGCAGGAAGTTCGTTTTTCACTGGGAGCCCTCAAAGCACTTGTAGGGTCATAAGGAAAAGCAGCCCAGTCACACTTCATTAGCAGTTCCAGTTCAGCACAAACGTGCTTCTTGTTCCAGCAGACCGAAACAGAGCAGCCCAGCAGAGCTCCCTGCTCCTGTCACTGGTGAACTGGGAGTGCTTATGTACCAGTGACCTGCCCTCACACGACAAGGGCAATCCTCATAACAATGTCTGGGCTCTCCAGTGTGCAGCAGTGGCTGCAGCAAATAACGCGAGGCTGCAGGGGACACCTGGGTGCCAGCAGAAAGTTGCACTTCCCTGGTCCTCCACCAGTCTTCTCAGCTGCGTCCATCCCAGTTGGGGGTGTGTATCTCACACTACATGTAGGAAGGAGTCAGTGGGAACTTGGAGTGTGTTAATTAATCTGATCAAAGACGCTTGCCCTGGTCTAGGAGAAGGTGCAAAAACATGACTCGCAGTGCTTAGAGTGATGGAAAGGCATCAAACTACAGCAGCTGAGGCAGTGGTGGTCTTGTTCCATACATGCAAACAGAGCAAACGGGTCACAAAACTGCATTTATCCAGCCAGGTCACTGGTGTTTCTTAGTGGCTCAGGCCCAAGTAGGCCTGGGCTGCCTAGAAAGATAAAAATGAAGCTTTAGTTACATGGCTTTCTGAACAGGTTTGTGCTGAAGACGCAGAACCTTGGGTATGGCTCCAAATTTTAGTGACATTTGAGTTAAGCTATTAATTTCAGGAGGCATTATTTAGGGCCATCAGCCTAAAAGTTCTAGTTTGGATGCAAACTCACATCTATATTTTCAATCCATCATTTGGTTTGGATCCTCTCTGATTCCTTCCAGTCCTCACATGATGAAGTAGAGGTATCTACATCAAACTTAGTAATATAAGAGATTTTTTCCCTTGGAAACTAGAAAACCATGTCACAACCACACCATCCTTCCAAAACCCCACCCCCCTGTTTATACCTGACTTTTGCCATGTGGGAATTTGGAGGGGAAAGTTTGTTGTAGACCATGATTCCAGTGTTCTGTTATTAGTGAAAACTCTCATGTTTGCGTGCAGAAGCATGTTCATGCTTTCCAGTAACATCATAAACCAGGTGCTAGAGATAATACAGTAGAGGAAATACCAATGACTTGACATATGGTGTGTTTAACAACCCACCACTGAACTGACTCACACTTGAGTTTGAAATGGGAATGTATCATGGTAGAAAGGCCTGTATTCCCCTTTCTTCCCTTCTGCTGGCTACCAGACATTTATTTCACATTGGTGTGAGATCCTGTAACATGCAGGTATTTCCTGGGGAAGGTAAGTAAGTGTAAATGGAACAGAGAAGCTTTGCAAAAAATATCTGCAACATCACTGGTGTCTGGCTATGAGACAACTGGTCAGGTTTTTCTGTGAGGAAAACAAATTCTTTAAAATTCTTAAAATTATATAGTGGCCATTATATTATGTATATTTAAAAAGTTTCTTTTCTTTGATGGCAGGATAATCAAGTTTGTGTTTGGCCGAAGCTGTGTGAGTCCAGACTTCTTTTAACCTGATAAACAGTTGACAATTATGGAAAGGGCGGCTCCCTTCTGCCACCTCTACAGCTACTTCTTCTTGCTGGCTTGTTGCTGTAGAGCTCTGTGTGTACACGGCAAGATAGTTTACAGAACAAAATCCAGCTTTTGATGAAGTTGCTCTTCAGTTGAATGAATTCTTTCATCAATCCTGTAACCAGAAAAACATCAGCATCAACCCAGGGGCAGACATGAGGGGGAGAGCCAGGCTGCCTGTTTTCCCAAGTGCAGATTTTGTTGACTAGCTGTGTCTGCTGTGTCAGCTCGAGGCAGACTACACTGTCTCTTCCACAGCTGAAACCTCTTCACATGTCAGAGAGGACCTAAAGAGATAAAAGGCTAACACTTTGATGCTCAAGGTAGTGCTGCAAACCCTGGGAAAAACAATTTAGAAATCACTCTATTAAGAGATCCCATCTGGAACACTGCATCCAGCCTGGGATCCCAGCATAAGAAGGACATGGAGCTGTTGGAGCGAATGAGAGGCGGGCCACAAAGATGCTCTGACGGATGGAGCACCTCTCCTATGAAGGAGGCTGAGAGGCTTCCAGTATCTAAGGGGAGTCTCTAATAGAGCTGGAGAGGGCAGTTCATGAGAGGACAAGGAGTAATGGCTCCAAACTGAAAGAGTACAGGTTTAGATCAGATATTGGGAAGAAATGGGAAGTGAGGGTGGTGAGGCCCTGGCACAGGTTGCCCAGAGAAGTGGATGCCCCATTCCAGGAAGTGCTCAAGGCCAGGTTGGATGAGGCTTTGAGCAACCTGGTCTAGTGGAAAGTGCCCCTGCCCATGGCAGGGGGATAGGAACTACATGATCTTTAAGGTCCCTTCCAACCTAAACCATTATATGATTATATGATTCTATTGTGGTTTTCAAAATCAGTTATTTTGAAGTGGCTGTGGGAAGGGGATATTTTATACTCAGTAGCTTTTTTTTATCCCATAAATAATTATCTTGATGACAGGTATTTGATTAATTTTTGTTATGCAGTTGCCCTACTTCATCTACTGTGTGGTAGTTCTATCCTGATCCCAAGTAGAGGATGGCCTAAAACCCAGTGCAAGGATTTTTACTGTTCTTGGAGTACTTGATGATGAACATTACAGGCTTGGCCATTCTCTTTGCTATCAAATATTTTTTACTCAATAATTTTTTTCCCCCAGCTGCTGTGATTTATTGCCCACACATGGGAAATTATTGATTTAGTTTTCAAGAAAAAAATGCTCCACTTCACTGCTAGGAAAATTCACCAAGTAAAGAGGAAGCAAAGTAGTGCAATGGAGCCTCTAGGCAGGCTTGGGATCCCCGCTGGAGGTTTTTAAAAACAGCCTGGACAAACATGGGCAAATAAATCTGAGCTTGCCTCATGGATGTATCTGGACTAGGTGACTTCCCAATGTGTCTTCATGCTCTCTGTGTGTAGATCTGACCATATACTGTGTGAAAGTAGGAGCAGGAGAATGGGCAGAAAAGGGTCTCCTATTCCCTGACAGGTGGGTGTGTGCTTCTGATAACATAGGTGAGGTCAGCATTATCCCAAAATGGGGATGGGCCTTGAGGGAGGAGCACTGGCTGTGCTTCTGGGCTAAACACTTTTTCTCCAGCTAAAGAGAGCTGTCGTCCTTCTCCAGCTGGACAGTGGGACCAGTGCTGAAGGAGGGCTAGTTCTGTAATGGTGTGGCAGCAGAAAGTTATCTGGAGAAAGCCTAAAGGTGGAAAGAGAACAGAGGTGGGCATAGGAGTTAAAGGTATTCTTAAAAATCCTTATCTTCTGGAGGTGCAAACATTTTCTAGAAAAATGGCACTCAGTATGTGTGAATAATGGCACATAACATACAAGTTACAGCCATGCCCAGCAATTCCTTCCAGTATACACAGGAAAAGCGTGTAAAGAACAAAGCAACAAATACATCACCACCACAATAAGCAGTGTGCCTACACACTCCAGTACACATACACTGCTCTGCACTTAGTCTTTTATTTCAAAAAACAAGGAGACTTTTTCAGCTTTTACTCACTTTGCTAAAAACAATGGCTATAGGTCATCCAGGATCTGTGTGACCTGAGACCATAGTATCACATCTTTGTTTCTGCATCCAACAACATCCAGAGAGGAATGATAGAACTTGGATTTTGTGGGTCCAAACTGTACATAGAATCACAGAACCATTAAGGTTGGAAAAGACCTCAAAAAATCATTGAGTCCAACCTTTGACCAACCACCACCTTGTCAACTAAACCATAGGACTAAGTGCCACATCCAGTTGCTCCATGAACTCCTCCAGAGATGATGATTCCACCTCCCTGGGCATTCCATTCCAATGCTTGACAGCCCTATCTGTGAAGAAATTCTTCCTGATGTCCAACTGAACCTTAGGTCAAAAGCTTTGCTCCTGCTAATAAGGAATTCCCTAGAGACAGAGCATTAATAAGTAAAAAGAAAGGTCCAAACAACAAATGGTGAGACAACAAAAAATAAGGGCTATACTCCTGAAGCTTTGAGGCAATGCTTTACCTCAAAACGTAGCAGGTGAGGGCAGAAAAAATACTGACATTGCAGTTTATCTCAATATGGGCATGAATATGTTACTTTTATCTGGCTAGAGGAAGAGACAGTGGAGGTGAATTAGAGAAAGAAATACAGAGGTCACTTTCAAGGGGAAGGCACCTTTATAACTGAGCATAGTAGGGAGGCAAACACTATTGCAAAAATAATAGTGCAATTCAATTCTATTTAAATTATTAGATTTTAAAACATTGTGTCATGGTTTCAATGGTAATAATGTTAACAAGGATTTGTACACATTTTTGAAGAACTTGAGCAGATCAAATGCCCAGGTGTCCTTTTGAATGCTCTATTTGCTCATTCAGTCCAAAATACAAAACTTATTCTTCTTAAAGCCCTGAATCTCACAATTTGGAAAAGCAAATGCTTCATACTTAGGTCTGCACTATGGGACCAGACCAGACTAGTTCTGTAAGCTGTTCATGTTTTTTTCTTTAGACTTTGCAAATAAGAAGCCAGACAGCAACAGCTACAGCTATTTTTCCTGGCAAAGACAACAAAAACATGATATAAATATCATAATGATATAATAATAGTGATATATAACATTATATAGCTCCAGATGAATATATCTATTTTTAGAGGCACTAATGAATCTTTATGTGCTTCCCTATAGAATTTCATATGACCCCACAAGATACCCTAAGTACATTCCTGAAGCGTACTGTCTGTGCAAAGGCTGCCTCATGGGGATCTTCGGGGAGGAGAATTTCCACTTCCGCAGCACCCCTGTGTACATGCCGACCGTCATCCTGCGCCGCACGTCCTCCTGTGCCGGGGGCCGCTACGTCTACACCGAGGACTACATCACCATCCCAGTGGGCTGCACCTGCGTACCTGAGCAAGAGAAGGAGGCCGAAAGCGTGAATTCCAGCATAGACAAGCAAGAGGTGAAGTTGCTGGTGAGCCAGAACAAGCCGTCATCAGAGTGAAGGGTAGATTAGGAGTCATGTTACAGTCCTGGCCTCACGTCATCACCGCACCACCTCAGGAAACAGCACCACAGCAGCAAACACATTGACTTGCCCTCTTTTTCTGCTCAGTTATTTCCATTGTAAGATGGAAAGCTTTGTCAACTCAGATCATTAGAGATGCCAGTCCAGGTTAAGAACTTCTTTAGTTCATGTACACTTGTTTAGTGAACTTGTTGAGTTTATCATGACAAATTCCAAAGTAGCCTTCTTTCTTTTTCTTAGAGCAGAACATTTTATCCGTGCTTATTCAGAGTAAATTTTAGAAGATGATGCAATTTTAAGACAGGCTAGCTATTATTATAGCAGGCTGCTGGCTGTAGATATTTTTAAGGAATCTCTTATACTCTAAGTACCCTTATATAAAAATCACATAACTGTTGTGCATGTGCCAAATCAGCAGTTAAAAGGGTAATTTCTCAGGCTGGGAGAGCCTTCCTTTATACTGCATAAACTCCAAGCAGTGTTCTTGGCTGTTACATCTTTGACTATTTATACACTACAGCAAGGAAACCTTTGCTGAGTTAGAGTTATTAATGAAACAATATCCCATGTATTTGCTATTTTTAAACCTGCCAAATTGCTATGGGTACAGAAGTGTTGAGAAAAACATGCTAGAATGTTGTAAAACTGCAGCAGACTTTTCTGATGTGGACTAAGTCTAATTACACAGAAAATATCAGTTAGAAGAAACAGTTTTGGTCCCAAGAATTCTGTATTAGATTTCATTCATCACTAAATCCTTAACTGTTTCTTGTGATAAGACTGTGTATGTACAGCTAAAAGGCAAAAACCTGTTTCATGTTAAGAGAGGATATTCCCTATTAAAAAATAAGTACAGATAGGCTTCATCTCAAGTACACTGCAAGTGGGTAAGCAGGCTTAACTTCTAGATGCTACAAGAAGTCATTGAGGTGAGTCCCAGACAATCCAAACGATTTTATACACTCACTGTTACTATTTTTCCCCTATGCTACATGTAACAATCATCTGCAAAAGCTGCTAGTCTGCAGAAGCACCATCTTCCATCTGTGCAGCTTACTGCTGATGGAACTTGATGGCAAGCCCTAACCAGAAACCCTGGATACACAAAAATTTTGATCTCCAGAATAAGAGACTGAATGTTGACTCAGTCAAAAAGAGAATCAAGAATAACCAGGCATGCATTGCACAAACATAATTCCTCAGAGGGCCACACTTGCCAAGATTGATAAACCTCTGAATGCACAGCAGAATATCTTTCACAGTTGAAGGATTGTGACAGCAATATTTTTACAGAATAAACATTATAGGCAACAATGTATTTGCTACATCAAGAATCTGAAAATTTGCCTTAATTCATAGCAGAGAAAGCCCCTACACTACACGAACACGTGCTTCTTTGGAGCGTTGTTGGACGAAGAATGGAAAGACTATGAACTAATCAGAATCGAGAAGTTAAATAGAGAATGAAAGTCATATGACAGCTCCTTGTCTTGATGCATAATTATGGACTGTGCTCTCTATGACTCAGTCTATCATAACAGTATTTTTACAGTGCAATCTGTGTAACTTCTTACAAAGCCTAAAATAGCTTTAAGAACTCCAGAAACCAATAAAAGATTCCCATCACAATGTCAGATTGAAGTTTGTAATGGTGTCTTTTGTGCAGATACTTTTCCTGAATTCTACTTGTCATTAGATCTGTGTTTCCTCAAGTTGTGGTGCTTCTATCTCAAGGGAATCCTCAAAGAAGAGTTCAAATAAGGTCATAAAGTGTTTATACTTCTCAGAGAACAGCTAATTGCCTAGCTGCTGCCAGCAATTAGAGGCAGTTACCTGTTCCCTAGAGAACATAAATACTTGCAGCAGTTACAACCACTTTTCCTTCCTTCTAACCTGAAGAACTTCTCTTTGAGCAGAGGGAAATGGTAATCAGAGGGGCTCAAAAGAGAGGCAGACCCACAAAAGTGGAGAAACACTGCATCAGATGATGTTTCAGCAGCCTGACATCTTACAGTTTCGCTATTACATTGTGGGGTTTTTCGCCACAGGCACACTTTAGGAAGGGTGAAGATGGACCTTCAGACTCCATAGCATAGAAAGCAAAGTCTTCAGCGTCAAAGGCAGTAAAATGACCCCAAACAACAACAAAAAAATGTCAAACCATGCAGCACTTAACATTTAGTAAATATCCAGAGGGGTTACCAGCTAAAACTCTGGCTAAACACTGCTCTCCATCAGAACTCGTCTGTCCGCCCACACACTTTTGTTATACAAATTTGTCTGCAACAAATTAGTTATTAGAGTTATAATGCACATATTTGCATGATGTGGAGAAAAAAACCCCTCACTATTTTTTGCAACTCTTGTCCTGCAGGTATTAATTATTGGAGTGATTTTGAGGATTTTAAGCAACTAGAGCATGTTCTGGGAATTCCTGGGAGTTGCAAGCTGAGATCAGGTATATGGAACATAATTCAGTTCCTCCAATCCAGTAAAACAGATGCTTTAGCTTACATAGAGCTTCAGAAATCGGGTAACTGAAAGTACTAGAGAACTGCAAAATCTCAGTGGATCAATAGAACATGTATATTGGTGACCTCCTCGTCACACTGCAACAAGTGCAGAAAGCTTCCCATGGTTATAAGCATCTTCTTGTTATCTTGTTCAGAAGCCCATTTTCATTTTTTAACCTTCTCCCTCTTCTGTGACAGACTCTTTAGTTGTGCCAGTTTGCTTCATGATCCAGCTTTCCAGTTAGGTGTCTCTTAAAATCTGTGTTTATGTTTTAGCAGGAGCAACTGTTTGATTGTTTGTTAGTGCACAACTGTCTTTTAATACTTAACATCAAAAACTATTAGCTACACAAACACTTATTGACCTTCAAAATTTCCTTCCATCTCTCCTTTCTCTACACATTACTCATGTTGAAGAGGTTGAGTATTAAATGTAGTTTGTATTTGTTTGGAATTGGTTTGGTTTGGTTTTTTTAAGGAGGTCATCACATCATGGATTTATATCAGTTTCACTTCAAATGTGGTGTTACATTTTCCAGCTTTAGCCCTCTGGTTACAGCTGCTGCAGCCTTGCCTTTAATTTGCATGGGGGGAGGGAGGGTTCATTGGAGTTGCTTCAAGGCTTCACAAACTGTTGACAGAAGGCAGACATGAAATGCCTCATTGAACCAACTCCAGCCCCAATAAATGCAAACAATTCAAAGCTGGAACTATCTGGCAGCTGCAGCTTATTTGAGAAAATTTTTTGTTGTGCCAGGAAAATCTTTTCCTTCAATGAAGTTGTCCCTGGAATACATTAGGAGTCACAAAACACAGAACAATATCCTTGGTAAAGAGATTATTTTTTTTCTCTGTAGTATCGCTTAAGATAGATTGGAAAATTCCTATCATTCAGGAAGCTTGAGAAAAGCCTGAGATGTTAATTTTGGTTTACTTGCCAGTCATTACCTGAAGGTGTTTCGTCTGAATAAGTAGAGATCTTACAGCTGCAAATGCACATGGAATTGCATGGGGGGAACATGAATGCAAAAGCAAGGAGGGAAAAAGGGGAAAAGGCTGTGATGTGCTCACAAAGTATAAACACCCATTAATCTCTCTGGGATTAGGGAACAGCCATAATTACTTGGACCAGGGCACATGAGGGGGATACAGTCAATCCTGTGTGTTTTGGTGGCATAAGCTGGGCTCCCATCTAAGGAGGCTGCAGAACACGAGCAGACCCAGAGCAGCAGCACAGTCCTGACATCGGCTGACGAGGGGCTCATGCAACCCAATCCCAGCTGCCGTTTCCCAACTCAGTGCATGGACTGGGGCTGCTCTGTGTGGGTACCCAGGGGAGCGCGACAGAACCAACCATCAGAGACACCTCCCAGCTGCTCTGGTCCAGAGGGGCGCAGGCAGAGGGGTGGAGGCAATTGTGTGGCACGGAGACGGGCTGCCTGTGAAACACCGAGCTGAGAGCAGCATTCTTAACAGGAAGCGCAGATCTGATTGGAAGCAGTACCTCGGACTTCATGCAACTGTGTTTCTAGAAATGTTTCATTTGTCACCTGGGCTGGGGTGCAGGCAGCTGCAGTATATTCTCATCACCTACAGCCACTGGCCTGTGCACAAGCGCCCAGGTTTTCCCTGCCAAGTGTCCCAGCCATACTGACAGCAGGGCAGAGATGTCCTGCTCCTGCCACAGTGCCTGCTACTGCAGGTAAGAGGCTGTAGCACAGGACTCTCCAGTCATAAATGCCACTGGAGAAGCAGCATGGTGCTAACATTCCACCACAGTCTGCTCCAACAGAAAGTCAATCACTACTTGACACTGATGTTTTTATTCATAATCCTATTACAGAAGAAATGAGAGATTTTGTTGTCACATAGTATTTCTTAAAGTGACCATGATGGCACAAAGCACAAATTCACTATGAATTTTTGTGACTTGTACCTTTCTCAGAAACAGCTCCTGCCTTGGACTCAAGGAGGACAAACACAGTTTACCTCCCATCACTGACGAAGGCTGTAAATGCCGCTAGTCAAGCCTGGGCAGCTGCATGCGCTCACCAGGCTTTTAAGAGGACAACGGGCTGCTCTGTTGAGTGCATCTGCTTAGACTTACATGTACCCTCATTTTTGCCACTGTGCATCCTCACAGTGCCTCTTTTCAAAGCTGTCTGACCTACATGTGAGAAGCAGCAGTTATTTTGCTGGAAATTAATTTCTTGGTATAACTGAATAGTGCACTTTTTAAGAAAGGTCTCTAATGAAGTTAGCAAAGTTGGCTTTTGGTCCTGCTATAGAGAGGCCAAACCCACACATTTAACAAAGCAAACAGCTGAGGCAATTAATAGCAAAGCAGCAACCCAGGTGAAGCTTTGATTTGAACAGCACATTCCAGTCTAGGTGGAGGGCAGGGGAAGAGTATCATCCCTTCTGGCAATCATACCTGTCCCACTTTAAGCCTTCACATAGTTAAAGACAAAGTTTCATGAGTTACTTCATTGTCTCCATCTGCTTGGTAATAAACCGGTTTACAATTGCGAACTATAGATTTGTGCCAATAGCTGTGCAGTTAACATTATGGTTTGCCTTTTTTTTTTTTTCTTTTAAACTGGCCACATAAAACTGATAGTGAAACCTCCCGGAAAATAACTAAACCCAGCTGGATGTCACCTGTGGACAGTCATTTTCAGGGGAATTCTGGCTCAGCAGCAAGGAAGTCCTCTTGTTTGAAAGGCAAGACTGTATCAGCCATGGGCTTACAGAGACGGTCAGAGTCGTCTGGTGGTTGTTCTCCCTCTGCTGCACTCCTCTCATTTAACAAAACTGTTACCTGTCTGACAGAATCCAAGGGTGTGAAAGAAAACTATTTAATCATGAAATTCAGGAACAGCAGGTCTAAAGTGTGAGGAGGAAAAGGCCTTAGGAAGTAAACAGATTTCTTGGAAAATGGGGAAGAGAGCTACAGTGGCTTGGATGGGTATTTATGAACTGCTGTTTTGTACAGCTCAGGCAGCACGATTCTCTGAGAACTAAGAGAGGATTATATTCCACTTACATTATTCCTGCTCAGTTGTTTACTCTACCAAATGGGAAAATCTGCATCCAAACAGCAGAAATGCACAGAAACATGAGTATGATCTCTACCTTATAAAAAGATCTTGTCTTACAAGTTTAATTAGGTTTATTCCCACTGCAAAATAAATTTCTTAATACTTCACTTTAGGTTATTCATTTTGTAGATGCAGCATTTCTGTTAGCCTTTTACACAACATGGCATATAAAGACAATTACTTGTCTTTTGTACTGTTGTATGCCTTGAAATTTATGAACCAACTTTCACCCAAAAATACATTAGTGTGTAGTTAGTCAAAATTAACTTTAAAAATTCCCAGTTACCAAAAATGTCTGCTATCCTAAAGCAAAATTTTTCTACTGTATCATCTGTTTTGACTGAAATACAGTCCAAACTTGTATAAAAAATCTAACATTTGCAACAGTGGTAGTTTTTTGATACATTATGTTATTCCTCAGTGGCCTTGTGAGATTCAATTATTTCTAAGATGCTTCTATTCTACTGCTCTGCTGCTGTATGTGGAGAGGAGGAAAAGATAAAATTGGGCAGCTGGAAAAAAACAAGCTGTTTTGGTAACTATAAAATTGACATAAACACATAAATAATCTTTAGTCTGATATGGAAATCTATTAAAAAGCAAGCACTATATTTAATCAAGAGCCACTATGATTCAAGATTTAAGGGACTAACATGTATGGGTCACATTACAACACAAGTATCAAGTTCCTTTGCAATGACAATTCTGATGTCTGCAAAGCAAGCACCTATGTGTTGTTATAATCTAAAATCACTTCAAAAAGGTCACTGAAGTGTCTTTGAATGGTAAAAGATACCAGTTAAAATGAAACTCTAAGAGAGAAGTTCCTGTTATCCAGCCCCTCCATTGTTTGGTCCACATTTACCTAATAGGTAAGATACAAAACACAGTAACTGCAAATGCTGACTCTTTTAAAAGAGAGAGGCTAATGTGTTAATTAAAGCTGGCTGAGAAAACAGTATGTGGAGCTGAACATTTCAGCAGCGAGAATTGCAGAGTCAATGATGAAAAACAGAAAGCAGTTTGACTGAAAAAAGTTGTAGATCTTCTTATGAGAATGAGTCCAGTCCAGAAGCATAGTTCACATAACATCGAAATTCGTTGGCTAAATTTCGTGAGTGTTTCGGAATAAACTTGCATATCTTCACACCAAGATGCTTTGCTGCCTGTTCCTCCATGACTGCACCTGTAGCAAAAATAATTGGTGTTCAATAAGAAAAACAGTAACAGAATGTTTGGACTTTTTTCATAGCTCCTCCCAAATGCATATACAATAGAGCCTGGTTCTTTTTTAAGGAAGGAAGGCTTAAAGCAGCTACTCAGTCAGTCTTCCTTAACAACTGAATCTACGGGGAAATTTAAAATGATTCCAGAAGAATGGAAGACACCCCAAGCAAACAAATGTCTGAGAACTTTAATAAATAGATAGAGTGTATCAGTGCCCTTTCTACAGATAACAAACTTGAACTCAGCCTTCTTGCTACATGCCAAGGAAGTTAAATAGTAGGGAGCCATGGGAAACGCAAACAGATTACATATACTCTTCCACTTAAATAAACCACAGTGCAAGACTTGCAGCTATGCAGTGAGAAATCACATCCTTGAGCAGTATTTCTAAAACTCTGTAAGCTGAAGGACCACCTATCCATTTTAAGGAGAAAAATTCTGAGAGCCATCCTTGTGCGTGACTGCTGTGAGCAATTAAGCCAAGAAGTAGACTTTCTATGGCCACATATTGTTTTGATTTTTTATTTACTTTGCCTGCTTGGTTGAATTCTCTCAAATTGTATGTAAAAAGGGGCTTAGTCCTTCGCTTTTTGCAAAACTTTCCTGGATGCTTTCAGATGTCTTGTAATAACAATACAGTTTAGGAAACACCATAAAGAAGATACGTATCACTTCTTAAACCAGCAAGTGAATCTTCATAAAGAAGGGCCTGCAAGTACAGTTATGTAGTTATCTAGTTTCACTGCTCTTATCACTGGTTTTTAATTCCTCCTGCTATATTTCAGTGCCTAAGACACAAACAGTAAGTTGCAACTGTGTTTGCCACATCCAGATTTCAATCATTGCAATTATAATTTCTTTTACAAGAAAAACAAGTATTTCTAGAACTTTGAAGGATGATCTTCTAGTTCTTCAAAAATTCAGTAAAACTTGTAATGCTGTAAGAAAAAAATAACTGATTTTTAAAAGTCCTATTAAAAATCACTTGCCTTCAGTTTAAAACAAGGGTTTAACTCAAGCATTCAAACAAAAAGGTTAAGATACATATTCCCCCTTAAATTAATGATAATTCAGTATTATTGAGTGAGTATTTTTCTCACATGCGTGATTTTGTCTTTTGGGAGAGGGAAGATGCTTATGGGGACCTAATATTTTTATTAGTTATACCTGTGCAGAGCAGTATCTTTCCTTTTGTTAAGTATTTGATCGTCTCTGCAGTTTTCTGAAGACATTCCTCAGACAGATAGGGTGGATCTGCTACAACAATGTCAAAACTGTGCGGCAGGAGATTTTCAGGTAAGTTCAAAGGCTGGTTGTAATCATAGAAGATAAATTCTTCTCCATATACAGAAAACCTTTTGTCATACTCAAGTATACACACAGAAAAATCTTTACCATCCAGTTCTTTCAGTTTCTGGTACACACTCGGTGCGCTAACACATGCTATCCTGAAAAAGACACAGGAACTTAGAATATTGACTTGAAAGGCAAACAACAGCAACAAAAACACTGCAGAAGTCCTCACAACTGCTTTGGGAAAACATTTTAAACATTAGTCCCCACAATGTAAGCTATTGTTTCTCCATTCTAACAACTAATTACTGTAATAACTGAGTTTTAAGTGTTAAAGCCATTACCTATTCAACATCCATGCTGTACAAAGACCTTAAGCTTAACTACACAGAAAACTGTGCTTCAGAAAAGCAAGAAAAGATACTTGAAAACTTAAATTAAAAATTACTTCTTATAGAAATAGGAAGAAAACCAATTTTTTCCATCTGTTCTACAGAAACATTGTATCAAAACAGAGAAAAGAATTACAAGTTATTAATATGCTCTGGAGTTCTTTGTATTTCTCAAAAAATAAAAAGATTCCTAGTAAACTTTTACAAGACATAGCCTACAACAGTCCATAAAATCATAAATGGGAAGATTAGTATAAACTATTAACTAAGTAGAGCAAAGAAGTACAACAAGTAATGAATTGAACTGCATGCTCTGTCTACATAGTAGAAACAAAGTATATACAGAAAAGACATGTTAATCTACAACACAACTATGGTAGCAAATCTACTACCTGCCACCTTCTCCAGCTGCCACAACTGCTTCCTTGGCCAGGCATGACGCAGTTTCATCACTGTACCAAAACTGGCTCAGTTGCTGAGAAAGATAATGCAAATTACAAACACCATCAAATCTTCTGACTGTGCTATGTACAGTGAGGTGTGGTGAGTCATAACTGAAGAAAACCTAAATCCACAGCAACCTCCCAGTTCACAAAGTGTAAAGCTGGAAAAGAGACTATTTTCCTGACAATCTTTCTACTTCTGTAATCCAGTGATGTGCAGCAGGTATCTTACACCGCGTGTTTCCAAAGCATGCACAGCAGTATCAGGAAAACCAAGTAATCCAAACCACTGACAACCCCATGTGCCAATGCACAAGGAACTTGGAAACTGACAATACAGAAGGAAATAAAAGATAAAACTACTAAATCAGAAGGGATCAAAAAAAGAAAGAGAAAAAAATCCCAAACAATCCAGAGACAAATCAAAAATCAGTCTGTCACAAATAAAAACAAGCAGCAAAACAGCCATCCACAAAAGCAAAGCCATAAAGCATAGAGAGAAATATGATGCGGAAGGAAAGATCACCTGATCTTGTTACACTGTGTTTGTCTCAGACAGAGAGGAGTCTTTACTACCTTCACATGCCAGGCTGGAGTTAAAATTTCCAGAAGGGACAGATGCTTCTGTTAGCAGCTTTATTCCCCCTCCATGTACTTTCAGTTTGTACCCTCCCCACACACATGTAGAACAGACAACTATACCCAGATTTAATAGTAAAGCAAATCTCCCTACGGTGTTACTGTCCATGAATAAGAACATCTCGAGTTTTCCTCTTTTTAATTTAATTTCACTATCCATCCACAAAAGAAGCTCGATAAAGGGCTACTTCTCTACCTGTTCTTCATTCATTGAGGTTTATAGTTTCTTACCCAATCTTCTTCTATTGAGCCAACTGAATATTGATTAAACCCTTGGGAGGTCTTCATGCCCTCTCTCTGCTGCTGTTCCAAATAGAACTCCTGGAGGGCAGCCAATGTATGGGATGAAAGCTGGGGAATGTCATCATCATCATCATCCATTTTCCTAGATGTCAACCAGAAAAAAAAGAATTAATTAAATTAACCCTTTTCAGTGGTGAGTGCTTTTAATAACAGTGTAATCTCTTGAGGTATAACAACTTCTACCAACAATGCAGCTAAAAATGAAAACCTCCTAACAAAAGAAAACGTATTCCCTCTACTTAGGTGCTCTTAAATCAGTGAGAGGTTGATAGGAAATAACATCTTTCCACAGAGAATTTAGGAAAAGCAGCAACACTGTTCCCTTTCTGTACAACACAGATTTGGTTTGTATTCTTACCGGGAAGTTGTCACTGCAGTTCTTGGTTTCCTGAATCCATATACCTTGTATTTATCACCTTCCAGAAAAAACCTCCTTTAGTGGATCTGGCAAATTCTACAGAAATTATTCCCTTCTCTCCTAGAAATAATGATAGCTACTGGTCATTCCTCCCCATGTGCAAAGTTACACAATTTTGACTCAAAATGAAGTAAACTAGCATTCTAGCTCAGCATCAACTAGTTTTAACTTCCATACCATAAAAAGATTTCTTTGAATGCCAGAAACCTAAAATAAAAAAAAAAAAGGCAGGCAAGAAGCTCACAAAGATGTTTTTCTAACCTTACTCCACTGAAAACTTGCACATTTTGTGTGTAAAAACCTAGACATATATAAAAAAGACACGGTATATACTAATGGAAAAATACAGCCATTTCCAGAAAACTCTTGACATGGGTTCCGCTGCACAGAATCCCTGAGCCCTGCTCACCCTAGGCAGCTCGCAGAGTTTGCGTCCTTCCCAGAAGGGATGGTGCCACCTCATGGAATGACAGTGCCATGAACGACCCAGCACATGAAAAGTACTAGAGAAAACTGGAAAATACTCTTCTCTCAAAAAACCCATTTCCTCTGCAACCATTCTCAGAACTAGCACACAAGCAATGACTTCAAGAGGACTTGGAAACAGGAGCATGCCTGACAGAAGTCCCCAAGAACCGCCTGCCACCTGAACGGTGCATAAACATGAGCAATTTCAAGTATGCCTGCTCATGGTTTTTCTTCTCCCCGTCCCCTGCATTACAACTAGAATTCCAGAATGGGCAGTCTCCTCCTCTTCCACTCTAGCAGAGCTTTCAAGATGAAGTTTCCTAAAACGGTTCCGCCCTGATTACTGGAAAAAAGGTACCTTAACCTGCCACTGTGAGATAACTCAGAGAGTTTCTCTGCCATTCCACTGACAGCATACACATCTACACTGGATAGGAGGAAAGTGCTTGGCTTTTCCAGAATATCACTTATCGACTTGCTGGCTTCTCAGGCCAGGCTGGCTAAACAGGGAATCGTTCAGAGCCTAAAGACACAGCTGTGGCATAAGCCTCACACAAGAGAATTTCAAAATCAAGCTACCTAGCAAGACCAAAATCACAGATTTTTTTTCCATACTTTTTTGTTGACTAAAACATAAATGCCTTAAAAATAAATACATTATTAAATTATGTATTAGAGTATTTTTTTATAAAAATGACTGCAAGTTCAGATAGATAATACAGTTTGTAACCACAATGCTCTAACAATTCGCAACACTATGATCCATTTTAGGTCCTATACAATTAATTTAAAATCACTCCTTAACTCACAAATTTTTATTAAATGAACGATACATGTAGTAATCTGGTTTGCTATTATCCCCTAAGCAAGGATACATCTATGCTTTGACACTAAGAGACTGCAACAGATGTGAAATTGCAGTCCTTAAGTTAAAAGTTGGAAATTTTATCTTCTGTTCAGTGAGCCCATACAGGCACTTGAAAGGACTAAATCCATGCCCATGAAATGAAACCGTCACAGATAAAAGAGCTGATGAAGAATTTCCCATTGTTTCAGTAGATAACAAGGCATACTCCCACAGACATCTTTTATCTATTAATAATTTTTTAGTTGATTTTTTAAATAGTTTTCCTTTTGGTTTGTAAATTAAAGCCTTAGGAACTAAGGAACTTAGGAACTATGAGGTTGCAAGGAGAGGTAACTTAGAACATATGCTAGAAAGATTATGTACATCTACTAAAAATGCCTCCAAAATTCAACATATTTTTCTGACATATACTGACTTAGGTAATTAGCATGAACACATTCTCATGCTTAAGAATTACATCAGAAAACTATTAAAGTGAGTGTATGTGAACAAGACTTGTAAATTCCTTCAAGGGAGACAGTTCTATGGATTGAAAAGCCCTCTATACACCTTCCAGAAAGTTCACTGCTCTCAAGTCCAGAAGCAACCCCGAAACTTTTGGGGGGAGAATGGGAAGAAGCACAGAAATCCGCAGTGCCTCTGGCTCTTAAGGAACCTTTACACTCCTAATTCCCAAGGCTCCTGAGGCTCCAGCTGACCCATCTGTGCTTGCCCCAGGTCCCTCCACCAGCAGCCTGTGCTGTGTGCTCATGCAGACTCTTGACAGGAGCCACACAGGGGGACAGGGATGGATTTTAGGAATGCCCTGGGATTCTATGCCCAAATGGAACTGTGCTCCTGTCCAGAGAAATCTGGAAACCTGCGGTCATAGGTCAGTTGAGACAAGTGCCCCATGTGCCCTTGCACCACTGCTCACCCCATAAAGACAGAACACATAGCTTGCTCCAGAGGTTAAATCCTTCTAGATCCACAGCACTATTTGAGAGGAAGCTCTTCTCATACAGGGGAAAGCAGGCAGGAGGGGGATCTATATTTACATGCCACCTGAAAAAATACTCTCTTTGTGAAGTATACACCTTCTTCAGAGCTTTTACCAAGAGACTGCACCAAAGGTGACTCTAACATCTCTGCCAAAGAGGCTTCATCAGCCTAACCCATGTCTGTAAGCTGGGGCTCCCTGACTGCCCACGCAACTTGGAAATACCATTTGGTAGGTGTACCAGCCAGTTCTCAATGCTCATTCTTTTGTGGCACCCTAAAGATGTTACCTCACTGCAATAAAATGTCCCTTAGCTGAAGGGGGAAAAAGGACTGCTGAAAGGCAATGGAATAGAAATACAACTGGAAAGCTATGCTGTTTGTTGCTGGGAAGGGGGAGGAAGGGGACAGTGTAGGCCCCTTAGATGTTTTACTGAGAATATAAAAAGCACATGTGCAATTTCAGAAAAGATCTTATTCTAGAGTAATGTGGATGTAAAAACAGAGAGCATGAAATGGAGTTAAATATAGTTGTCTGTATTTCTTCCAAGCTGCCCAAGTTAGTCTTTGAGACAAGCAGCTCATCATCTATGGTGTTTGTAGCACACAACAAGAAAAGCTGGGCAATGGTGTGCACCCATAATGAAAAGCACCTGGAAGGGGCTCCAACCACCTGCCTGGAGGTAAGGGAGAAACTGGATCCGAGGGACTGGAATGTTACTACAGGCTGGACATGTGCCCTGATACCTCAAAAGCCAGAAGACACTCCACTCTGCTCTAGCTTCAGCTTGTTATCTGTACAGGAATCGAAATCCTGTGTCCTCAGAAAACAATCAGAGGGGTGGCCAAACTAACCCACATGCAGGTGCCGATGGAGTCTGTCCCACCACCGTAGGAGAATCTCTCCTATTGGAAACAATTTTTCAGATCTTTAAATCCTAAAAGGAGTGGATTGACAATGATTTGACAAGATACTGGGAGTATTGCCAAATGCACTCTGACAGAATAACTGACACAACAAAGGGTATGAAATGCATCAGTATAAAGTACTTTAGACCAAAAGAGATCCTCCTGCCAGCTGGCATAATTGAGCTGCTAGGCCATGCCTACATCTGTTTTGTAGAGTCTTCCAATGTGAATGAAAACTTCTCAAACATCTGAGAAGTCACCCTCAAGCACAGGCAGGCAGCTTGGTCCCTTGCACTCAACTGGGAAAATCTTGGAAAGTTGAGTATTTGGGGCCCATGTGCCATGAAAGAGAACAGCCTCTCAAGAGAATAACCAAGCCAGGGGATGTCAGAAAAGCAGAACTGACAAACCTGAAGCAGTTTTCTTATGTACTAATGGTTTTGTGGAGTAGTGAAATAGGGACAAGGCAGGATTTGCGGCCAGGGGGAGCTCACCTGCCACAGATCTGAGACAGCTTCATTTCAGGATTAAGTCTGACTAACTTTTTGTTGATGTCCATTGCAAAGGGCTCAAGAAGAAAGCTGTACTAGGTCAGGTCAAGCACTGATACCCTGATACCAGTCATTCTTGTGTCCTGAAGGGTTGATACTGCTAATTCCATCCTAAAGTCAACCAAACCCAATGTCTCAAATGGACCAAAATAAGGCACATATAGGTGATACTCCCCAATCTGTACTCTCCCAGACTTTAACCATTTTCTCCTAATGAAGTTGTTTCTGCACCTCAATTGATTCATTCTGTCAGTGCAGTTCTCAGAAACACTTATCCAGTGTCCCTTAAATTACCATAAAATTTTTTAATCTACAATGTCATCTCGTGAGAAGCTTCATTTTATCAATCATTTTATGAATAACTACCTCTTCTTGCTGTGAACATGCACTCGTTTCACATGGTGAAGACACCCAATGTGTCAGAAGAGAAAGCAAGTGGTTGAGCCCTACATTCTCTCCACGTGTCATTTCACAGACACCTCTAAGTCATCCCCCTTCCCTCACTCAGCAAATTGGTTCTTTTCTAGCCTGAAGGGTCTTAACCCTCTCTGATGAGCTGACAAAAGTCTTTCAATGCATCTACTCTTCCTTGTAGAATCCTAATATACCCTTTTTTTGAGCAGACTAGAACTCTACAGAATGTCTAAGATACATATGATCATCTTTATTCTGTTGTTTCATGATCTTTTCTGTTACACTCTACTGATTTTCCTAAAAAATTCTAGCATTTCGTGTGTCTTTTTGGCTGCTACCAAACACTGATATGGCATTTTTGAAGAATCATGTGTCATAATCCCGAATCTCTTGACAGTGTGGGAAGGGAATTGTGTCTGATAACATGATTAAGTAGAATCTACAAAGAAATTTAAAAGGAGCTGTCGAGAGCTCCAAGTTACCAACACATACAGAATAAAACTGAACAGAAGTTGTGGTCTCTCTTTCTCAACAAAAACCAGGGAAAATACTGAAACTAGAAAAGGTTCAAGAAGGGCAGTAGGACATCAAAAGGGTAGAAAAGCTTTTGCAGGGTGATGAGTATGAGGGAGGAGTAACTAAAGGGTGTGACAGAACCTGTAATCATGAGTGGCACGAACACCACGAGAAGAAATGGACTGTGGTTTTCCAACGCAAGAATTAAAAGGCCAAGTGTATGCTGCAAGGGCCTTGACCCCAAAAAACAAAACAAAACAAAACCAAACCCCCCACAAACCAAACAAACCTAACCCAAACCAACAAAACCAACCCAACAACAGCAACACAGCCACCATCAAAGGGAGCCGGTTCACGACACAAGGTGCTGCTGAGCTACAGAATCCCCTGGTGACTGAGTTTCACAGCGCACCGAAGTAACGCAGAGTTCACAGCAGGGAGACTCTGAGGGCATGGCCACACGTGCGGACACTGCGCTGGAGTCACAGGGCAAGCGCAGGAGGGCAAGCGCAGGAGGCCTGGTGGCTGCTGGAAGGCAAAGCAAGGGAAAGCCAAGCGCGGCATGTCCCAGCCGCACTCCCCCCCTTCCCAGCAAGCACGGAGGGAGCGCTGGCAGGGCTCGGCACCGCGGGGCCGCTCCTACACCACGGCCAAACGCGGCGCCTCCTGGAGAGGGCCCCTTTCTCCCGCGCCCTGCCGTGCGGGCCGACGGCTCCGAGGGCGCGCTGCGGCGGGCACGGGGTAAGCCCTGCCGGCCCGGCCCTGCCCCCGGTGCCGCGGGCAGGAGGCTCGGCGCTGTGCCGGCACCGGGGGCGCGCCGCCCTCACCGCGGACACGGGCGGACGCGCACAGTGTGTGTGTATGTGTATGTGTATGTGTGTGAGGGGGCTCCGAGCCGCACCACCGCCGCCCACGCGCCGCGCCACTCACCGCCCCGTGGATCCCTCCGCGCGCGCGCGGGGCTCGCCCGGCCCCGCCCCGCCCCGCCCCGCCCCGAGCGCGGGGTGCGCGCGCCCCCTGGCGGTGACCGCGGCCGGGGGGGGGGAGAGGAGCGGGGCCGCGCTTCCCGATCCATATCGCGATCCATATCGCGATCCATATCTCCTTGTCTGACACTTTGTGGAGGTTTGAGTTGGCTCCCTGCCAAACCCAACTGCCGGCCACACAGATGCCTACCCCCCCCAGAAAGAAGGGAAAAAAGTACCAAAAAGACAATTGTATTAAAAGTATATATATATATATATATATATAAAAATATTCACATATATTACAATTATATACAGTCAAACACTATGAGTCTACAGAACAAATCCCAAAACAACCCCAAAA
>JAWWEE010000001.1:44483929-44570870 GCA_035221455.1 Xenops minutus
GGTGTGGAATACTTCCTTAGTTATGACATTGTTACCAAGGAAGGCCTAAACCAAACCCAAGAAAACTAAACCACCACACACCTCCAGAGCATTAACGAGTGTGGCGAGGTGTGGGTCAGAGACTACAGACAAGTGACAACTTCAGTAATTCTCCTGTTTCCTGCATATTTGTAACACGCTTTACGTGAAAACCATTCTGATAATGAAAAGGTACAGGGGACTGGGATGACACATACTGTCAGCCCGGATTTCCCAGAGCAGCAGTGCACCCCATGACAGGGAATTCCTCCTCACCAGAAGAGTCAGAGATCATGTAAGGGCACAGGGCTGTGTGGGGGATTGGGGGTAGGCAGGGAGACATCACTTAGCTTATGATACCAGATACTACTTGGCAGCAAACAGACATCTCAAGACCTTGCCTGAATCCTGTTACAAGACAGTTCTAGAAGGAAAGCTCGGAAGCAGCTTGAGTGACCCTGTAGGAAGGAAAACAGGTTCTCTTGCAGTGTAATTTCTTTGGGATTCAAGGACAAACAAACCACAAACATGGGAACACCTGCAAAGTGCACCCTGCGAGTATTAATAATTGGATTTTATGGTTCCTAATCTTTTTTGCAGGAAGATGTTTCTAGTTAAGCTATCTCCCCTATCCTTTCACTGACAGAGCCACATCACACAGCACTGGCACCAGTGTCCTTAACCTGATGACACAGACCACTGCCTCTTCACTAATGCATTTGTTAGATCAGAAACAGTTTTTAAAAACACAGTTCTACCCTGGAAAGCAACAGCAATTTGTTACTCAAAAGGCTTTTGTGTTTTGGTGTTTTGCATTTTTATTTTTACTCTGCTGTATTTTTTCTCTAATAATGAAATTCCATACTTTTCAGTCCTCTTGCTATAGCATAAGCCATATATCCATATGAAAAAGTATTATCAGCTTTAATTAAGATGAGATTATTAAATTCTAATTGTAGAATATCTTCTGTTGCCATTAAGCCTAAAAATATTATTACTAGATTTCCCCCTCCCGCCCCCCAAACCTTGACATTTTTAGGACTGGCAAACCAACTGCACATGGATTTGGAAGGCTGACAAGCACACAATCCTTTACAACCACACAAGGATTACTTCTAGTTCATGTCAACAGAATCTTACTTCTGATGATGGAAAGTAACAGAAGTGGAAATCCTCTGCTTGCAGAACAACCTACAACATACCTCACCTTTATAGGTGAAGCTTGCTGTGCTCTTTCTTTCAATACTGAGCTGTTGTCTTACAGATGCAGAATCAAAGGTTCACTGGAGCCCTGTGGGACAGCTGTGCAGGCCAGGTACATCCTGAGACCTTGAGGCACCGGGGAGGACAGGCTGTCAGTCAGCCTCTTAAAAGCTTGCATTTGCTCCATGAATTCAAACACAGTAGTAAGTTTTCATCCTCAAACAGTTCACTGACTCCCGACTCTTTCTTTATGGAGATGCAAGTCTGAGAAACATGACAGTGATACATGATCCCTGCGACTTCCATTTTGCCAGGCTTTGTGCATCCCTTTGAAATAATTCAGAGGCCGTAAAGAGCACTACAGTCTTCAGATTGAAAAGTGCTCTACTTAAGTGGCCACCAGTTGCTTAATACCACCTAGTGGTATTAACATTTTGAATGGACTTTAGAAGTATTTAAAAAACCCCAAACCAACCCTGAAAGAGAATTACCAGTATGTGTACCTTTATATACTTTCACATTCCCATTGATTGCACCATTCTTCCTGATTTATGCAGTTCCCTCAAAAAATGTCCTGAGATAAATGGTAACATACAACCTTTATGGGATTTTCTGGCCCCAAAGCCTTCTCATGGTAGTTTTTGAATTCCCCCTCCCAAAAGATGTAATCACTCTGCCATCACAAGAAGCAGGAAGGAAAATATATAAAATATATTTAGCAAAACCAGTAAAATTAAAGTAGAACAGAAAATGCAGTCAAGTAGCAAACATGTACAGCAGCAGATTTTACAGTTTTTCCTACACATACCTCTGCACTTATTTCACACACACTTTTTAAGGAGAAGAAAATAGAAATCAGATAAAGAAAGAAAACTTTTTTCCTGAACACTAAATGGGGTGTATTACTGCTTTTTGCTTTTGAAACTTCAACTATATATACCTCTAAGAAAAATAAGAGGACACCCTTTTCTCTGTCCCTAAAACAATATTACACTGTCCTCCTTTTACAGACTATAGTGGTATCTTAAATAGTTACACACGCAGGATCTAGACATTATCTGGCCATCTTAAGGGATGCAGGTAACAAACATTTTAACCAAGTTACAAAACAGGTATCCGATTTTTCCAGCTTTCCTGAGGCTGAGTGAATTGTTTAAATACATGTGCGCTTATCAAAATCCATGTTACAGTACATTTTAACAGTAGTTTGTTAAGAAATCATGAAAGTGCATAACAGCCTAAAAGCAGGCAAAAAGTACTTCAGAAGAACAGTCATTCCTTAAAGTGGCAGAAGAATATAAGCCTTCCCCAAAGCAGTATTGATCCTGTGTGAGGACATCAGTGATCTTCCTAAAGACTCCACAGTGTGGTGGTGGGGTTCGGGCTTTGGGGTTTGGTGTTTTTTTTCTTTTGAGTTACAACAATCATTTGAACAAATAAAAGACCATTAGTAGTGTTGGTGCAGTTCCAAAATTAAAGAAAATGTCCTGACAACTTATTAAACAGAGCTACGAATGAGGCTTTCAATTCAACACTTGTGCTGGAGTCTAGCGATGACTTTCATTCAGTAAACACCAAACACAGACTGGAAGCAGTTTGAATATGCCGCAAATCTAAACTGCAGCATCTAAAACAATACGTTAAAGCAAATTAAACATACATGTCTTTACAACCATGAACAGCAGGCCAGACACAAAGGGGAAGAAAAAAGGAAGTATATCACACCCACAGCTTTGCTTTACTCTAACTTGCAAAGGCAACAGAATGTCAGAAGAATCAAATCTGATACCATCTAATAGATGTTAAGGTGAAAACAGCCGTTCCATAAGAGTCAAATATAGACAGGAGGAAAACTAGTAATGAATTATGTATCAGTCACAGTGAGTAACTTCAGTGTTCCCTTTGGAGATTTAGACTTGTCTGGAATGTCTTCCAAAATAAAGAAGAATGTATTATTCAATTAAGAAAACTTACACTGATAGTATCACATTTAATTTCACAGAATTCCAAAACAGCACTTTGTTTACCCCAACCGATGTGTGGATGAAATGGCAGGCATTTATTAACCCCTATCAAGATGAAATGGGTTACAAAGTTACAGGACAACACTTGTTGTGATTTCTTTTTCTTCTTGCAGTGTAAAATGATTTATTTTTCTTTCTCCAGATAAGGTTGCAAAGTTTTTTACTTTCTTATCGTCCTCCTTCCCTCTTCCAGTTCATGTACAACCTTCTCCTTGGACGGCCCAGACAAATTCCACTTGGGAGGGTTGAGCTTTCCTACCTTTCTGCTTGTAAGACATGGCAAATCACTGAAGGAAAAAACCCACCACCAACTCCACCACTCACAATTGAAGCAAATTTAGGTCTCATAAAGGCAAAATTGATGGAGTTTGTGTACACTTAGACAGACAAGTGTGAATGACGGCTTTGTACCCAAATCATTCAAGTTTATTCCAGACCTTGTATTTAAGGTAAAGCAGAATAGTTCCATTTTCTACATGAAAGGCTGTTTGGATACGCTGCTGTTAGTCTTACCAGCTGCTTTCAGGAATTTCCTCAAAATTACCTTAAATGTTTCCATCCTTCACCAAAATGTTCGCTGAACTAACCATGCCAATATAAATATATAACTGCAATAATTTTACTTCTGAAACCAGTAAAATTCTAGTGATACATACAGCCAAGATGAATAGCAAGCTGTCACCACCATAGCTGTTGCGTAGTTTTACTTTCAGGATTTGTGAAGCTTTTTTTTTTTTTTTTAAAAGATGTGAGTGCTTGTAAGTAAGAGGGGAGCAGTAGAAAATAGCTGTAAGTTTATCCAAATGTAATTTATGATAGCACATTAGGAACTGCTGCCTGTAACTGAACTTTTCTGATATCCATGAAGTAACATACTATAAGATGTCCCTTACATGGGAACAGATTACAAGCTTGGAGAACATTTCTGTGCCTGATATCATTAAAAACAGTTTAGATGAAATATACACACACATACAAAATGAAAGACCCAGAAATCACTATTCCTTTTGGGTAGACAAAATACCACCAAAAATAGTGACATAAAAAGTCTCCGTTAATAATTTTTTTAGAAGATGGGAAAAAAAGATCAATTTGATTATTTATTTATTCACAGCCATTCCTGGTAATTGCAGTCCAGTGGAAGATACTCATGCTGTACTCCTAATCACACTTTTCTCTGTTGATGGACAAACTCATGCCTTAAATGCGGATGTAATTTAAAGTTACCCCATCAACTTTTAACCTAATTACTGCCCATTTAGTGTAGCCAAAGAGCAAAGTGTGTAGCCTAAGGTTTCAAAATGTTCCTATTTTTGTTTCTACCATGAGGTATAACAAATGCTGTATCGGGGATTCACCACAGATGAGATTTTAGAAAAACATTAAACAAGAATACACACAAATCACACATGGCCAAAACAAAATAATAAAAGTCTTTAGTGGAAAACAATTTGATCCTCCTCCTGCTTATGGATCTTAAAAATACACAAAGTGATCATTTCAAAATTGAAAATTCAGTTGTGATAAGGCTTGATTACACAGCCATTTCCCAAGTCTTATTGCAACAAATTGTGAAATACTTTTATGCAACTTCATATCTTCAACTGTACAGGTAAAACAATACTTGAAATCAACTAGCACTTCAATCCCTGTGTTTTTAATATATAAACTCAACACAGTACTGAATTATACATTTAAAATATTTACACACTTGACCAACAGCAGTACTAGCATTTATTGCCTTAAAACTGCATGTTCACTGCATGGAGATTCCTTATTTTGCACAAAAGGAACAAATAAAAGAGGACTATTTTTTTTCCTAATTATAAACTCTAGAATGTCTCAATGGGTGATTGAAACATGCTGGGCAATGCTACTAGAAAGGTTTTATCAGTTTGAAGTATCAAGCTGTAAGAGGTTAGAAAATCACATGGGCATTATTTTTTGAGGTTGGAATGGTCTTCCAAATCCACTTAAGAATGGCTTAAAAGAACAGGAAAAGCAGCATAGGAAGAAATGAAAAAGCAGAATCAGTTTTAGTTCACTGAGGAGAAGGGAAAGCCAGGGGTATCTTACTTCTCAGTTGTTAGGGCCCCAAGAAATCTCATACTGCAAAAAGCCTTTTATAAGACAGCTGAGAGCTTAAGGCCCTGGAGCAAAACGCACTTCATGATTTGCTTCATGATCAGTGCTAGAAAGCATTAATCTAATTTACTGTTAAAAGGGCACAATCTACTCATATTAAATGCAAATTTTCAGAGGGGGGTGAGGGGGATAAAGCAGGGCTGGGACTGGCTCTTTAAATTTTAATTGTTATCATTAGGCTTTGGTTATACTGAGTAACTGGAACACACACAGCAGAAACAAGTGGTATTTGTTCCTTGCAGAAAGGTGTAGAAAAAGCAAGATCAAACCAAACAAAAAACCCTACCACAGGCAGCACTTGTCCTAAGTAGGTACACCAAAGCCTGACAACTAACAACTGTGCTCTCCCTGTGTAGACCAGAAATGAGGCACACTGGTGGCACACCTTATTTAAGAAGAAGCCACCATTTCCATCAGCTGTAATTGAAATAATGACAATTTACAGCAAGCACTCCTGTACTGCAGTAGATCAGTCCTGGGGAATCCTGCACCACTGCTACCTCTCCTGGCCATTATAATTAAGAAAATCTGTTCTCATTACAGCAAATCTTACACCTCGCAAAACTAAAGTATATAA
Source organism: Xenops minutus (assembly GCA_035221455.1). Classification (NCBI taxonomy): domain Eukaryota; kingdom Metazoa; phylum Chordata; class Aves; order Passeriformes; family Furnariidae; genus Xenops; species Xenops minutus. The sequence continues at coordinate 44,489,897 of JAWWEE010000001.1, forward strand.
TATCTACATAGCATCTTGGATCCTCGAGGCATTTTATAGGCATAAACTAATCCTCACAACATCCTTGTGAGGTAGATAGGTGTTAATGCTATTTTAACAATGACACAAGTTCTAGCAACTTGCCAGTGGCCACAGAGGATCCAGTGGAAAAACTTATTACAAAATTAGAGGAGCCTGGCTCCTACTCCTGTGCTTATATTCATCAAGCTACTTTCATAAAGAAAACCCCAAACCCACTCCTTCTTATGCAATTACTTAACAAAACCTGAAATTACTTTAAGTGTTTTACAAAACAAATGCTGCAGTTCATGTTTTTAATAGTTTTACAGATCACAAATTAGAATTTCCTTTCCCTTTTAAATAATTAGATTTTGAATGGACAACAGACTGCTCTGAGCAAGCTTATTTTCTAGAACTACATGGCTTAGATAGATATAAAGGGAACTGCCCAAGTAAACACTGGGGCTTTAGTGAGCACTACACACTATGAAAGAGATTACTCCAATTCAAACTCCCCTCCTTCAACTAGTAGGATTTGGACATGCTGAGAAAATGAGTTTCTTGTTCCTGAGAAAAAAGGCGAGCCCTTTACCACTAAACAGTGAAACACAAACCTCTGAGCAAAAAGTAGCAGATTCTGGTGGTAATTCAGTGAAGCTAATTAAGGCATAAATGCATGTGAAAGTGGAAGTTGCATGTAGTAGCAACGCACTTCTGCCTGTCCGTATGTATCTGTGCTTTCAAGGTCTTGAATTTTTTGATTGAACTTGATGGTCATGCTTGTCAATGTCGAAAATTGTAGGTTGAACAACAGAAAATTATTCTGCCAGCATTAGAACTATTACAGTGGAGAAGGAGCTAGCAAAATGCGAAAGAAGCGACTTGATTTCTAGTCTCAGAAGGAAAACAATGATCAATAATCTGTTTTAGCAAAAAAAGTCCAGACAAATATATTTGTTATAGTTATATCATGCAGCATTTATAATTTGGTTTGAGTTGCTTTTTTTCCCTTCAAAAAAAACAGGTGCATTTTTAGAACCATTATTCACTTTGCACAGTGAATGGAAAATCAATGCAGTGATGCTATAAAACTTTCAGAACACTTATATGGAGCCAGCTCTCAGTGTTCACTAAAAATGGTCTATGAGTCTTTCCCATGGACCTCAGTGAGCTTTCACATCTAAATTTACAGCAACTGGATGTGTTGTAGAAGATGACTGAAGAATTTTTTTTTTTTTTTGGTAGGGATATAGAAGCCAAATAGTTCAGGTAGAAGCAGTCACCAAGCCAGCAGGAACATGAATGAATAAAACTTATTCCCAGAAGCTTTTGCAACAATTTTATGGATATCACTAAGCAGACATCTTAGCATCTGCTCTAAAATAAACATAAAATGGCATGGAAAGATCCCTGTTGAATATATGAGAATGTAAGAAAAGAAACAGAAAAGTATAACATTAAGCAGAAAAATTACAAAGAATAACAAAACCCTTACTTGGACAGTTTCCCTTTAACATATAATATTAATTTTAAAAGAAGGGCAAAGGAACATTTTAAACAACCTTCAAAACTAGTCTTTGAAAGTAAGTATTCATACTTTAGCAAGCTTTGATAGTCAAAGGATGCTGTGTATCTCTGATTGTTACAACACAATGGGCCTCATAAGAAAAATAATGGCTATGACCTTTACTTTGTCCTGAATACAAACTCAATTTGTGCTCCCATTTATCACTATGCAAGAGGATTTCAAAATGTTAAAGTTAATAAATATTTTTAAATAGTGAGCCAGCTTTAGGATTAAAAAAAAGTAGTGACAGAGCTATTTAAAAAAGAAATTAGCGAAATGAGTGTATCAGTTATTCAGTCAGATCCAAAAAAATTGAAAGTATTTGCTATGATCTCTTTGAAGACTTTGGTCTAGATATTTGTCAATGAGCACATAACAACAAACTAGCAGCTCCTACTGCTGCTTATGTTCCCAGGCTTCAATGCCCTTCATCTGAAAAAAAGGAAGTTTCAGAACCGCTGCCCCATCCAATATACAAACTCAAAAACTCCAGAAGCAGTTTCAAAAACATAGTAAACTCCAGACAATTAAAAAAAAAAAAATCAGCCAGCACAACAGTTTGAAACAGAAGGATCTGCTCAGATAATTATCTTTTGTGCAAGTGCACAGTCAAGAAATCCCTTAAAGAAAAGCATTAGAGTTTCAAGAAAAAAATGAGAGCAATACCCCTGTTCTAAACCACTATGCAAATATCTTAGAAATAAAATACTAGTTGGGAAGGTACATTATTATCTAACAAGTTTTATGGTCACTTTGTAATGTGTAAATCTGGCCTCACATTGTTTTCACATAAATTAAAAGAGAAAAATATAATAAAGAGATGGCATTTTTGGCCTTGTGGATCCATGCTTGACTCATGTATGGATTTAACTTAAGGGGAAATTAAAAAAAAAAAAGCCTTAGGGCCTTAGATCACTTATAGCACAGTATTAGAGATTCGTGTCTTTTAAAAATTCTGGCTATTGTGACTAATTTTGAGATGAATAGCTGAAGAATGGCACGGAATTGCAAACATGAAGCTATACATAGCCATACAAAGGTGTATACTGTACATTTTATATAAATTTTAAAAACACATGAGAAATATTCAACAGCATAATCTAGCAGAGATCTTAAATAGAAGGGCCCACTTCTGCCTCCGTGTATTTCCACAAACATAATTTTACTAGACATGCAGCATTTGTGTTTGCTTCAGTTTTCTCTGGCTCATGACAGGAGACAAAGCAGGTCTTGCTTTCATATTTGTGTGCTGCTCTCCCTTGTTGGCTCCCTATACTCAGGGCACTGTATTCTGCTATCGTAATAGCTAAAGTGCTGATACAAAAAACCAAGCAAGAGCAGAGGAGCTGGGAGGGCTCTGCAGAAGTGGAGCTGGATTCAGCAAAACCAAAAATCTCCCACAGCACTAAACATCCCGATTACCTTTCCCTGCTTGAGTCAAACAAACGCAAACCTTGAGTAAAAGGGTCCGATGGCCCTGTGCTAGCGTAATTGTTTAGCTAATGCCCCAGCTTCACAAAATTTGCCAGTAATTCACACCTTTTGGGTTGTTATTGCTTAAGCAAACAGTTCAGTGTAGAAATACAATGCAGTTTCCATCAACCCGGGTAAGAATCAAAACAGATACTGAAAGTAAAACTACACATGAACCTTGCTTTAGACACTCATTCCAAAACGACATGTCAACATGAAAGGCTGCAACAGGTACACAGCAGCTCAGTGCGAACATCCTAAACCAACTCGGAGGAGTCAAATCTTGCCTTATCTGAAGTATATGAGCTTTTTTTTTTCTTTTTAAATTAAGGCAATGAAATGGCTACAGTTCCTAAAGTTCATTTTAGGGGAACAAAAATATACACCTTTTTTTCTTTGAACTCTAGGCAGCGGAACATAATGTAAAAATCTGCACTGCATTAAACATGCAATGTGGGATTGATGTAGAAAAACAGAACTAAACACAAGTTAAAATGCCATTTGGTTTTTCTTCCCCATTGAAACAAACTCAAAGAGAGGAAAAAATAAAGCTTAAAATCAGCTAAACTGTTTAGAGCTTTATATGTATCTGCATCACACTCTAACGTGATTTTGGGTAGAAATCTGTATGTTTATATGACCACTCATATTTTAAACCAGTGCAGGGGGAAAGGCACTGCATTTAGTTTTCATTGTGCCCATATCTGTTTGCACATATATGGAAAAAAAAATAAATTCGAGTTTTCTGTTCATTCTCTCCCACATATAAGTATGACAGATTGCAGCTAACACATAATAGCAGAAGCTGATTCAAAGTTGACCTCTCCTATTCCATTGTGTTATGTTCAAACTTCCAGGCTCTCTAGAATCTGAGATGGCTGCAAAGAACCCAGAGACAGGTACAAGATCTAGTCAGCAATCAGCATTTCTCAGTGCATTTTGCAGAAAGGGTCTAAATTAGGCATAGAGTTTTGTGGTTTATTTTACACAGAGAAGTCCACCAACATTTGCCATAAATTCTTCTAAACTCTTTAAGAAGGCCATCTTCTGCTTACGGTCCAGTGTAGGAGGAGTGCTGCTTGCAGTAAGTTTGTTGAAGGCATCTGCTAACCGCTGGTAAATTACTGGATCTTGTTGAGTTGATAGCAACGTTTCAACTAGCTCTGAATATTCAGCCTGTTAAATAAATATTTAAAAAAAATAAAAAAAATGATACAGTAGATACAACTTCTCTCATCAGGACAAGATTCAGAAAAAAGCTGTGACAGAAAACTATCAGCACCTCTTCACCAGTTGTCCAGTTTCACTGACCACTGTACCAGCAGCAACTATGAATCCCACAGCCTTTCACCTGCCTCTAAACCAGATAAAGTACTTCATCCAGGCTGGGTACTAAGGTTAAAGAAGTTAAAGAAGCCTTCAAAGCTAGGTACAGTGCTTTGCAGTGCAGAGTAAGATGACAATTTAAGGCAACCTCTTCAAAGGACCTTCTGGCTCTTTCTTAGCTTATTCCTGCAAACTGAACTGCTCTTTCTCCATGCCTGCCCCGTGTTCAGTATGCTACGCCAACCATCTCCTCGCAGAGGCTCTCCATTTTCTAGGGGCCCCTCCCTGGGACAAAACTTAGGTTCCTTTTTAAGAGCTTCCTACTTACTCTCATGCTTACTTGGACAGAAACAGAAGACAAAGAAACATTAAACATGACTAGAAGGATGCTGCCAAGGGGCAAACACCTGGAGCAAGCCCAAAGTGACTGAGCTCTGGGAGCATGGGTGAAGGACACAGGAGCTAGAATGGCATTCCTTTCAATTCTACCGGTGAGGGGTTGGGTGGAGGTAGACAGAACATGAATTTGCCACCTGTGGGTGGTATCACAGGGTCTTTTTGTCTTATGCGATTGTGAGTCCCTCTTTGAGGGATAAGGGCTTGCTAGCAAGAGAGGGGATCCATAGGAGGAAGCGGCTTATGAACATCTTTGCCAAAGGCTTGGCAATCTGGCAGGAAGTGCTTTAAAGGGCATGTTGGGGGGTGGTGGTAACAGCTTGTAGATAAGTGAGGAGACAGAGACAGTATTAAGAACGTAAGGAAGTGTGATGGATTTAAAAGTGGCTCATCGGGAAGTATTAAACAGGTTGAAAGGAGGCCAGTGTCAAATGTCTGTGTAGAAATGCATTCAGCTTTGGAAACAAAAGGAGCTAGAGCTACCTATGCAGGTGCAGGGTGGCAACATCATTGCAGACACTGAGATGTGGTGGGACAGGTGACATGACTGGAGTGTTCCAAGAGATGGATGGAAGCTCTTTAGGGATGACAAGACAGAAAACTGACACTTCTGTGAAACAGCAGCTCAAATTAGGGATACTTTTCTACAGACAGGGCAACAACCTAGTTGTGTACTTATGGATCATGATCAGAGGAGAGGTGGCAAAGATGATATCATGGTATGATCTCGTTACAAATCTCCAGGACAAGGCTTTTAGTGGACTGAGTCACCTTCAAGCAACTTGAGGAAGTTTTCAGATCAGACTTATGAGAGATTATCTCCCTGACATTTGCTCAAATACCAGATGGGCTATCCAGGGGTGCAACTCTGATCTGCTATACACAGCTACGAAGAGCTCATCAGGAATATGGAAATTAATGCCATCCTTTCAGGGATCATGAAACAGTGGAGTTAAGGATCCCCAGGAAAGTGAGGAAAGAGGGCAGCCAAGTACAGAACCTGGAAGTCAAGAGAGCAGATTTCGCCTTATTCAAGAGACTAGTGGGTGGTTTTCTGTGGGAGCAAGCTCAGAAGACAAAAAGAGCTCTAAAAAAGGACACCCCCTTCCAAGCACAAGAATAGCCTGTCCAAATACTGAGGAAAGTAATACGAACATGTACGGACACCAACTCAGCTAAGCGGGAAATTCACAACTGAGCTCCCATGCAAGGACAACACATGCAGGAAAATAGAAGCATGGACAACTACAAAGGAGAAAAGCAGAAACACTGTCTGCACAAGAATAGTGATAGAAAATGAAGTTCAGATAAGGCAGAATTTAGCAAGGGACATCAAAACTAACAAAAGCAGTTTCTTCCAGTACTTTAGCAGAAAAAGAAGGAATAGGGAAAATATGGGGTCTGCTGCTGAATGGAACAGGTGATTTAATGATAGTACACAAAAGCTAAGTCTGAAATAATCAATGCTTTCTTTGCCTTGGTCTTCGCTGACAGGTTTTTCCAGACCTTTTTGACTAGAGACAGGGTTCAAGGAGAAGAATTATCCATAGTAAAGAGGATCAATCCAGGGATCTCTTGAGAAACTGTGATGCATACAAACTCATAAGACCTGACAGAATCTATTCAGAAAGCTGGCTCATGTAATTACAAGGCTGCTCTCTATCATCTTTGAATGACTAAGAAAATCATGAAGCAAAGCAAGTACTCCTGGAAGCTATCTCTGGGCATGTGAAAGAGAAAAGGATTGAGAACAGTCAGGGTGGATTTACCAAGGATAAATCATACTGTACCAAACTGTCTTCTAAGATAAAATGAATACATCTGTGGATAAGCAGAGAGCAGTAGATGCCTGATAGCAAGTCTTTAGCAGTTGTGCACAACATCCTTGTAACCGAGCAGGGGTTTTCTTGTCTAAATGGGTAGGCTACTACATGGGTGAAAACATACCTGTATTATCAAGCCTATAAAGGCTTGAGGTTAATGGCTCATATTCCACCTGGGAGATGGTTACAAGTGGCAGAGAGAGCTCTCATCTGGACCTTGTCCTTTTAAATAATTTAGTCAGAGACCTGAAGGAGGAGAGGAATTGCACTCTCCTCAAGTCTGGATGAAACCAAACTGGGGAGCGCAGCCAGTGCATTCAAGGGCAGCACTGACATTTAGAGACACCTACTCAGGCTGGAGGAATGATCTTACAGGAAACTCATGAAACTCCACAAGGACAAATGCAAAGTCCTGCAGCTGAAACAGACTAACCCTCTGCAACCATACAGACTGGGAACTGATAGGCTGGGGAGCAGTTTTACTGAAAGAATGGCCTGAAGGTCCTGGTGGACAACAAGCTAAGCAAGTCAGCAGTGTGTCCTGTCAACAATGAATGCTATCAGCATACTGGGTTGTATTTATTGTCTGTATTTACATAGCACTTGTTAGATTAGATGTGGAATACTGTGTCTAGTTTTGGACTCCTTAACACAAGAAGGATATTGATGAACTTGAATGAGTCCAGCAGTGGCCCACCAAGACTGTCTAGCAGGTGCTAAAAGCGCATGAATTATACGGATAATAAAGCATTTAATGGGCCACTTAAAAAGGCTTTGGAATATCCAACTTGGAGGTTTTCAAAACACAGCTGGAGAAAGTCCTGAGCAACTTGATCTGAATTCAGTGTTGACTCCACTGGGAGCAGGAAGTTGGATTACAGACCTCCTGAGGGTCCCCCCCTTCCAACCCAAATGATTCTATGATTTACCAGGCACACAGTAACTACTCTCCTTTAACAAATGACTTCTTTTCAGTGTGTGTCTAAATGCCATACCTGATGCAAACACACTAATGTGTAGAATGCTTCACCTGCTGCAGTTGTCATTTCTGTATTGTGCTTCTGAAGTACCAGCATATCAAAAACCATCTGAAATTGCAAAACAGAAGTAGTTAAAGAAGTATAAAGCGAACTTTCTACTTTATCAACATATGCTGCTGAAGCTCATCTTCACTTCTAGTAATAATGAATATGTATTTACAAACATCCAAGGTTGCTGTTTACTTTGTCGCCTTTTTTGTTCTTTAAATTGAGGTACCAATAATTTGGAAGCCAAGCTCTTTTAGAAGTCTTGGTTTAACAGCATAAATTCACATCTCAAAGCACTGAAACCTGCTGTTAATTTATGTCAACTGTTCTTCAGAGAGAAATGGCACCTTTTGTATTTTTCTCCAAAAGGTGCAGATACAGCAGAGAAATAAGGAAAAAGGCCTGTGCACTTCCAGAATAAAACACAGAACTTTTTCCTCACGTTTTGGAGACTCTTACAGCTCACAGAACGTCAAACGGGGCAGATTGGTAAGAGCAATGTTATAATTTTAAGTGGAAGTTTAGAAATAAGGCATAAAACTATGTTAACTTAGAATACATATAAAGACAAAATTATTTAAGAGTTTCCCATTCTCTCAGCTTGGCTGACATATTCTTTTAACGAGCAGACCCCAGAAGTTCCAATGCCGGTTTTGTATTAAAAGATGCCTTTTGTGAAGAATGGTATGTGTCTGAACTGGAGTCTATACAAAATCAGGAGACAGGCATGCAAATTCCACAATTACTTTGCTGCCAATTAGTAAGAGCCTGGTTGCTACCAGGTCACTCCAAAATTCAGTAAGAGTTGATGGTCCTAGAAGGAAAGTACTAAATGTGATACTGAATTAAGAAAATGTGTAATTCATTAGACACCTTGAATAAATAACAACATTTTCTTTCTAGTTTCTAAGTATGATTTTTTTCATGCCTTTAATTTTAGCATTCTACCTAGCCTCCAGTTCACACCATTTTGGAAGCTTTCTTTTCACAGCTTTCACAGTAGACATAACTGCTAAAACTGTCAATCAGTTCTACAGCTCATCTGTGGAGCATTGGTAAATATAAACTGTATTCTGAGAGGCTCGGGTCTTTTGGTTACTGGCAATAAGGGATTTCTTCTCTCTACACCTCCATTCTCCTTTGTACTCAAATCCAATATCACCAATTCTTTATGCCCCCTTTCTTATTAAATTGCCTTTCTTTTTTTTAGGTAACAGGCTGTTTCTTACTGTATGTGTGATCCTGATTTATCTGGATTTGATCACTGTTTGGCCTCTGGATGCGAAAAACTGAAATAACAGGGAACACAGATGCCTTACCTTAAGAAAGTGCCTTGTTGCTAGAAAAAGAGTTGAATCTGTTTCTTGTGCTTTTGCACACTGTTCTGCTAATGGTGTTACAGCCTCCAGACAGAGCTGACAAACCTCTGAGCTCATTCTGATAACAAGTGTTAAAGAATCGAAGTCAGATCTCAATTAAATTGTGACAAAACTACTGAGTTGTGACAGAAACAGCAAATATTTGAAATGCTTATATGTTCCAAGGTTTCTTTTCACTATAAAGCTGTTAATAAAAAAAAAAAAAATCCCCCAAACAACTAGAAAAAGGGGGAAAAAAAGGATTCAAACTTCATTGCCTTCTTTTATTAGCTACATGCCCTAAGGTAATATAACCCTCTCTGACATAACAGTTTCAGAAAGAGTCCCTTATGGTCAAGCTCATCTGTTTCTGACACGTGCCACAGATTAGTGAAAATTGTACTCCTATTATGAGAGGGAGAGCCCATTGGCACCCTGACAGGAAATGCTCTGGAGCCAGCCCAGTAGAACAGCAGCAATGTTTTATATTACCAGCTGAGAAACTAATTCAGGAATGGCTTTGAGATGCCAGCTGAAGGCTTATGAAGTTACACACTCTGAAATGAAGTAATGGAGGAGGCAGGAATGGCTGCCAGAAAAAACTTACATGCTAAACTACTTAAAGGCTGTGCCCAAGCACAAGTGAGAGGCAATTCAGCTAATACTGGAGTCTCAGCAGACACTACACTGAAACTCTCAGTCCCCAGAGAGCAGAGTAAGAGTCAATTACTGATATACAAATACTGGTACTGATAGAAAAGAATTAAAAAGTTAGAAAATGAGATTTTTTTTAACATGTCCTTAGAATTGGTTATAGCAACTTGGATTTTTTTAAACACACTCAAGCTCTGTAAAGGATACGAGGACATCCCTAACTCCAGTGAGTACATTAGGCTCTTAAAGAGGTCTTCTGGAAGTTGTGGAATTTTCTCAGGGAATATTTCACAGATGAAAGTGATTAATTTGTAATATTGATTACACAGGGATGGAAACTGTCAAAAGAAAAACACAGTATTTTTTAGATTCAATCATATAACTCTATTCTGGTGTAACGTTCAACTGTACAAAGAGTCACTGAAGAAGAAAAAACAGTTTCAGGAGGCAACTTCACTCATTAGAATGGCTACAATGTTATTAGCAAACACTGTGCTATAATAAAACAAGATTGTTAAAGCTAAACAGTTGATGGTGGGAGTCTGGTATCTGCTCTATACAAATTCAAGGAGTTTTACTTCAGACAAAAACAAATCTAGTCCTGTGAGGTTAAAGCCTCGTGAGCCATTTGGAGCACAACAGAGGGGTTTCCAGGGTACATCGTTTGACTGGGTTTCATCTAAAATGGGCCCAGCCCGCTTGCTTAGCAAGGGTACCAGATGGGAAAGCACATGAAGAGGTAACACTTCAGAACTGTGTTGCCCTGATAAAAAGTAAAACATTAACACAGTGCAAGCCAATGAAATGCTGCTGTCCCATTGTTTCATATTTTACTGTTCTACTGACAACCTGCTATATATGCTATACAAAAGCCATCTGTATTGTAAAAATAGTTACTTTTAACAATATCACTGTTTATGCTTCCTATCACGTTTCTGACACTATCAGAAAAAGGGTTCCCTGAGCCACGTTTCTGCTTTGGCTGTGGATCTGCTCAGACTTGCTTTTAGAAGAAAAAAGTTTTAAGATCTTCAAAAAATACATTTTCTCAGCTTAGAACATTCTTTTCAAACAGTATCTAGAACTATGGAACAGTTATTTACATTTACAAAGTCTAGAAAACTCAACGTATGAAGGTGGAATACATATAGGAATGAATTCTGGGGATTGATTCCTATAAAGCTTTCATATTCCAGCAGCTCTGTGTAAAGCATACTTACCTTCAGCAGATCTTGGGACATTAGAGGCAGAACTAGATTAACCCCATATAAGACAACATCTGCTGCTGATACAGATCTATTTGTAGCTTGCCCAGGCTCATGTCCTCTAAATACTTCATCTACAGAAAAGACAAAAACTATTTTATATAAAAGGAGGATTAAACATATTGAAGGAAGAGTCCCCTTTCTTTAAATACATTTTTAAAAATCAGGACTATTCTCCTCTCTCCAAACAAAAACATGAGGCACTGCATTAAAATAGAAACTTAGTGAGTGGAGGCTGTCACATCACTCTATATTTAAATTCATTAGGACTAAGGATTTCATAATCACTTGTACCAGATGGCATGCTAAACCGGAATGCTTCAGCTACTCTGAAGGCTCCTTTCCATTACAGAACATTGCATTTGTTTCTAGTGATAGGTGCTTCATGCCTTCACACAGAGAGCAAGGAAAATATTACTGCATTTTTATACTATATATGTGTGTGCATATGTATGTATATATATTTGCATGTGGTTTAATATCTTATAAAAAGAAGAAAGAATGGGAGAGTTAATGTAGACAATTCTGCAGTTTGGATGTTGCCAAGTTTTTTTCCAGTTAAAGGTGTGACCTGCATTTCCCATCAATTGGCAGTGACTTTACTTTTATAATTCCTGTATTGAGTCAGCAGCAGTACACAGACAACTTGCAGCACATTTGATTTCTGGGCACTACATTTACATTTTATTCACATTACTTGGTTTCATGGTAAGTATTTTACAGTGTTTTCCACACAATTAACACCCAGATCTCAAAGAGAATACATTACATAGCACTGGATTGTCCATTCAATGGACAGAGTCTAAATCTGGTTCTATATTTGTGTTGGGCATGCATAGCAAAAAAACAGAATGATGTACTGAATTTTGGGGCACAAGTTCTCTCTTTCAAGATGTACTTCAGAAAAGCAACAAAAAACATCAAAACATGATTGGTATCAAACAGAATCTGCCTAGGTTCTTTTCTGTACAAACGATATAGGACAGGGTGAGATTTGAATCATGCAAATGTGTTTTGGCTTATTCAAAAGCAGTGCACTACAGCTAAGCTTGAACTGGCAGATCATATTCAGGACAACTGTAATTTTAAGTGGCTAATACATGTAAGAAAGTAACAGGCTGGGATACAAAAAGGCACTCTTAATTACAACCACAGACCATGGAGCACGTCCTGTGAAAAACAGAAGACCCTCAAACATCATGAAGTTTTAGTGAGCTCAGCATTTCACAGAAGTTGAATCCTGTACTAAGAAGACAATCCACCTGCCCTCCTGCAGTAATTTACTACTCCAACTTCTCTATGGGCATTTCGTTATAAACTGCTGCTACTACATGTTCAGACTTGCAACATTCAGATTTCAAGCTGTTTCATATATACCCTGTTTAATTTATGAGAGGAATAATATTTTCAGATGCCAGAATACTATGAAAAGTCCTTCCTTTGCTACTGGAACATTGAATAGTAATTTCCATATCCCGGTCTACTCAAGCCTAAGCTTAACTTTTCACTTTATGTGGATTGAACACATGCCCCACAGTGGTTCTTACAGTTTAGAACATAAGTTGTGGTTTAGCAATTACGGATTCCTTAATACCTGTATCACTGAAATCTATGAATTCTTTTGATAGAAGATTAGTGAGAAGCTCCATAATAAGGAGGAGATCCTGGTATTGGTCTTCTTCTGCTGTAACATCTATCCGTTGTCGACCTAGATTATTCTTAGAATACACCTGGAGCAGAGTTAGGCAGGCCTCATACAAGTTCATGGCTTTAGCCTATAAAACAATGTTATACAGTAAGAAAACTTTTAAGATGGCATGACTTGGTAGACAATAGTTCAAGATTTTAATGTCAGTGTATGACCACTTTTTGTAACAATTTAACGTAAAATCACTATGGAAACAGCCACCCTAAACAGTAAGAACATTTACAGCCATATATTGATATGCTATTGATTGAAACAGCAGAACATTACTTTTATTGATTCCTCAATCTTAACAAAAAACACCAGGCAAGTGGCTTGGGACAGGCTGACATGTCTCACTACGCTCACAAACCAGATTACCAACAAAATCCCTTGGGGATACATTTCAGCTCTAGAAGTTTCGAGTCACACTACACTGTGCATACCCAGTTTGGAATAGGCAGGAACTCTTCTAGATGCAAAAGCAGAATGAGCCAACAGTGCAAAGATGTAAGTGTACTGCACTGACTCAGAATTTGTTTTAACTGTTAGCTCCTTAGTGTAAAGTATGATATATGCATGTATCCCCCAAGATGCCATAGCAGTGAAAAGAATTCAAGAGGTTTATTTGAAGGCAAGAACACAAACAATTTTACAAAGCAAAAACTGTCCATGCTTCCAGAGCATGGGACCTGAGAAAAGGCAAAAACCTCTTTTTGTTCCCAGGCTTTACATTGCCTCTGGCCTCCCTCCCCCAGGCTCACTGCTGGCACAGTCTGTAACACTGTGAGGATTTCTCGCTCCTCAGACTAGAGAGATACTGCATATTTTCTTTGGTATGCAAAGGAAAAGGGAAAGAAAACCATCCAACTATTTATGAGAAAAGAACTCCTAGAGGCAGAAAAGGCTTCCTAAGCGAAAAATGAGTTGTAGCTCCCCGTTACAAGTTCTTCAGAAAAGAGTACTTATCCCTATATTGGTATCTATTAATGCCTTCTGAAGGACCCAGGCAGTATCTCTCTAGTATACATTTGTCACATTAAAACAGTGCTGCAATTCTCCTAGACCAGACTTCAGAAAAGTTTGATACAGTTAAAAAAAGTACTCAGCATAATCTGTCCTCTTATGCCACCCATACATGAGTTAGACTAGTGATGAATGTCATTAAATTTATTGGTATAAAAACAGTCTAAAATATCCTGCTTTTAATCTTTGCAAGCATATGTTTTGAAAAAAATAATTTTCTTAACAGAACTGAACACATAACCTTTCTTTATATAAAAATCACTACACTTCATTTTGTTTAAGGAACAGCACTGTATGCACATGCACACACACACACACACTCCCCACCTCCTTCCCCTTCTGGTTGTATTTACCTCTCCAAGATAGCAAATTTGTTTATGTGCAACTTCAACAAAGACTTCTATTATGAGATTAACAGTCTCTGGTGTGTTTTTGTATACTTCCATTAATCCAATGCAATTATTAAGGAAGTCCATTAGGAAATTGAAGAGAATTGCTACGTTATCAATCTGGGTAGCCTCAGCAATGCCACAGAGTGCTTCTAATGTAGCAGTGATTTCCTGTTTCACTTCCTCCTCTTGACAGATCTGCTGAAAGTTTTCTTGGTTTATCACATTCAAGAATCGCTGCTGAAGTGGCTGAAGTACCTTGAAATTTTTTAGAAAAGGAACAATAAGATAAGCATACTACTATAGGAGGTGTGAGGTTTAAGTAATTTAGCAAACTCATGGATTGCTTTGGCAGGGCAGTACAAGAATCAATCCCTTCCACTTTCCAACAGCTCAGTTATGTTATTATCTGCCACATTAACATAAACTGAAATGGTAGTGATTAGTGCTTCTCATTATCCATCGTTACTTGCCCACAGGTTTCAAAATGAGCACCTCCATAAGTATTTTAGGTTATTTGTAGTGTTTAAACAAATTACAATGACATTCTCTGGCTCACACTATTTGGTTCTCTTCCAAATGCAGTATTAAGGGAAAAAAATTGTTAGTGTAATAATTAGGATTAATGTTAACAGTTACTGTTGCCATATTATGATTCTCAATAGTGTCATCAGCTGTGTTTGGAAACAATTTAGAAGCTTTCATAAAAATAATTAAATTGTTTTTCCCAATTACTTCCAGTGCATTATAGTCGTACCTTAAATCACTAATTTCATAGCTCTGCTAACAAAAGCAAGGTTTTATCAGAAGGTCAGTGCTTTACAAACTCCCATGGTGCTTCCTGAACACATTTCAGCTCCTTTCTTGCACCAAGCTGTCTGGTATTAAATATCTGAGCTTTAATGGAGCCAGGGCACAAAGAGCTGGTCATGGCTCTTCATTATGTTCCAAGTTAGCTTTTTGCTTACTGTCATTAAGTGAATAACTGGATAATTCATAACAGCACCAAATTAAAATAAAAGAAGAAATGGCACAGTTCAAGGGGAATTATTAAATATTTTTTAATAGTCTCTTTCAAGTATATTGTTATACTGTCTCCTTCACAAATCTTCCAGTCCATTATTAGTGGTTTCTGTTTAGACTGCGATGTTTTAGATACAATTTAGGCACAAGAAATACAACTACTGGCTTTCAAAGAGAGAATAATTTTAAAAATTAATTAGATATTAAAATTAAAAATATGCTCTCTGAGTTGACTTTGTGTCACCATAAAATTCCCTAAACTAACCGGTACTGCTGACTAAAACTGAGGTAATAAAAGCATCAAAGTAGCTTACCTCTGTCCAGTATTGTTGCTTTGTTTCTGTATCCATATGAGCAAAACCTCCTAAAACTAAAGCTTTCATTAGTGTTCTCTGCACAGAACTGGACAAATAGTGAAGAGGAGGGCTTCGCCTTGCAAACTGCTTAGCTAAATTCCACCAGTTTTCACACTGAATAACTAAGTTTGCCCTAAAAGAGGGAAAAATAGTTTAAATAAAGACTTCACAAAATTGTATGAACAGAGCACATCATGTTGCTAGCAGTTGTCAGAGGTTTGTTGTTTTTTTTTAAAAAAAATTCCTTTATTCAAAGGCTAAATTTTCTTTTGATTTTCATCTTACTGATGCCTCAAGCTCTAAGAGTTCTAAAGCATATACTCTGAAAATGGATCAATTCATATGCGAGAAAGGCAAGGAAGTGCTTTAGTTTTATGTACATACACACAAAGTTAATGGACATGTTGCATGGATTAAAAGCTTAGTCTCATTATGTCATGATAAAATAAGCAGTTTATTTCAAAACTAGCTCCTGTGGGTTTTAATTTTTTTAAAAAGAAAACTCCTCAAGCTTCAGAACAATCTTTCATCAGACTGTAAATGTATGATTGCATGCCAATTCACAGAATTAAAACGTTCAAGAATTTCCTGCTTCACAGTTTGCAGTACCAAAGAAAATTTTTGAAATTTGTGTGAACCCACAAAATCCTGGATTTTAAAAGAAAATTGTATGTTTAAAAAACACATTTTCTACTGGCTTAGCCAGTATCTGAACTCTTAATCAACAAAAATTAACAACACCACAAAAATCCTTGCAATAAAAGTGGAGACCAGGAGAGTTTTCCTTTCTCACTTTTTAGAGTGAGGCACGAAGGTAAGGCAAGGAGAATACACTTCTAAACAACAATAAAAATTAAGTGATGTTTTGTCAATACTGGTCTCACTCTTCACTTTGTTAGACAAGTTTGTTGGGTTTTTTCTCAGTTATTGTATGTTATGAAAGTAATTTGACTTACAGAGACATAAATATGAAGTGCCCTGTATCTGGATTACTTTGGCCAAAAACTTTAAAGGAAGCAAAAGAAATTTTTTGACTTCCAGAGGTATAGCAACTTACCGCTCTCTCCTTTCCACTAATGTTACTAGCAGTTGTACAGTATCATTTGCAAGGTCCTGCTCTGAACTCCACACTGCCAGGTTACTGATCACTTTTTCTAAAAGGTAACCCACAATCCACTGGGAACCCTCTGTATCAGCACCAAATGCTGTACTAAATGGCAGACTTATCTATAAGAAAAGCATTAAAATCAGTGAGTTTTACAGAAGCCAGAACCCCAAAGTGTATGGTAATCATTGTCAGCAAATTGTTTTCAGGCTGTCACTTCTTTCCTACTTAAATTACACAAATGTTACATAGACAAAGGCAAAGAATACTTTTAATAGAAAAATCTTTGCCAAATTAATTTTGTGATTTTAAGCACATCACCTAATACAAAGAAAAGTTTCAACCTCATTACAAAGTTGGATTTGAGTATGTCTAGCTTTTCAGGCCAAAGAAAGCTCAAATGCTTGAATAATTAGAAGAAAGATCCCAAAATCACCTCCCAAAAGTGTTTTCATGAATTTAAGACAAAATTGCTCAAAATTCAGTGGCAAAAATTATTAGAAATAAACCTAGTTTTTTGTCTAGATCAAATCTTGTAAAAATTTGTTTTCAACTCAATTTTTCTGCATCTGCTTTATGCAGATGGTTCCTTTAATCTATACATCTTTCAGGAAACAGGTCACAATGTGGTCCTGGCACAATAAAATATGCTTCCTTGAAATTTCCTGTTCTCCTATCTTTAAAAAAATTCCTCAAGAGTGAAATTCAAAGACTTTGTTAATAATTGTGCATGGGCTTCCCATCAGTACACTACTAACATTTCTAACTTTAAAACCCATGATATATACATGACTGAGCATAAGGTTTAAACAGAGGTTTCAATCACTTCCACATGTCAACATAAACTCAATGTGTACACTTCCTAGATACTCTGTTTTGTTTCTTCACATTGTTTTTCACATGGATCTCCTTCTAACATGCTCTCCAATTCTTACCCAACTGGTACCTTTACAAGTTCTTAACTGTGCTGTATGTACAAGCTAAATAGTACTATTCCAAATATTTGCAAATCTAGGGTGCACCTATTTTTGTTAAGGAGGGGCCTCCTGAAGCGTTAGTATCCTTAGTTGCTTCAATAGTGGAAATAAAGGGAACGAGGAAGAGGCTTCCTTCTCAAAAAGTTAGAGCCAACAGGACCGCCTCAAGACAAGGGGTCTCTGTGAGCCAGCTAGATTACAGTTAGTTTGATAAGCAAAATCAGGATCAAATTCTAATCACAATTAGTGCTGCCCAAACATGGTAAGAAGTCGCCCTTTACAAAGAATGCACTACTGAAATCATGGTATATACAATGAGAATGGGGAGAGAAAGTAGCAGCATGACATTAGCTCATGTATACTACTTTGTGATGGTGTTAAATATCTAACCCACAATCATCACCAGGTTACTCACTCCATCATCCATTAAGAGCAACCCCTGTATTAGAGATGAAATGTAAGATCTGATGGACAGTCAGAAGTAGCTTATAAAAATCACTGTAGTCAGTGAGTTTCACCCACTATGCAGCCTGAGAGCACTATGTTATTCTGCTATGGTGATGGCTACCAAAAAACATAAAAAATAAAAAAAACCCCACATTTGCAGCAAAATGTGCAAGAACAGTCCCGCAACGACTTGGATTTCTAATTAACAAACAGAAGGAAACATCACATTTCAAACAAATTCCAAAACAAATCACAATCCATTTAACACTACTTTTAAATAGCTACATTCATAGCATAATATTATTGCATTTACTCACCAATTGATTAATAAAAATTATATCCTTACCTGATCATACAACTTTTCATCCACTAGGAGGTAAGTCTTTGCCCAGCGCTTGAGGAACCACACAATATCTTTGCCCATCTGGGGGCTCAGGAGGTGCGTGAGATTTGCCCTTATTGCTCTAGATTCTACTTCTGATACTCTTAAAATAGCAGATAACAACCTGTGGATTTAAAATACAATGAAGATGCTGAGAGTGGTTTTTGGAGAAACAATGCAATGAACAAACACTTTCATTTTTCACAAAATATAACAGAAGGATCAGGATAACGCAGAGTAGTTCAGCTCTAATCAAGTAAAAATCACCTGAATTTATTGTTTCTTGAAATGCAAAGAGAGGGGAAAGGAGAGGGAGAGAGAACAGAGTGGCAAATATCCTCCAAAAAGTCATAATTTTGCTTCAAAAGGTGATCTTGGACATCAAAATTACTGCAACAAAGAATCCTCACAAGCATTGTGACAAATGGACTACTACTTGGAGTACTTGAAAAGCTGTTTCTCCCCTCCTTGCAACATAAAATTTAGTGACCACATCAGTTCTAATTGTGCAGCTTTAGCAGTGTGATGCATACTAAAAAACAAATACAGAAATGACCAGTTATTTCTCTCGTTTATTACTGCAGAAAAATAGTTTGAAATAGCAGAGCAACAGGTGATTGCATTAAGAAAATAAGTCTTATATAAGCTTTTGTTGGATGACAATTAAATTTTATAAGAATATGACAGTGCACAAGAAATTTAGGAGTTGACAGTGGCCTATTTCTTCAAGACATTTCAGAGCTTTTGACAGAGACCCTCAAATCTCTCCTTATTTAGATCTGATTTTATTCCCATCACCACTGAGACACTGCATCAAGAAGTCCTGTTCAGCGACCACTTGTTGAAGTGGCTAACAGTATCAGTGAACAAGATTCAAGCTTCTAAACATTTGGCACATACATCTTTGCTAATGAAAATCCATTTTTTCTAGCTTCTTCCCAGCAGAAAACCTTTAAGTACACCACAACTAATCTTGAAGGGTGAAGAATCTTCCACATCAATTAAGAGTGGAATGCAAGCATCTGAAGTGTGAGGATTCAAACTGAGGAGTCCTTTGTGGGCATCAGCCTTCTTGCAAACAGGAAGGGAAATCTCTTCTGCTTCTTTCACAGGCTAACAGTGATACATGTACATAACTGACAACAATTCCTCCTGCTCTGAGGATCAATTTTGCTGCTACTGCCAAGCTTGGGCAGTAACTCATGTTTACAGTAGACAAGCTGACTGATGCTCTGGAAAGTGTTTCCTTAAGCTGCACATGTACTGAATAAATTTTAGAGTCTAAAGATTTTGATCTATGAACTTTTTTTACTTATGCAATTATATGGAATTTCTGCAGCAAATAGATCAAAGAGGAATTTTCAGTAGATATAAAAAAAAATTAGTTTATTTCTAAGACTTTGTCCTCTGTTAAGACTGTTAGGTCAATCTAATTACTTCAGCCTCCCATCTTGACTCAGTCTTATCTGTTTTGACGCCTTACTCGCATTTTTCTTTTCAGTCCTTCCCTGGATCACCTTGACTTGAAATATCATCTATATTTACCCTGCCTTTATCCTAAAAAAAAAATAAAATAAAATCACTTAATCCTTTCCATCTTTTCTTAATGCTTTTACAGCATTACCTTAATATGACTGTTATAAAACCATTCTCCTAAATTATTTGCCCTTACTTTAATACTAGTTAAAAAAGACATTTCTTTTTCAATGTGCAGAATTTACATATTGCTTCTTTACTTCTCACATTCAGAGAAGTCCACTCACATTCGCATTTTTTTCTCTTAAAAAGCATTTAACACATTCAATAGCACAAGAGGCATCCTTACCTAATTACAGAATCAGTTCTGTTGTACCCTGGGATGGAAGAAGCCTTTTCTCCTGGAGATCCCAGAATCTGAAGTGTTGTATTGATGTCAACCTCAGCTGAATGTTTAATGGAATATTCCATTACTTCTGGAGGTATTAGCGGAGTCTCTCCCTGAGTATCATTAGCCAAGAGGTAGCCTTACATTAAAAAAGAAAGAGTGATCACAACCTTCTACCCTAGGTTGACTCATGGCCTTCTGATTAGAGAATGCACTGGCTTAACTGCAAACATCACAGCAGAATCAAATGTTTGTACAACCTGACTGACACCGCTTAAATACATACAAATTAACTTTAAAATCCTTTGAGCATTTCAACAGAGAAAAACCTAAAGTGACAAAAACCAAGACTGGAAAGAAACCACCGATTGAAAAACCAATTAAAAAAGAGGTAAGTCTTGCTTCATGTAAAAATGCTACAGTCAATTCAACTATTTGGGGGAGGGACACCCCAAAACAAAATTTTATTGTCGTATTTTTCTTGTGTTAGGTGACAAAAAAAGCCTTGAATTTAAAGCTTCCCCACTGAGTCCATCTAATTTGGGACTTCTGTTTTGCAGACAATTCAAATCTGACAGAAGTTTTCAGACATCAAGTACACATGCTATAATACAGTTTTCCTTGCACAGCAACTGCAGATTGGGTGAAGCATGGGCTTGTATACAACACTGGTATCCAGATAATATTAATTTCAGCTTGAGTTTTCAATGTCTGATCCCATAACCATCTGTGAGCTACAATTATAAACTTCATCCCACAGCATTATAAAAATATTATAAATACATTCATGTCAACATCTGAGAGTGACTGAAACATCAGATATTGAAAAAAAATCTCACAAAATATTTCACGTATTATACATTTCTCCTAGCAAAGTATAAACACTAAGCTGCTATTATGTTTTGCAAACACATGTAAAATATTTCCATCTAAAAATCAAAACCAAAAAGGTTCTAAATTCAACTTCCCTGAAACATAACAAAATGTCAGGACAAGGATCATCAGTGCTGAGAACTTCTAGAACTTACTTGTTTGCCACCACTGAGTACTACCATTATCCTGATCTCATGTTGATTCCCTTATAAAGCCATGTGCCTCCAGACAATACCACTGATACCATGAACAGACTAAGTTCTTTAATAGGTTGACTGATAACACAGCTCAAAAAATGCATAACAAAGTGTCCAAACTACATTACCTCATGTAAAGATTTCATCAATCTTTTAAAGATAACATTCATGTTACTCAGGCAGATGAAAGTAAAACAAACACTTTGCTCCACTGAACAGGTTAGATGAAATCAACATAAAGGATAAAATCTGTAGTCAATTAAGAGTAGTTGATATACAGGGATTTTTTTTTTAATTTCCTAAGGTGTCCCAGCTGCAATAAGACTACCACAATAAGTACTATTTAAAGCTGTTCACTAACCTGTGACTAAAATAAGCCAATGAATATCCTCATACAGGTCATCAAGCACTTTATTGTCAATTGAACCTGATGCTGGTGAGGCAAGTAACTGCTGCTGATGTCTTTGCAACTGACCATGGAGCCTTGTCACTCGGTCTTCTAACAAACTGTGGACAAATAACAATAAAATAACTCCACTGCTTTTAAATTGTTTCGGCAAAGTCAGGCTTCTCATATGCGATGGCTTTATTGATTTGCATTCATGACTATTTTTTTGTGCTTACCTTGTAAGAAGAGGTATACAGTGTTCTGCAGCAATTCTCCCCAGCATGCCTACGCTGGCCAACTGGTCACAGAACTGATCTCTGTCATCTTCCTGCAGCTCACTTATTTCTTCTTCTTCCCGAGAGGCCACACCATTGGCAGTCTTTGCAAAATGTGAAGCAACCAGTTAGAGTTGCATTTGCTAAATTTATCATCATCATAATTTTCTACATTATTTTGGCACTTTCTTTCAAGGTATTTTGCATGGATTAACAACCAACTGGTACTAAATTAGACACATAGGAGTTTGTTAAACAGAGTCATCATGTATTCATATTGTTTTAAAATCAGCATTTCACAAACTCATGAGCAAAACACCACATTCATTTAATTGTCTATTTGCTACTGTTTCCAATAGTGCTGTCAAGTCGAAAGATTCACTGTGAAAAATTCAAGGATAGGACTTATGAAAATTGATACTTGTTATTAATGGTATAAATACAGACAAAAAAAAAAAGCAGCTTCTTTACACTTTATAAGTCAGCTCTGTTGTGCATCCACTGCTAGTAGTGCTAGTAGTGTGATATAATGTACTCAGTGTCTCTGGCTCACAGAGATGGTCTGCAAACCCAATGTTCAGAAGCTTGCTGAAGTACACTTGCATTTCAAATCACATATAGAGCAGATCAAGAAACATTTTAAATACTGGAACTTCCATGCTTTCCTTTATTCATTAGTCAATGATACTGTTCTCAGTTGTCTGAGATCTTACAGAAATCATGTAATAGGTAGTATTTAAATCATCTCTTTTGTTAAAGATTCTTCCTGCTATTTGAGGGAAATAGAAGTTTAAAAAAATTATAGTTTAGAAAGTACTATTTAAAAATAAAAAGTGCTTTAAGATGCTTTTAAATGCTATAACACCAGGAAAACAGAAGACTAATAATCATCTCAGTTTTATTTCTTGCTGACACAGAAGCTGAACTCTTCAATTTCTCAAAGCTTATCTTGGTTGCATTATAAAACTATTTAAATAATAATCAGATCTTATTCCTCGAAGAGATAAATCTTAATATGTAGAAACAAAGTATCAATGTTAAAGGTTTTTAAAAATCTCTTGAATAATCCTAAAATTTATGCAAGTAACAAAGTAAAATACAAGAGAGAGAAAACGATCAGCCTGCTTTATTTCAATAGAGGTCCTGGAAAACTGAATCCACACACAACTCCTTATGCCAAATGCTTTTAACCCATCTTTTCTTTATGTAACCCAGCAAATCATTCGCTTTTGGCAACTTCAAAGTTGCAGCTGTTTATTGAAGGGTGAGCCTCTGCTCTTAAAGCAGGGGCTGAAAGTTTCTGTTACTGCTTTGATATTGAACAAGAAGCATTCTAAAATGCCAGCTGTGGCTTTTAAAAGGTTACCCACGGGATAAATGACTTATCTCACAGAACGACATGAATTAACCTGTGTATACAAGTTATGTCAAGACCGCCTGAAATGAATTCAAAATTCTCCTGTGAAATATTTCTATCGTTTTTGGCACTGTTATTGCCATCTGTTATATATTGAGATAGTAGAATTAAGTTTTATATGGTCCTTTTCAGAATGAGATCTTTGCACAGCATCAAACGAAAGAAAGATTTTATACAGTTATTGAATTGAATTTATGTAATAATTAATTCATCCAACATCTACACATAACTTTCTGTATAAGAATCTATTTTGGAAAAATCTGAATTCCTTGCAAATAAATTAATCTGTTTTCTTTCTCACTGGCTCAAGAGACACTTGATGTACTTTTATGTTTTCCATGTAAAAATCACTTGTTCAAAAATTCAATCGAGAATTCATTTTATCCAAAAGAACCACATGATATTGCAAGTTTCTTCTAGTTTGAGCATAGTCAGTCTGCATTTTTTCAGATATTTATGCACATCAGTTATAGTTTGAAGGTAATGTATGGGAGGTAAGAAACATAAAAAAGGCTTTCAATTTCTTCATTGATAATTTTTACTAGGTCTCTAATCCAGAGAAGGATGGTCAAAAAAGTTTAGTCACTGTATCTGTGGTAAGAACAGCAAGATACACATTGATTTGAGTTACAGGTTTACTTTTTTTCTATTTTTTAAAGGTGATTTCCAACTTTGCACTCTTTTATTTCCTTTTCAGAATGTGAGGAACAGATGGGAAATGACAACTGAGTAAAGAATTCAGCAATTTTTTTCATTTCTGAACTCACAAATAGCAATTCTACACTCGCTGCCTTGAGTTATATAATAAACACACACCAAAAGACACAGGCTAGTTACTGTATGTCATCACCAAAATCTACTAGAATGAGGGCTTACCAAATTCCTTGTGCCATCAGGAGCAGCTAGATGGCACTGAATGTAGGAATTAAAGACTTGAACAGCATGTTGGGTAAAGAAACCTTTATGGAAATGTTTGTCATCTTGTACCAAAGTAAGCCAGGATTCCAGCAATTTGTCATATGCCTCCATATATACCATGTCATCTTTGTCAAGCTGCAAGGGATGAAAGAAACAAACAAAAAATGTTATTCCTAAACTGAATCAGAGGAACACACTTATATTCATCATTAAACAGATGTTCTTCTACTATTGAAACAAAAAGAAATCAGTCACAAAACCCATCTAAGGACAGCCAAGAAAACATCAGAATGAACTGAAGCAATGCATCAAAAAGGTTGGTGCAGCTTTCATACTTGCTAGGCTTTAAAAAACTGTCAGTGTGTTTAGCTGTTTCTCTTCAACTGATGTTGCATGTAGATTTATATGTATTCCATTACTACTGAAATAGAGAGAAAAGCATGATTCTCTGTTCCAGAGGAGATCAGTGCAAGATTGCCACGTGTTCAAGAAACCTTACCACACATAGCCAGTTTTGATGAATAATCACAACTTGTTGTTCTATAAGCAAACCAAAACACAGTGGAATTGTTCAGAATAAACCTGCATCTCCAATTATTAGTGCATTTCAACTGATGCTTCATGTTTTTAATTACTCATATGTGCTTCTATGCAGTACTTAAATTGCTGAAGGAAAAAACTTACCTGAAAAACAAAGTCCTGGGTTACAGGCAAACTAAAGAACCCAAACAGCAAACAGACCATTTCTTTTAGAAGTAGTTTTAATGTCAAGTTTTTGTCCTGATGCAAAAATTGAACTTTTGTAAATATATCCAACCTCAAATAACTCCAGTGTGACTGTACATATAAACAGGCTGCTAAGAGGCTGAACTTTCTCTAAGAAGTCTTCTCAAGTTTTAACCAACAGGATGCCTCACAGAAGTTACTTTGAGACAGCAGAGCTTACTAAGATGATATGTTGATAGATTCATTGATGAAATAAAGAGACATTAAGGCCTTAATCATGCTCCAGATACAAGAATTCCTGACTTCCAGTGAAGTTGCAAACATGGCTGGATGAACAGGCAAGGAAAAGGAAACAGTGGCCGGATGATCGATTAAGAGGAAAAACTGATATCACACTGGAAGCGTTTCAAGGTATCTTCACAGCACCATTTTGTAACTGCAAAGTGGTCATATTGTCATAAGTTAAAATATGGGACACACTGATGCAATTGCAGAAACAAAAGCTGAAGATAAAAAGGGAAGAGGCAAAATTGTATTCAACACTAACATAAGCCACAAATACAGGAAGGAAACCACAATATGTCTTTCTAAAACTTGCCTCAATTTAGGACACATGAATTTACAGACAGTCATTCAATCCTGAAGTATTTTTGACACGTATGTAATATATTTACATCTATTAACCTATATATAACTTTTCATAATTTTTAAGAATCAAGAGCATAAACAAATAAACAGACATGTCTTTATGAGCAACAAAATACCCTCAAAATATATCCAAATTCATTTATTTGAAAATGTAATAAAGAACTTAATGTCATGAAGAAAAATTGTTTTAACACTAAGGTATTCTCATAAGCAATCTAGGACTAATATGCCTCTATAAAGTACATGACCAATAGCAGAAAGATTTTATCCATATTGAACCAATCTGGTCCCCAAAAAAACCTTACTACAAAGTCCCAATCCTTATTTCAGATTAGCTACAGCTGAGCTACCAAAGATGTCCTATAGATAAAGAGTCATGCTGTACACTAGGGAGCTGAGTCATTCTGATGGATCAAACTCAGATATTCAAGAAAGGCATGATAAAATCAGTGAAGTTAAAGCAAAGATGCTTAATTCCTCTGATACAGGAAACAAAAAGAAATTTGGTCCTTCTTCCTTCACAGTTTGCTGACCCTTTGATGAAAGAACACTTTGAAAATTTGACAAGCAGCAATAAGCTGGAAAGAGTTGGAAGCACAGCACAGAGGACCAAATTCAGAATGACCTCTGCCATGATACTTTAAAAAGTACCATGAAACATGAATAGTGCATTGAGATTCATTTTGAGAAAGAGAAGCCTTTGATATAATTTCTTAAAGTCAAATATAATTTGACTTTTCATGCAACATCCTATTCATACTCTTCACTAATTCAGATGGACTATTTAATTTCTACTTTTGCAAAAGCACTGAGTGTTGAGCACTTCCTCTCAGGCCCAGTGCCATTAAAGGAAGAGATTACTGTTCCAACTGGCACCATAAACTAACTCCCAGCACTGCTGAAGTTTACTGCCCCTCCCTCCACCAGCAAAGCTGCTCAGGCAAACGTTTCAACTTCCTTCAGCAGATCTTTCCAACCCCAACTGGCAGGTTAATGCGAAACAGCATTTCTGAACATGATGTTTGGATTGTGGATTTTCCCCCCCCCTTGGTTGAAAGTCACCATTAGCTGCTTTGAAGCGGTTTGCGTATCTTGATTCAGCACCTCCACATTTTGACAGCTTTCATAGCACGTCTTCAGCTAAGGAGATTCCTAGACCCTGACGGGCTTTCTGCCGTGTTCACATGATATGTTCTGCTGGCATATAAAGTGGCAGAAATATGGGGAAAACAGCTTTTCCAACTAGCAAAGCTTAAGGAATATGCCTGCCTGCCTTCTGCTGCACTTCATATCTCTGAAAAGCTCCAGGAATATTATCTGAGGGCTCCTACTGAGCCCAACACACATGGTATTCAATCTATCAAAAAGCTCTTCATTACAAACAGCACATGAGCTCACAGAAGGTATCACTACATGCATTCTAAGCAAGAAGCTTGGGGAACACATTAATCATGGCTGGGAAATTCCTAAGCCAAAAGATTGTTTCCAGGGATGAAAAGTAGTCCTTCTACAGGCACGGCACACATATCATTACACCACTGGCATTAAGTTAGCAGTAACTTGAAAGTCTCAGTAGCACGCCTTATTGCTGACACACTGTTAAGGTATAAGGTCTTTTTTGAAGGCACATCACCACAGAATTCTGTATTATCCTGAAAAATCAGAGAAACAGCATAAAATTGATACACCTACAAGAGCAATAGCAGAACAGATGGGGTGAAAGTGTAATGTTCCCCTTTTCACAGGTTTATTTCATGATTAAAGGACAGTGAGAAAATTCCCCTAAACAACAACAAAAGAAATCTTGCACTCTCTCTTTCTGATGTTGATTCATCTGAGAACATTTAATACTGACAGGAGTTTGTTCAGCAAAACCTCTGAGATTAAATACGTGTAGCAGCCACACTTACTAGGCATAACTAGCTAGTCATTTCCAAAATAAATGTTGTACCAAATAGTGGTACACGCTACTGTAAAGAAATTAAGTGTTTTGAATGCCATTATGTTAAGCAGTTTTCATTAAATACAATTGCATATTCTAGTCCTCAAGTAACAAGAGGTTAACTGAGGAAACAACAATCCTTTACTCTCTTGAATTGAAATGATAGTTGCCTGTGGTTTTGCTAGACCTTTTATATAAAGGCTTCAGGAGCATTCCTAAGTGTATTTGTGAGCACTAGAACACATATTCAGTGTTCTATTAAAAAATCCCAAAAGCAGGGCAAAATTTGACTAATATGTTTGGAAAGTAGCTGTATTTTTGGTTCTACATTTAATCACCAATTTTTTAATTAGGACATGAAAAAATTTGAAAGTTTTAAGTGAGCAACAGGTCAAATGCAATACATTTTAACCTTGTAGTGAAGACACAATCTAATGCACTGCAATGAATGTTAATTAACACACCTGTGTTCTCTAGTAAAGAAACACCTCCATCAACTTTGAAACTAAATACTTCTATAATTATTTTCAAACTCAGATAATTAAGCTCAGTCATTATACCAAACTGGCAAAAAAATATACTTTCTCATGATAACGGGGAAATATCAGTTAGTAAAATGATAGTCTCACTTTAAATCTCTAGCTACTACAGATAAACAGCTGAAGTGCAAGATTATTCACCTAAATTCTTATGGGTTTTTTTCCCCTTGAACTAGGTCTCTTCAGGAGTTTTTATTTTTAATGCAATTTTTAGAAGCAGCAGACTTGGACTATCCCAATTGGTCTTTAATGTTACAACCAAAATTTGAAAGAAGTAAAGAGAAAACAATCCTCTTAGTTCCTGTGCTAGATTTGTACACATAATTACTATTTGAGCTGTGTCAGAGACGAAGGCATGATCTGAACAGCTTAGAAATTTGGGGTTAACAACAGATTTTAGCAGCTACATGCACTTAAAACAGAAACTCTTGACAGCAGTTAATTTGCAGTCTGTCCATAGGTTCATGTAATCATTTTAAGCTTTCGGGACTGTAGCTTGTTCACTGTCTACAACAATTTTCAGAGAAGTCCTACAACAGCATGTCAGCAATATTTAAGGACTTAAATATTTTTCAATTAATCCATTCTTTTTAGTATTAAAAAAAATTAAGACAAGTGCTTTTAATCAAAACAAATCCTAAAAGATGCTCACAGAGTATAATTTTAATTACATTGTGTGAAATAAATAGAAAATTCTCTCAGATGTGATTTCAGAAATACCTAGGACAAAAACACTGAATTCACAACAGTTATCAGTAAAATAACCAAATTCTCAGGTGACTTAGGCTTATCATAATTAGACAGAAACAAAAAAGGCTACCTACTACTTGTGAGCTGCTACTTACCACTTCTTCCAAGGCAGCGCTTCTTCCAAAGGAACAGGTGAGGTGTGCGAGGCAGTTAACAAATGAAGAGAAAAGTTCATTTGGAATGGCCGTCAAAATATTGCGAGGAAATACAGTTATCAGGTTGCTGATAATACTGGAAATTCCCACTGCTTCGGAGTCTTCTATTTCAATTCTGTAGGGAGAAATAGCAGGTTTTTGCCATTAAGAAAAATGCTAAAAGGGAATTGGTTTTGTTGATACATTTTCAATCAATAAATCTATTTTGTATTACATAAGCATCACCTACTTTAAACGGCCTTTTCTTAATTTAAATGATCCAACAGTGAGTACAAATTATATCCAGAAACAAGCAAGCCATACCACTTCTCCACGGAGATATACTACACTCCAAACTGAAGATTAAAGATGCCATCTAAATTTAGAGAGCAGGCATACATACCCATTGATAGTATTCAGTAATCCCTCAATGAAGTGTGCCAGGTAATCAACTTGTGAACCTTCATCAGGAAAGACTGGCCCGTGCAAAGACGCCAGCTGTGCCAGGCACTGTAATGAATCTTGGGCCATATCTGTATCTTCTCTGATTTTTCGATGCACCTTTCAGGAAGTGAGGTAGTTAATAATACACGAAAACAGGGTGTTCTTACAACAGTCACATGGCTCTCAATCCGACAGAGCACACACCAAAAAAAAGCTTACTATAACTTCCATTCAGTCTAAAATACACAGGTTTCTGCCACTTGCTAAACCATGGCAAATGTCAAGACTGTGAGTCAGCTCACACAATCACAAGCCATGAATTAACTCACTGAAACTAACATTTAGTTAAGGCTCACCTACATGTTGAAAATTGAACTGTCTACTGAATGTTATGCCTTAAAGAGAGAAACAGATGCCAGCCAGTCAGACATGCTGCTCCTTCTAAAAACAGCAATAATGACAGTCATCTCTATTATGCTAACTATGCCTAGGCTATAGAGTCTTGCTAAAGTTAGTCAACGAGTTCAATCAAGATTATACAGATGCTTCTTTTGCAGAGGTAAACACTGAAGACATATACAAAAATGAATGCATCACTTCCTTGGCAACACCCTCATATTATACAAGGCTGACAGTAATCTTCCTGCATTTCTGCAAACTGTTATGTCATTACTTCTGTTGTTGAGACTTTCTAGACTTGAATTTTACCATTTCAACAAACATTCTCACATACTTGAATTGTCAAGTATGGATTTAAAGAATTTTCTTAAGCTCATGCCTCCTATTTTTCTCACATAAGGTTTACTGAATAAATAAACAAATACAGAGTAGCTTTTTCACCCAGAAGCAAAATTTTAAATTATTTCAGCAATATTATACAAACAAGTACAGTCAAAACACTAACCATTTGCCTGTGGTATTATAGTTTCAAGTTCACCCAACTCATAACTAGTTGGATTAGCTGCACAGTTAATCCCTGGAAGATCAAACTATCAGGAGAAACAAACCCTGGAACAGAAATACCCCTCCTAATATACATCCCACACGAGGCTGAGATTAGAACTGGAGGCTCTCACTTTAACATGGCAAGTCCTGCCAATTTTTGCAAGGTTATTAAAATTTCTCAGATCAGATAAATGAAGAAAAATTACTACCATTCACTTACATTACTTACATTACAGCAAGCTACTACTACAAGCCTCAACCACTGCAAATCAGGAATCTAAAACCAAAACAGACAGCATACTGCCCTGGCTAGAGTTCAGTCAAAAATAATCAAATACAGGCAAGCTTTGGTTACTATTAAGTAAAATGCAAATGTATTAAAACAAATCTGCATATTATTAAAAAAAATTATCACAAATAAGTAATTGTAAAACAATCAAGAAAACAGATACCTAACTCTGATAACTTCATACTATTAAACGAGGAAGGGTTAACATTTAAGCCAAAAAGTTATTTGCATGTGGAGGTTCACAGCTGACAGTAGCAACTGTCTGGATAGTCTAGACAGCTGTTCAGATTGTGTGTAGCTGTTAAGAGTTCTGCCAGTGATTTTTTCACCTTTTCAAAACGACTGGAACAGACAAATTTCTTTTTTTACTGCAAGTTTAAAAAAAGATAAATTTATCAAAAAATCCTATAAAGACACATATCCAAACATGTACTGTCAAGCAGCACAGGAGAGTTACATTTACATTGTCTAATAACAACTTTGTCTAAGTTTTGAGCACATTATTTCTGATTTGTAAAAATGAAAAAAACCTTGAGAATGCTGAATTCTCAGGTCCCAAGAGATGTAACATAAGTTAAACTGCATAGTAAATGAATTTATAAGCCAATATATGTTGCTGCTGCAGGAAGTCCTAGCTGAGCAATGACTACAAGTTTCTCCCAACAGTTGTAGAAAGAAAACAATACTAGTTTTATCCATTTTTAATACTGTGGGGTTTTTAAGTTATAAAAATAGAATATTACATTCCCTTCTCCCAGCACTACCTCTTTCTCATCTCTCCTCACTGATTCTAACTTGTTTGGATTTCCTTTGTGCTGAGAAAAGAGGTGCAGAATTTTCTATGCTGAAACTGGCTAGAAAACTATAACTCCATTATTTATTTTCAGCTGTTCTGTTGAGCAAATGCTTTAAGGTCTGCAAACACATACTCCTCCTTTGATCTTTTTTGAGAGCCATTACACCTTATCTGACAGATACACTCTACTACTGCTCATCATACTTGGTTTTGTCTGATGAGAACAAGTCCAGAAGTATTCAATGCATAGAAGTTTAGATCACTCTAACACGCTTTTCTTTGGCTCACAGTTATCAATTTAAAGCAATTAATAAGCAAAATACATACTCAGTAACCTAGAAAAAAGACAATACTTCTGCCTGCTTTGATAAGCAAGCTGAAGTTAACAGAATCAGTCCTACCTGGTGCAAAAGGAAGAGTCCAACAATAGTTTTAGAACAGGAAGGAGCTGCTTTCTCTGTGGTCTGGACTATGAAAGTTGAAGAAAGAAACTTACTGTAAAGAAAAGCTCCATAACTCTGCTGTCCAGGAGAGTCTCGCGCCAGGATTCTGTTGGCTTTAGCATCACATTTTGTGAGGATTCAAACATAGCTATATAATGTCTGCCCAGTTATCTGGTGTCAAGGTCAACAATAACATTCCTACTTGGCTTTAAAAAAATCCTAGATACAACAGGATCCATTCAGAAAGAATGTAATGGAAACAAACTTTAAGCCTCTTCACATACACAGCATAATTCATGCATGAGGCCAAGGAATAAAAGGTATTAAGTATTGAAAAAAAGAATGCTCCAGGAATGTTAGATAACAGTTTGATCATAATTATGAGACATACCATAGCGATACGATCACTTTGATAACCAGGGTGTCTAATGTGACACAGCGAGAGAGGAAAAAAGCAACCGCAATTAACAGGTGTTAAAATTTATGCAAAATAGGAAATAATTTTCTAGAAAATTTTCCTGTCAGCTTTTTAAAAGGTCTTAGCATAGCTAAAGATAGCTCATTGAAATCTATATCCTATTTTTCTAAATAGCCAAATATGCATCACAGAATGCAAATATGTTAGCCCTGCATTAATCTACATTTTCTAATCACACTGAGAACAAAAGCCTAAGACAGCACAAGGCATTGTTATACTAAACATGTTTGTGAGAGATGCACATGAAAAAGGGACATGCTGTGAAGCCATGATTTTGCTGCATTCATTTCAGCTCTCACCATGTATTTTGGCATAACTTAATTTACAAAATTCTACAAATGTTCTAGTACAGAAAAAACAGAGACATAGGCAAAACCATTTAAACAAGCAGATTCAATTCTTTGTCAGTCTGATCACACAGAAGAATGTTCATCAAAGATTTTTGGAAGTGCTTCCTTTTGTGACACCACCCAATCAAAGTAGTAGTAAAACTGCTTTAACTCAGCAACTTAGGTTTTATTTGTCTTTCTTAAACCCTACATTATCCTCCTTGATCCCTTTCTAACCCAACCGTCAGAGTAAGTAACAGCATGTTCAGCTGCACGTAATTTACTTACTGGTAATGAACTGCATTAACTTTTGTACTGTAAGTAATCAGGTATTATAAAAAAATGTGTATCAAAACCTATTTCTATGTCTAGAAGAAAATAAATTGTACAATGGCACCAATCAAGAAAGCAGACCCCTTAACTTTTCTTGGGTTTTGTTTGAGGAAACAATATTTAACACAAGCATCTAGTTTAACATCAAGAATTGTGTCACAAGGCAGGATGCACCATTTTAGTTTTTTAGTTTATTTATACTTGTATTCAGAGTTCTGCCACAAGAAAAAAGATTCTGAACAACACTGTGTAAAATCACATTCCAAAAAAGGGGTGTTTCCCACAGCACAGTACCTAGTGGACCTTCCCTGGTGGTACGTGTCCAGAACTGCTGTCAGCACATTATATTGCATAAGAACAATCAGAGATTTTCTTATTAGAGCAAAACAAAACCAATTTCATTATTTTCAAAATTATCAATGTATGTTTAACCATACTAGATCTGCATTTTCTCTGATGGGGAAGAACTAAAAACAAATCACAGAATTTATTATTTTACTTCCCTCTGAAATACAGATGCAATTTAAGTGATCAAAAATGCTTTGGTTCTCCTCAACGAAAAAAAAAATTAAAAATATGGGCATGAAATTATCACAAGCAAACATCCTTTATCAGGAGTAATATTACAAATTAAAACTAACTTTATCTGACAAATTATGACTTTTTTTCCTTTTCATTTCAAATGTTTTAGTCAAAACGATATTTTAAAATTGTTCACTGACAAGAATGCCCTTTGCTGTGACTGTCCAATAAACAACTGGCTTGGAAACCTATCAATATCAGAAGATGATCACAGAAACATTATCAATCTCTGAAAATAAATTTGCTCTTCACTGGGTTGAGCCTACAGAAGGGACCAGCGACAGAGCACTTTTCACACAGAATGCAAGAAGGGCTAATTTGCTGTCACTATTCTAACAAGGCTCACTATTTAGCAGTCCTATCCTGTTATTTTTAGTCCTGTTTCTCACACTAATGGACTGATGACACATCTGACAATAGGCGATTTGTGAGTAAAATATCTGTTCACTGAACATTACAAATAATGCCTCCACCTATCATGGAGATCTTGCACCCATTTGCCATCATGTACTAAATGTATGCAAACATTAGCAGAAGTTGGCTGTGGAGATACTTGCTGCAAAGAAATACTCCAGCTTACATCGTGCTATGGTTCAGCCTTATTAGCAGCAGTCTAGTTATGCCAAACCTGAAAAAAATGGCACTAAATTACCAACTACATGGGACAAATGCAGTCTTCAGAACTCAAAATTAATTTACCTCTCAATACTTATGAAGAAATAAAAAGTACAAAACTAGCATAACACTTTTTTCTAAGCACTCAAGCTTAGACTTACAATTTACCACTTCTGGCAATAATACAAATGCTTCTAACATTCCCAGTTCTACCGAGGAATGATTAACTCTTATTACAATTCACTCTGAATGACACAGAAATCCAGGCTAGGAAACAGCTACCAGAAGCCTGTCAATGTTTCACCTATTTTGCAAGACTCAGGGCATTGATTCCTTCAGAGACCAGAATGTTCAGCATGAATCAGAAGAGGTTATTCAATAATATGAACCAAGTTCTACTGAAAAGCATAAGAATATAACTAGATGCCTTCATGTATGGTAAGTCTCATACATTCGTTATTAGCGCCTAGAGAGAAAGAGAAGACCATAATGTTTAAAGAGAGATTTTATCTTTGTCTAAATTCATGCATGTAGACATTAGGTCTATGCTTGGTTTTGTTTTATGAGCTGGAAAAATAAGAGTAGCTTTTTTAAAGTTACAAATTTTCAATTTTAAAACTAATTCAGAAAACAAAGTTCAAAGTTTTATGTACTTCTTGGAGAAACTTATCAAGAAAAAGAAAATAGAAGAGCAGAAAATGTGTAGTTTTCCTCCTACTCTTAGCCTCTGTCCCAGGAAGGGACTGATAGGTGAAGATGAGTATCAAAATATTTCATATCCTAAGGCAGCCATGAGGGATTATGTTTCAATTCAGCACTTCCCACAAATTCCAGTATCCGAGAGTGGATCCCACAGTCTTTTTTTCCTAAGGGAGGCAAGGCTTGTACTTCCACAAAGCAGTAAGTTTGGAACTCAATAATCCAAGTTGAGATTTCTTCTGCTAGAACCCCATTCACAAATTTGTCCACAGCAGTGAACATTTCAGAAATGGAGGAAAAACTCCTGGAGTGCTAGGGTCCAAACTTCTTTCTTAAAGTTATTTTAATCACTTTACCTTTGTTTTTTGAAATATTTCTGGACAGCTTTGTGCTAGTCTTAGGCTTGTATTTCACAAATAAAAAACTGCATTAGAAAGGTAACTGCTTGGAGATCTGCCATCCAGTGTTAACATACTGATTTTATTTGGATTTTTAAGACCTCCTCTGGCTTTCTAGCTGCTAGTCAGCCAAGCACATGGGATGGCTCTAAGGAGCAACCTCCTGGAAAGGCTGCAGAGGCTTGCTGCCCCCTATGGAGAAATTCCTCACAGACCCTTCCAGACCTTACACTCGGCAAATCCATCCAGCAACCAGGACAAGGAACACATGCTTAAAATGTTTAATTATTGAACACAAGTATCCTCAACTGTCACGAGAATGAAACAATACTTTGTGTCGGTGACACTGGACTCAGATTGCAGCAACAGGAGGAGGAAGTGTAGGAACACCGAAGCTATTTTAAACGTGGCTGATTCCAGAGCCACTCACAGTTCAGCCATTCCAGTACCAAGCTTGGCCCATGCCCACCCAAGTGGGTTCTGCAGTTCCTGGCACATTCTGCTGCTCTGGTTACACAGCTCATGGTATGCAAGCTAATCACTTCAAGCCTAACTTACACTTAAAGCACCTGTGCACAAGTGGTCGCCATGCAGATGCGGCTTAGGAGTCACACCTTTCCACTGCATGCTGGCTGCCACCTGGGATGCTGAGGACTATCTTTGCAAAACTGGAAACTTAGAACTACTGGGGCAAGAGAGCAGAATATCAGCTCCCCTTTGCAGAAAGGATCATTACTAGTCTTCTTTTCCTCTTCTGATAGTAATGTTTTTAAGATGCTCTTACACCATACACTGATTTCAGAATTCATTCAGGAAAATCTAAATGATGAAAGACTAGTTGTTAAAAAATACAGTATCAATACTAACATCTGTAAGTGCAATTATGACCAAATTCAGGGGATGTGTCAATCTTACTGGTTTTGCCCAACATTGTCTTAAAAAGTTGCTAGAAAGGATTGCCAAGAAAACACATAGGTCAGTTTTCACCTGAAAGTGGTTAAGTCTGACAAAAGTTAAATGCAGCTCTCTTTTGTCCTTTTAAAATATAGCTATTTCAGTTACACTGCATTTTTCTCTATATCCCAAACAATAGCCAGGATAAGGACTTTTCAGATAAAGACTAGCTGCTATGGTAAATAAAGGATAGATCCAGGCTGCTAACAAACACAAGGCCTATGGAAAGCAGCTGGGCTGCTGAAGAAATCTGTTGTCACTCCTTGGTACAGGTTGAATCTTTTCTGTAGCTGTGCAACAAATCAAGCTGAGGACCACAACCTGCTAAAAATACATCCCCATGTTTTCAGCCAGGTGGTTCTCTGATCAGCATCATGCTTACAGGAGGTGATAAGGCAGGATGCTTTCTCAGCAGTAATGCTAACTTCATTCCTCAGCTTTCTGGAGCATTCTGTGTGGTTTTCATGTACTTCCACTATGCACAACAGATGCTACCAATCTGGGTTGGACTAAGCTCAAAACTTGAAAGTCTACAAAATAATACGGTTCACAGAACCTCCCAGACAGGTGTTTCAAACCTCTGGCTTGAGGTTTAAAAGACATTTTCAAAACAGAGATATGAAGAGCTTTTTTCCTTTAACTGTGTGGCCAAGGAACACAAGCACAAAAATGTTCAGATCAGACAAAAGCTTCAGTCAGTTCATACAACTGCCATTGCACCATTAACTTCAATTAACTTGAACGGCAATGATGTATATTAGTGCAGTGCAACCCATTAGGTCTACATAACCTGCATTTTAAACCCCCTATTCTACAGTCATTTGAAAATTTGCCAGGTTGCCTCCTAGCAAGTAAAGCCTCCAGATCTAAACCAAGAACTAAAGCTCAAGTTCTTCCTTATTCATGTACTATAATGCCTGCATTAAAGAATAAGGGATAAGTACTTCTATGACAGCTCCTAATGACAGATAATAGACTCCTCTCTGTAGATGAGAGATAACTGGACAAAAAAACCCCTTATGATCTGTTGAAGAACCTTTCCATTTGAAGACATCCAAAGCCCATTATAATGTGGCTGCCAAGAACAGATAAATCCCAAAGTAAAGCATATGGGAGAACATTTCTGGAGGTTAAATAATATAATTTATAATTACATACTGACTTCACAGGACATGCATGTTCAAAGCCCAGCAACATTCAGCTCCTTAACTAAAGACTTCAGGTACTCACAATGCATGAGAAGTGAGATTCTCGAAGGCACTCGAGGAGAGGACTGTACTGTACCTCTTAGTACTGATCACCTGCAGTTCCTTAATTAGTAAAAACGTCCATGTAAGAAAAGATGCAGTTAACACTAGTTCAGAGTAAACAGTATTTAACAGCACTGAAAAAAGAAACTGTACAGAAGCCAACATGCCACAACAGACTATCTCTGAAGCAGCCACAAACACCGGGTGAACTCGTATCTCAAGGTAGCAGATAAAAATAACAATAGATGACTGTTGGAAAGTGAAATTGGAGAAACTGTACATGACTGAAGGGACGCCTCCTAGGTCACCGTGCCATGTCCTTCCTATTGCAGGCACTACATTGAATGACACTTCAAAAATACTGAGTTCCAATTTGAAAGTAGGTAGGCCCCAGCCTCTCTTTTTTGTTGCACCAATGAGGTGGCTATTCCAGAATGCATCTCTCATGGTAGCACTTGACAATACAGACTTACTCCAAGATTGCATTTAACAAAGCAACACTTATCAAGTTGTCTCATGGTAGCACTTGACAATACAGACTTACTCCAAGATTGCATTTAACAAAGCAACACTTATCAAGTTGTCCTGTAACGGTACAGAACTCTCGAGAAGTTGTAGGTTTTGATGCAATTCTCATGACTTGGGGATTTAAATAACCTTCCTCTTTGCAATGGTCACTGTACAGTTAACACACCCTGATGGTACTTCCCTTTTTGGAGGTACAAGAATCTTGCTAAAGATTACATAAATATACTGCAGATTCCTGTGACACTGCAGGGAATACCGAGAATCAATACTATCTTGCCAGGGGAAATACCAACTAAAGGAAAAAAGATATATCTGAGAATACAATGGATCATTTTACCCCATGGTTCAAGTATTAAATTTATGCCCATTGCTTCATCATGTGTACTGTCAAGGTTTGGAAAGAGGATACCAAAAGGATACCAAGCGATCAAGCAACACAGCGATTCTTACGTTCTTATATAATGTGCTACGTATTTAGAAATGACAGCCAAGTTAAGTTATGCTGCCCATGAGCTAACAATCAACACTTACTTTTAAACCAGACTTCTTAAGGAAGAGATTTATGCCACAATACAATCAAGATGGTGCTGTAAGCCCCAACAGTGACTGAACCTTTGGCAGCTAAAACCCACACTTCTCAAGGATGATTGAAGACAGTCCAACTTCTGTGAAAACAGGTTGCTACATAGAGAAGGAAGACCCAAGCTGGTGCTGTAATTCTTACAGCAAAATAAAACATCCAATGATAGAAAACAAAAATATGGTATCAAGTGCATCAGAAATTATGAAAATTTTTGAAACAGACCCATTAAGAGCACTTGTGGTTCAGACTAAAGGTCCGTCCAATCTCCAGAAATGGCCAGAATTTGTTTAACAACTCTAATATCTAAAGTAGGCCAAGTAGCCAAAAACACTGTTAACCTCAAGCAGCAGTATGGCATGCTTTGCTATTTCTGTTAACACTTATTTACTAGCACCTATAGACTAAATCACTTCGTATTATACAGAAGTATAAAGGAAAGCTAGAGCCCCCAAGGCTCCACCATCTTACTTGCAACTAACTAGCTCCACCACTGCAAATCTTAGCCTGGGATAAAGAGCTCATAAAGAACTACAGCCTTCACTTTCAAGCTGTGACAAGATCAGTATTCAGGATAACATGAGAGGTTTGTACAGAGCAAGACTAAAATTCAGGGGGAACTGCCACTGCACAACACAAGAGCATTTCCTTTCTACTTAAGATTATAGCTTAGAAAAGTGTTCACACATGACTTGAATTCTTATAAATCCCAAATCCACTTCCAAAAACTTTTATAAGGTGCAATAACTTGACTACAGTGTCCATCTTGTAGGCACAGGCACTAAATTACTCTCTGAACCCTTGCCAAATCACTTCAGGGACAAACAGGAGTAGGGTATTTACTTTTATTCCATAGTACCTTCCTTATAGCCAATATAACTGGTATTCTGCTTTACACATGTGAACCAAGGAATATCCAGTTTCAAATAAACTTACTTTTGCTGCCTGCAGCATAATGAACAGATTCAAAGAAAACAAAACCCCACAGATACCACCTTCTGAGTTGCACACCAGGAAAGCAAATAAAATCCCTCACAGTGGATTTGAAGGCAACATCAAGATTCCTGCAGTATGTACAACTTAGTAGCAATTTCAAAGGTTTTATTAAAAGGGTTTATAAACTGGAATAAAAAATTTGCCTGTTGGAAAGTTTGTTGAACTTCTTAAAGACAGCCTGGCTATTAAAAGAGGTACTATAATGATTTACTACATATGCTGTCTTCAACCTCTATTAAATATAGAGTGTAATTGAATATTTCTACAATATTCATCTAACCCATTTTTTTGGACTGAGCATTTTGGTATCTTTTTCCTTCTCCCCCTCACTAAGACCATTACTCTTTTTGATTCCCATTTCCTCCTCTACTTTCCAATTCCACCTTTCTCTGGACTAATAATCAGCACACATCACAGAAATGTCAAAATGGAAGTAATGGAACCACCTATGCAAAAAGGAGATGCCATTTCTTCTCTCAGCTATCAAGTACTTTTTTCAGATTGAAGAGAATCTCTTACATGTTCTAGTATATGACCATGCTCTTTTATCGAGTTGGTTGAGCATGCATATTCCTAGATGATGGGGCATTTGCCTGCCCCATTCTTTTCTCTGAGGGGAAAAAGGTAGGACAGATCAGATCTCTGCATAAAAATTAAACAGAGCTTAGACTTTTCCCCATATGGTTCTACACTAGAGCACCACGTTACACATTTCCTCTTCTCTGCACCAACCAGACAGACCATCAGCCTGTAACGGGGCTGCTCTGCTTTTATGTAAAATACTTTAAAAATTTAACGAAGAGCAGCAAGCAACTTCTGTTAGCAAGCACTGTGGTGACCAAAAGCACTAATGGAACAAAACATAAATAAAGGACTAAATATAAACGAAATATAAGATTTATAAAGTTTTCCTTTTTTTCTCTCCTCTCAAAGACTTTACTTCGCACCCAGTGGAAGTGACCCAAGTCAAGAGAAACAAAGGTCCTGACATTTAAAGGATATAATTTGGAGGAAGGAAGTTCCAGCTTAAGACCTGATTGGCTAGTGCAAGATAACGCTGAAACACTGAAGACATCTGAGCATTGAGGTTTTCACGTCTGCTGAATTCCTGAAGTACCTCTACTGTGAGCATGAAGATCTGCCGCAGATCGTCCTCCTATAGTCAGGACGAACACAATATATTGAGTATCTCAGTCATTAATTAAAATGTCGATTGAAAAAGAAATACTTTTCTAAAAAGATTTTCTAGTTTCACCCTATTTTTCATTACAATACAGAAAATATTCTGAAGCTGTCAGTGAGAACCCCCTCCTTTTGCCAAAATCAATTGATTGCGTTTGCAAAGATTATGAAAAAAATCTTCACATAAATGCTAGTCGTTAAAAGATAAAAAAACTATGTTTTTAATAACTGGTAGAGAAAAGACTTGGTCTTTGGCATGAAAAAAAGTTGTTCCACAACAGTCAGTTTAAAGCAATGGCTTCACAAAAACATTTCTGACTGGCCAAACAATACATCTGAGACAACCAGACTACACCATCTGCAATAATATTTTTAAATACATACATAGCTCTCCTTGGCTTTAAACCAAAGCTATATTTAAGACTATCATTGTTCCACAGAGTATTCGTTTTGTTTGCAATTGGTAGCCAAGGAATTAAAGAACCCAACTGCATAAAGATCTGTAGCTCTACATTCATAAAATGGGCACAAAGGGATTGCACCTTCCTGAAACAAGTTTTTAAAAAATACATTATCAATTAACTAGTATCTGCATTTATAGTATTTGTCATATTAAATTCTTTTAGGCACGCAGTGCACCTGAATGCACCTGGCACAAGAAAGTACTTCTGCTTCGCAATGTTTAGATTTTAGAAAGAGAGGTAGCATATATCAATACAGAACTAGTTTACCTGAAATATACGTTTACAGTTACCATGGAACTCCATGCTTAGTCCAATGTTGCTGGTTTTACTTGAACTTGAGAACTCGCTCAACAACGCCGTTAGAATGGAACAGGCCAAAGTTTGCTATAAAAAAAATAAGGGGGAATAATATAACTAAAAGATATCCAATAATGTAATAGTACCTACAGTGTCCTTCAATTTTTTTATTAGCATTTTAATACGACTATTACTTCAGTTCCTTCTAACACAAACTAGAACAAGTCAAAATTTCAGGAATATAGATCGTTGGATGAACCACCTCTGGAATCATTAGAGCTCCATTCTTACAAAAGAAACTCAAGTATTTGAGCAATATCAAAGCTGGATACTGTGCAATCATCACTACAAAACACAAACCAATTTATTGCAAACCATTTCCCGGCCTTGCTATTCACTTTCTCTCCCTGTGCACAGGGCTTTACGGGTATCAGTTTCAGGGAACATTCACTTTCCACGTATTTCTATTGATCTAGT
Organism: Xenops minutus; assembly: GCA_035221455.1. Classification (NCBI taxonomy): domain Eukaryota; kingdom Metazoa; phylum Chordata; class Aves; order Passeriformes; family Furnariidae; genus Xenops; species Xenops minutus. The sequence goes on from JAWWEE010000001.1 coordinate 44,531,926, forward strand.
AGTTCAGGTCACATCACTCTTAAGTTTGTTTTGGCCCTTCTTTGCATCTGCTACACTTACCATGTTGGTTTTTGATCATGATTAAATTTACAGCACCAAAACTAATAAAAGTTTGCCACAAACAACAACTTGCAATACACCATCTACAACATCTTCTCCCTCTCCTCCCATCGAAAAAATTAGGAGAGGAATCCACAGAAAGCTCTGATGTTTGAAAGATCTTGGATACTTCCTTCCAAAGCACAACACCCACAAGCCTCAGAAATAACCCTTAAAACTACTCTATTAAAACAATGTCTCTGTAGCAATATAAAAATCGGTGAGAAAAAGGCACATTAATTTCAGAGAGATTGATTTATGAAAACTGAAGGTTTAAGTATCCTTTTAATTCTCAAAAGTTTAAGGGAAGGTAAATCAAATGCTTGTCCTAAAACAACTTAAAAGTCAACTTTCTTTATGAAAGACAGCCTTTGTTGCTGTTTTCTGAAACATAAAAATAGCTTTTTTTCCTGATGCCAAAGGCCAGTAACCATCATAACCAGTTTTAATATCTTTTAACTGGTCCTTGCATACAAAAAGGAGTAAGTATTGCACAGCGGAGATGCAAGTACTACTTCAGAAGTGTGCCATATGCCACCGTAACAAGCACAACAGAAAGCATATACTATGAAATGAAAACACTATTTTGTTAAAGAGATGTTCTTAACAAAAAACTTCACAATTACTGGCGATCCTCCCAGACTGTTTGGAGCCAAGGTGCTAGGGATGGACAGAGGGATAGGAATTGTTAAAGGGTCATGCATGCCAGCAAGTGTCCAGGGGTTAAACAGAAATATGCACACTACCTCTGAACACCCGAAAGATTAAAGTGGAGATGATACTATTTATGCAAGCTCATACAACAGCTGAGACCAGTGCCATCCACCCACCAACTGCAACATCTTTGTTCAGAAATGCCTCTGAAGTCAGTACCTTGACCCCCCCAGACAACTAGTTATCTTAGCCAGTATACACTAAATTAACATTCTTACTTGCTAAATAAGTCCCAGACAGATCAAACATAGTGGCTTCACGACAATATATGGGCTTTTCCTTCTGCTATGCAATAAAGCTGCATCAGTACAGCAGACCAGCATATTGCTGATCAGTTGCTAAGTACAAGCTTTCCCATTTTAAAGAAATAACTATTTATTTCAAGTGGACTATTTCTCTTCTACAGTCACCTCTGTCAAATGACACATATTATAAAAGTAATGCTTAGCCAGTGAAAAACAGCATCATACTTTAAACCACTCTCGTAAAAGCGCAACTTTGTCAGTTCTACACTAGAAGTATTTCTAAGCAGCTCAAACATCTCAATATTTTATAGCCAAACTTCTGTGTAAGGAATTCACACAATAAATATTTCTTATTCAGAGGAAATTCTGATTTTATCTAGTATTAAAAAACCTAAAAAACCCAGTGTAGACTAGCATTGAGTTTTAAATCCAACATTAGAAGTTCCATATGAAAAGCATTAACCTGGATTAAAAAAAACAAACAAAACCAAACAAAAACCTAAAACCCCCTGAAGTTTGACTTTAGAACAATGCTCCAGATAAAAATACATGTTTTTAAAGAAATAATGCAAAGATAATGCCAAAGAATACTGTTCAGTTTCATTACATGCAAGGAGATGCGGAGGTCTCACAAGACTCTAAATAGTTTAAAATACAGGCTTTTATTTGAGGCTTAAATTACTGATACATTTTTAAGCTCAAAGCAGCCATGCCATAAGGACAACATTAGCTGTAATTACAAATCTGTACACTTTGATGCTCTGTAACATAACAAGTGGTATCAGTGGCTCCAGGAGTACAATGACCTGGGTAAAGCTAAGCAGCTTCTGTGTTATCATGCAAAGATCTTCACACCAAGACACCATCCAGACAGGACAAGCAGGGCAGTGATGCAGACTACCCATCACTTGCAGTTGGTTGCCAATTATTGGAAAATCATTCAGTAAGTCTGAATGGCAGGTAATGAGCAATAGGAAAAAAATGTCTGTTCCCACCACGATTACAGTTAACATTAGTTAAAATAGATACTTTCTCCTTCCTTTTTTTTCCAGTCTGTTTATACATATATAATAATCTATCCTTTCTCTTTAGAGAGAAATCTATTACTGCATGATACAAGTGTGTTCCAGCTTTTTGGTGTGCTTTCCTCCCAATTCCAAGGAAAAATTTAAATGGAGGGTTAAATTTTATGACTGATGGTAAAGACATCTCTTCAAAGGTGAAAAGAGCCATGGATGCAGCTAGGCTGACTGAATCTGCTAAGAGCCCAGTAACGCAGCTTGAGCAGTGACCTGTCCCTCTAATTTCAATGAGAGCTATTTCAGGTAGTTCTGAGACATCAGTACCTGCTCTGAGCATGACAGGAGAACTGTAATGTTACTAGATATTTACACACTTTATTCCCTTCAGTATCCTGGTTCACGGCAAACAATGGGGCACAATGCATCCTCTGCTCTCCTCCCTTCCACTGAAGACCCAGCATGCCATGAACTTCCTCAGCTTGGTATTTGAGTACCTGGCGTGCAAATCCTGTTCCAATCTCCCACCATCCCAAGGGCATTGTGTGCAATATGTGCACATCCATGCAATACTGTCACCATCTGCACCTCTGATTACCCCTTGCCTCCATGAGCAACTGCAAGCATTCCCATATATCCAGGTCACCAGAGAAGAAGAAGACCAAAGAGAAGACACTGGCCAGTAATTTAAAATTTACTGCAACAGGCTGAGAGAAGATGGCTTGAGACTCGTTTCCTAGAAGGCAGGTGCCAGCCCCCATGAGTTCATCTTTCAGACAGGAGCAGAGGAACAGATCAAGACCCATAAGCGGTCCTTGCAATGTCAAGCATTTACATAGAGCTATGCAAAACTAATGCTGCTTCCCAAAACCAGTGTAAGGCTGTAGGAATTTACACAGACTACCGTACACTTACTACTGTAAGACTGCCATTTTCATATAAACATTAACAAACTATTACCTTAAAAGAACATGTGGCCTGCTATCTTTTAAACTCTCCTGAATACACAGTAATACTTAGAAACTTTGGAATAGAGCTTAAGTACACTTTACTAAAAATAAAATTTATCTTTTCATAAAGTAACTTTACTCAAAGTTAACAAGTAACATTCTGAATTACATTTTTTTAATTTACAGGTATGTTTGGTGTGAAGACACTAGGTACATCAACACAGATCTTATTAGAAGAAAATATTTTAAAAATCTGAAAAACAACAATTTCGGAGAAACCAATACTGGTTTGCTCTGTGAACTAAAATTGCTTCCTCTTACACGTAACAAAATTGAATGCACCTAATACATATAAAATTCTATGGTGGGGCAGTTTATTTATTTTTTTTTTTTGGGAGGGGTGTTGGATTCTACTTAAAAGCTTGTTCAGGTTTTTTTTTTTAAGGTTTTTGCCACACCACAGAAGAGATCAACAATCCAAGTTAGTGATACCATACAGTAATAAGCAGAAAATGCATGTGACTCTGGGCATATTAAAAGCCAGATCTGAATGTCTACTGCACAGTAATGCCATTAACTTCATACCAGTAAGAGTACACTTCTGAACCTAGTTTGACTCACTTGCTAGCAATTTCACTAGTTCTGCTACAAGTACATACCCAAACAATAACCCCATCTAACAAAATAAAATCCTCCTCTTGTTGAGAGCGGATTGCCTCTGAGAATAGTTTGGCAGTCACCCCAGTTAGCTTTATTACCAGGAATAAACTTTATGAAAGATCGCTGTACATAAAATAGACTCTCAGCTGCTCAAACAGAAGATCAATGGGACTTGTGATAAGAGATTAACTTAGCAATCAGACACCCAGGGGTAACATCGTTTTAGTGATTTTCTTTTTAAATTACTCTAATAAAACACAGACACTACAGAAAGACAATGCAACTTTTTAACAGTAAAAAGCATTTATATATCATTCACAAAACTCAGATGCAAAAGGTAAATGCAACTTGTTCCTACAAATGGAATGTCCCCTATAAAAAAAAGTTAAACCCATAATGTTTGAAGGGATTTCACACTTGTGCCTGGCCTGCCCATGGAATAAATGAACTGCTTTATTTGAGGGTAGTTAGGTTACAAAGCATCTGAAAGGAAGAGGAGTTCAAATACAGCTTAGGAAAAAATGGACATATGGTGCACCAGCTCTGAGGCAGAAAAGCCAACAAAGCCGAATAAACTACACCACCAAAACACTTTCCTCTGCTGTGAAACTCAGGGCAGAGATACAATTAGGTTGTCAGATGTTTGATTAAATAATTCATTTTACTGCAAAACCTAAACTATAACACAATGCCTTCTGCAAGTCTCATTTATACCTACAGAAAAAGTAGCAAGCATATGTAAAAGAATGAAGGTCTTGCCTGAACAGAACAAATCATAATATCTACCCTGTTACAGTAGATCATTGCCTGCCCGAATATGCATTTAGGGGGCTTTTTGTCTCCACCTGTACAACGGAAACTCTGTTACTGAAACTAAAGGAAAGCCAAGAGAAGCATTTTATAATATCCCTAAACTATCTAAGTTTAACTTGCACAAGAGCAGGAAGAATCAAAGAGTAAATCTATTGGAGGTAGAGTTTGCTGTGTTGCTCCCAGGCAATGGAATTCTGTAATGAGAATGTGTCAAAAGCCATTTTACCAAATAAATTGTTCAAAGCAAGGCTTTCTTTATAAAGGCAGTAATATACTTCTTCCCTAACTTCCTTGAATAAGCACAGCTGTATTTGCTAACATTTTCAGAGTATCTAAATCTCCAGAATTTAACCTGCAACTCTAAATGGAAAGGTTAACAGGATGGCCACAGGGCCAAAAGAAATAACATTATGTACAAAGGGTAACTGGGGCTGCTTCAGGTTTTCAACTTGTGAGTATTGCAAGATGGGTGGGGGACCCAGGAGCTGAAGCACTGGTTCCCAACCAAAGAAAACCAGAATATATTCTGAAGAAAAGTAAGCAAGCACCGAGTTTTATGCGTTTGTTCCTTCCCAAATGAGCCAACTGGTGGTAAAAAGCTATGGAGCAGGGACAGGGTGATAGGAATAGGACCCACAGCTGCAGTTCTGTGCTGTCAGCAGTAAGGGACTGGCTGGGCAGTGCACTCCTTTCCCCTCGTTCCCTCTCTGCCACTGTGCAAAGACAGACGAGCAGCACCAGGTTAATACACCACAGCTACAGCAGCACAACAGCAGAGACCTTGCTTCCCTTCCTTGAGGGGAACCAGACAAACTAAGGGGAACTCCCAAGGATGAGCTGAGATAGAGAAAACCAATTCCCCTGCAAATCAGTGGGGGCCAGAGGAAGATGATCTTGTGGCATGTGAGGCATGCAGGCTTTGGCCAAAGAGAGAGGGGAAGTAGCAGACTCTACTAATAATGGAAAAGGTCCAGGCAGAGTTTGCTGGAACACAGGGTGCAAAACAAGCTTTTCTTTGTTTCTCTGGGGACAGGTGAAGTTGTGAAGCAGGAATCAGGATGAAAAAAAAAAAGTAATCTCATTAAAAAAAGTGAAGGTCTGAAACCCACCCATTTATCCAGACCTAACATATCACTCTCCAGGTTCTAGTCTGAAAGGCACCAGTTGAATCTTCACTCTACAATAGCTGCATGAACAAATACCAGACTTTAAATTAAATTCAAAATAGTTAATAGTAAGACTAGCCATGCAGCTTGCCATCAGTACCATCAAGCTTTAAACATACACCATCCTGACAAGTGCTCTTTGATGGGCAGGTGTTCTCCCTCCCCCCACTTTTCCCAGTAGTCATTCCTGGTCTTTCTTGCCCACCTCTGCCTGCTACACTGCCAGGTACACCAAATGAACTGTGTTACATGGTTGTGCTCCACATCAGATCTGCCTATAGGAAAAGAGAAGATGTGGCAAGGGAGAAGGCTGGCTGGTTTTTAGCAGACTTCCACAAAAATCCAGTTTATTACAGAACACATGTATCTGAGGGCAGTACCTGTGGGAGGAAGAGGAACTAAAGACCAATCAGCTAAGGTCAACAAACATCTTCAAAAGGCTTTTCCCCTCAAGCCTGTTTATTTGTGTCACCACAGTAAGAAAAGAAATATAGGTGTAACACATGGAAAGGCATAATGTCTATTTTCCCACTGAGTCTCTGAGTCACAGGTGAGGGACTCCACAGGTACACATCTCATGAGATGGCAAAACTGAGGAAACGAGCACTCCTCGATGCCAAACATAAAACAAGGGATGCACATCTCTCCACTGCAATACAGCTTCTCATTTACCAACCCCATCTTTGAAACTGAGGCTCTAGTGTAAAGTCTAATTCTGGGAGCTATCAATTTCTAATATTAAAATTATTAAGGAACTAAGCAGGAGTCTTGCTGTACTGCATCTCTAGCAAAGCAGGCTCTCCTTCAACAGAAAAATCTGAAAACTGCAAAAGGCACCTTGTTTAATACAACTACTACAAAAATACTTATGTTTTAAAGTTCTCTTACATTCCTACTACTGAGTTTTAATCTCATACTTGGAATAGTTTCTGGATCCCTAAAATTCCCAAACCAATCTTAAACACACTAACTTAGGCCTTCACAGAGCATTTATCAGCATGAAGGAACAGCTTAAATATCCTGATTTACCATCTGGTTTTTATACTCAACATGTCTCAAGGGCACTGAGGTTCATAGGACAACGTAACAATTTTATTAGACCAGGAGATACAGCCTGGAAAGGAATAATATGTTTTTGTCAAAATGTTAAAGTCAGGAGAGCCTCTCCATCTCCTACGCTACCATATGAGACAGCAACAGCTAGACAGGGTTCCAGAAGTAAAATTCCTTTTAAAGAACAGAAATAAGAATCATAAATGCTAAATAAATCTAACTAGTTATCCATGTAGCCATGATAATGGATAGATTAATCTCATTGAAGATGAATGCTTAGAGTTCTGCTTATCACTATATCCCACTACTCACATGAAATCCATTCACAGCACATCCCCTAGAATCTTTAGGTAACCTGAAGCATCTGGATCTTCTCTACAGCCCAACTGTGACATTGGGAAACAGAACAAGAGATCTACAACTTTTAAAAGAGAAGGAACTGTCAGGATTCCAGAGCTCTTTCAGTAAGTCTTGACAAGTCTTCTTCCACATACAAAAAGAAATGTAGGCTTCAGATATGGAGCTTCACTTTAGAATACATTCTACTGTATGCACTGCAGATATTAAAAAACAGCTTTCATTGCTTCCCAGTCCCATGTCAGCTCTACAGCAGCTGGACCCCTCTGCATCTGCCTACACATAATGTGGAAGACATTAAGGTGTGACTCATATCCCAGTCCAGTTTTAGACAAAGTCCCTCTGACAGTGTTGATATGCAGACCAGATCCCTGTCCTGGGAATCAGTCACCTCAGCAGCCAGGATTTCCGTCTTTCTGGCAGGGACGAAGGACAAATTAAATCCTTCAACTGCACAAAAGCAGAATATTCTAACACAAAAAGGCCAAGAAATTGAAGGCATTTATAGCTGAGAAAAACTTGGCCCACAAAATTCTCCAAAAATCTTGAAATCAGTGATAGAAAACATATATTTAGCTCTTTAAGACTGGCTCATGATAATCTGTCTAGAGACAGAAACTCTGTCCCCCAGAGATGAAGATTTTGAAAAGAGGTCCTGAAATTGCTGTTGGAGAGAGATTACACACTCGCATTCATAAACAGGAGTATGACTTTTACCAATGTTACAGGAGAAGCCAGGAAAAACAAAACCCAAAAGCTCCAAAGCTAACCCTTATCCTCCCAGAGGACTACTACCTAAACTCAATTATAATAAACATGCAGCCAGACTCAAAGTTCACCTCCCCTTCTCAGACAATAGTTTCTTCCATGAGATTCATAAAGGACCAAATGGCAGAGAACCAGCAGCAGAAGACAATGCTCCAGGTTCAAAACCTGGCTCTAATCATGCATCCTTCCCATTCCTGTAGTATTACCTCTCCTCAGTGCCCTGTTATTTCCTTAATACGTACACTGTGTTCCACTATTAAAAGTATTCAATACTAAAGGCCATCTTTTTCATCTTCTGACCACTTTCTTCCTCTCATCACTACTCCTCTCCTGATCTTCCAATTTCCTTTTCGTTTTTTCATTCTCAACAGTTCATCCATCATTCTTGCTCACGTGAGTTTGCCACAACATCCCTTCAAGTTCCATCCTCAAAATACATCCATCTCCAAAGATAATTTTTACTAATACTCAAGTAGTTAAGGTATTAAGCACATCAAGTCCTGCAAAAGGACACACACAACAGATGGTCCCATGTACATTCACTGCCCTCCTTATTACTCCAGCTATCAAGACTTAATCCCGACAAGGTGTTACTGAAAAGTCCCAAAGATTTCATGGAGCAGGACTGTCTGATGATCACAAAGCTTGTACAGATGTCTGACAGAAACGGGTGGAGGGTTGCAGTGAATGGAAAAGATTAAGTACCTACTTTATTCTTGCAAGGTAAAGAAGTGTCAAGAAGCTTCAGAGCAAACAGAGTGGAAAAAGAAAGTAGGAAGCAGGCAAGAGAACACTTCACTTTTTCAAAAAGGACTTTCAATTACAAACTGCTGTAGAAAGTCATTATCTGCAGCTAAAAGCTGCTGATAGCTCTTATTTGAGAGCTTTAAACATTTTTAAATATGAAGTGACCTGCTGCTGACTCCATCTGTTATTTCTCAGCTGCTGGAGTGAACCTCAGGCAGAAGGTCAGAGCAGAAGTCTGGGAAGGATACAGAAAGTGACCAAGAGAATCGACAAAGAATTTAGAGTCACAAAGGTATGACAGACTTCTGAAATTTGAGTGTACAAGGAGGCAAGAGTGCACATCACACTACAGGAAAGACGTGCCAAAAAAGTGGAATGACTTCTTCCACAGGGAGGCACAGAGGGCTGGAAAACATCTGCTGATCTCTCCTGACATCTATATCCTAGCCTCCTCCCTGACTTGCATGGGAGCCCATTTTTATAAATAACTAATATAAACACATCTCCAGAAACACCCGTGACAGTGCATGGCACTGTCCTGACCACACATCTTGGATCTCGAGAGCAGCATCACTCCCTCAGCTTCACACCATTCCCTGGAGCACCCTCAGCTGAGACTCCACATGGCAGCAAGAGAACCGCACCACTGAGGTCCCACACAGATGGGCATGGCTGGATGCTATAGGGACACTAGTCAAAAAAAACATCACCTAGCTATATTTAAAAGGATAAATGAGTAATTCATCGTATTAATTATTTCATACAACCTTTCAAAGTTGTTACGTATTTATGCAAGAGGCATGCCTTGACGTCATTCAGAATACAGTTGTGGCAGGTACTGTGTTAAGACACCATTTTTTTACTGCTGATTATTGCATATGCCAGTCCTGGGCCACATGAAGCTGTGCCAGTACCAGAATCTCTCTTACAGCCAAGTCTCAGAAAATTACATGAACATTTTTATGAATGAGAACTGGTTTACAATATAAACCCTCCTAAATACATGGGAGCATGTCCTTATAACCAGTTTGCCAAAGACTAACAACTGTACACTGTACCACATAGAAAAGAAGTTCCAGCAGCACCAACGTGTCATTTTTTGCTAGTAAGTCATATTAGTATACCAGAATAGAAAACAACATTATATACCCTCGACACTTGAAATCCCATTCTTAGAACTTGAGCACTAATACTTTGGAAAAACTATGGAGAAAGTAATACTTCTGAAAAGACGTAGATAAAGGGAAATACAAAACTGAGCCCAGCTTGGCAGTGAGTTGAACTTGGAGCAGAGTGAAACACTGTCCCTTGCCCCAGCCAGAGCTCCTCTGTGACACACTCTGCTCTGCAGCATGCCAGGCATGACACACTTGGAGCAGGCAGCATTAGCCTACTGTATGCTGTGGTCAGTGCAGTGTGTCTGTACACCAGACATGTATTCTGCATGCACAGAATACAACTGTAGAAGTTGAACCCTGCAAGAGTCAGTTCAAAGAGCACTTCTCTGTCAACATCTAGGCTTCTATTTACTCCACTTTTGTATCTTTATGGAAAAATCCTATAAACTACATGAGTATACACGGTGTCATCCATAAAACTTGAAAACCTCAGTTGTAAAACTCCATTTTAATAACAAAACCACGTTTCCTGGAAAAAAAAGCATTAACTCAGTTGTTCTAAGCAAATACCCATTTCTATCCAAAGTATGCACAACCAAAAGGCTAAAATGGTCTCCTTGAGGTAAATAACTGTGAAATTAAGGTTTATAAGAGTAAATGAAATTTCCATACCCTGGAGGAGTATTACTTGTGCTCAGAGGTGACACACTATTTTTAGGACTATGACATGAACTGCATTATTTCTAGTACACTTTGATCGAATTTTCAGAGTTAAACATTCGCTGGTCACATCTAGTCCAACTGCTGCTCTGAATGCTCAGCAGTGTTATGAGCCAGTTCTCTGAAGATTTTTGTTTGAGAAAAGCTTCAGTTAAAGTTTCATCATGGAATCTACATACTCTTTGGTTTTCATCTGGTAGGAGAAAAAAAATCACCTCTCTTTAATCTCTAGTTACATGCCTCTATTATGACCTATTCTAAACTTATCCCCTGGCATAGCAAACGGAATTTCACTAAATGCATAGATAGATATTGGACACCTTGTTTCCACTTTGAGCTCAGTATCGAAGGTAACACTTACCCCTAGCAGTGTGACATTAAATCAAGAATAAGTTTTGTATTTCCATTCCACATTTTACTTCCTCACATCCCTTTCTCTCCACCTACTTGTCTCTCAGAGAACAGCAGAGGTCTATGCCTCTTGCCCCGTAGCCTATTCCAACAGCTGAGCCACAGGAAGAGTGCAGCACTGCACAGATGGAAGAGAAACAGTGTGCACAGAACCTCCCAGCTAGTGGAAAACCCTTTTTAGATCTTGCTATTTGATTAAAGAGACCCAGAGGAACAACAACAACAAAAAACCAAACCAAACCAACCAAACAAAAAAACCCAAACCAAACCAACAACCAAAACTTACAAAAACCCACAAGAAAACCTCCCAACCACACACCAAAAAAACCCCAAAAATATAAACCAAAAAAACCACCCCAAAAAGCTACCAACACACAACTATGGCACTTAAGCAGCTATTCAGAAAAACCTATTCCTTAAAAGATATGATCTAATTGTGAACCAAAGAACTACACACACTACCCCTGGTCCCAAAACATTAAAAATAATCTCCAGCTTGGTAAATGATTGCTTAATAGCTATCAAGTCAATTACTAATTAGATAAGTATAAAATATTTTATAGTCACTAAGTATATAACAACTTAGGCTGCTGATACAAGTTGCTTAAATTTTGAAGAAAAAAAATAAATACTTACCACAGTGGGGTTACCACTGCTGATCAACTGGCTGACTTCATGAAAAATGCTTTTGCAGTCGATTGATTTGTCTAATGATCCCCGTTTCACTATCACCGCTACTGCTAATAAAATCTGCTCCCGCACGTACTTCTGAAGGCTGTAAACAACATTGCACAAACATATTTGCAGGTAATTCTGGACATGGATTCTCGGTAAAGTTTTAAACACATTTGTTTTTCATGTATTTTGTGTGAATTCGTAAGAGAAAGCTGACAACTCTACAGAAGTTAACTGCTAAGAATGGAACACAAATTATTATTATGATGGTCTTCCACTGCTAGCCTGGGAAACAAAAAGGATAACCCAGACTTTGTGCAAAATCCTACATGTTCAGAGGTATGTTTTCTATACTTACTTAGGCCTTTGTAAGACATAGGTTAGAAGGAATGTTCGCAGTGACTCGATGCTAGTTTTTTCCAAGAGAATCCATTCTCTTACAACTGCTTCCATTATCGCTGTAGCAGCTTGAAAAAGGACATAGTCTACTTTACTAGTTTCTGTGGGGAAAAACAAAGGCAACTTGAATATCAGAAGACACACACATATTCAGCTTGAACGTACTTCCAAAAACAAGAAAACTAATGGAATTTACTATTATTAATAAATGGAATTTTGTTGCTATGAAAACAAAGAATTTACAACTCAAAAGGGGAAGAAATAATCAATAAACCGAATTACCAAATTGTCCAATAAAATTTAAGTCAGTGACTTAGGTGAAAAGTTGTCTGTGCTAGGAGGATGGTTCAAAAATCAAGAATAAGAATGCTAACACAACTGGGGAACAAAATAAGCAAGATGTCAGATTTAGTCCCAATATGTTAATTTTAAATACAAGTTAAATACAAGTGATTAATCTGATAGGCATGTCAAAACTGGAAGCTTCTGTGCTTGCCTCTGAAACCAACAGTGCATAAAACGAGGTGTATTTTACACATAATAAAGAGAAACAAGTTCACTTACACTTAAAGATAACATTTTCGTTTAATTATCCAAGCAAAAATTTTACAGGCTGGTATTTGAAGTTTTCTGCATCATGTTTAAGCTTTCATATTTATCTTAAGGTTATCAAAATATAACTTCTGACCACAGTGTAGGAATCATTAGTCCTTATTATCCAAATGTGAGCTTACTACATACACAGATGCACTAAAGAAAGTATAAAAATAGATTCTGGAGAAAAGTAACAGTTTGGGTGACTACAAAGTATAATTTAAAAGAAATGTCAGAATATGAATATAATTTAATGATAATAGAAAGCTACAGAGACTTTTTTGTTGTTCTTCCTTTGCTTTTAAAAATTGTAACTGAAAATAGCAGAAGCCATGTTCAAAACATTCTGAGCTCTGTAGAAAACACCAAAAAAAACATTCAGAAAGGGTGTAGCCACAGGGTGCCAAAAGCATAAAATATGAAACGGTGAAATAAAATTCCCAAACAAGAAACAGAGTTTGAGCTAAAGTAGGTGACATGCCAGGACTAGAAAAAAGGGTTTGTTTGAAAAAACATCAGTCATGAGATGAAGGGCTTTAAATTACTCCAAAACAAACTTTCCTCCTCCAATTACACATATGCAAGTTAATAATATAAATTTCCTTTAATTGTAAGTTCTACAACCAAGATTGCAGCTAATTTGCTAAAATATTTTTAAGTAATTTAATCAGGCTCCAAACCTAAACCTACAAAGGTAAACATGCTCAAATCAAAAGAAACCACCTTTAAATCTTAGTTTAATTTGGAAAACTAAGTAACCACTTAAATAAAAGATTAATGTGTATGTCTAACACACACATAAAACCAAACTGAATTAATCCTGCATGGGAATTTTAATTCTGGCATTTGTTAACTTCCAGGTCTTTGGCTTTTCTAACTGTACAAAGCTCACATAGAAAAGAGGATGCTAATAAAAAAGGATAGAATTTCTCCCTCATATCAAGTCCTGCAGATGCACAATTGCAATCACTAGCAGCACAGATCTCCAGCCCCCAGCGTAAACTTGAAACTAGCCAGAGCACCGTTATCCTCTACATGAAGTTACTAAAGAAAGGAAGGACAGGTTTTGGCAGTATGTTAAACAGCTATAAGCTTACAGCAGAAGAACATAGAGCTTCCTGGATTCGACTCCAGGCTTTTAAAAAACCAGCATAATAAAGGCTGTTTCCCTTAAGCTCATCATTTGCATTATTCTCCCTGTATCATTTGCACACTTTTCTTTCCATTAATGACATCAACATCCTTTTTATCTCTCTCTACCTCCATTCCAGATCCTGTCTTGACCATTTTTTATTGTTTTTTTCTAAAGCCATCTACTTTGTTCTTCTTGTTCCTGCCCATCCTTACCTGCACATATCCCTTCAGTACACTTTCTCTCTTATTCTTCATCATGAACAGCTTGATTCCATTCCTTAGTTCCTGATTTCATAATCCCTGCATCTCCTTTCTCAACTCCCAAGTCTTAACTAGCTGTTCTCTGTCCAGACTGTACAAACAAATACTGAGGAAGCACAAAATTCTGTAAAAAGTCTCTCTGTTCCAGGTCTCAGCATCATAACTGCCTACTCTCCCAGGAAAAACCTCCCCCATGTGGAAACACACTGGCTTCTTGATGGTGGTAGCAGATGAACAGTTAAAGGATGTACTATTTCTAGACATTCAAAAGTTGATAAAATCAGCATCATATTCCTTCCAACCAGCCCATTTAAGACTTTGTGAAATTTCATTATTTATTTCTGACTGATTATGAAAATATCGCTTACACTGACATGATGTGCAAATAAAGTTGCTTAAGTATGTTCTTTTGCACACTTAAAATTCTATAAAAATGTGTGTGAAAATAAAGAGCCTCGATTTTGCTGACTCATAAAGCAAAGTGCAACTGCAGTCTTCAGGACCAGATAAAGGACTCCTATAATATACTAAAACCAGAAGAAACCCATTGGTAGAAAAACATTTTGGTTGGGGAGTGGGTTTAGGAAATGAAGCACACCCTGTTCTATATATCACAGTATTATTTAACAGCACAGTAGTAGGTCTGCAATGTTGACATCACAATATTCATGAACTGCAAGTCTCGATCCAGTAAACTTAGAAATAACTGTTAGAAAAGATACTGTGGAATGAATTAAGTATGAAAATAATAATATTTTAAACATAGTTCTAATATTTCTCTGCTCATTTTGGCAAATGCTTTGAAAGAAAAGTTGCTTTTTGTGGTTTTGGCATGTGTTCTTTTGCACAAATTTCTAAGTTTCCCTCACTCAGGGCTTTTACTGACTGCCTGCGCCCAACACTCACATCTGGTCACTGCAATGGTGCTTGCTACATCCTTACTGCTCCTGTAATTTTCACATTACTTAGCTGCCAAACTCTAACAAGTCTCTACAGCACCTGTAAAAACAGATTTATTTTTAAAGGCTTGTTACACAACCACATTTACAGCATTTTCATTAAAAACAAATAAATTTCTGATAAAGAGTGATATCTGCCTATGTCTTTCCCTTCTCCACAGGTATAATCACAGAAAATTTAAAATCAATATTATAGTGCTTTTACCAGGTGGACATAAGCTTTTTTTTTTTTTTTTTAATGGAACAGTTGGACTGCAGACAGGAACTAAGTAATTCAACCAGTAGTAAACTCTCACCATGGAAAATACCAGCACCAATGCAAAACCTGGTATAAGAGTATAAAATTGCACCTTTGGTTGATTTAATGGGAAGCACCAAGCCAAGTAATCACACTACTGGCAGCTGTACAAGCTCCATGGATTAGACAGTATTGCAATAAACATGTCACAAAGAAACCTGAATCTACTAAGGCAGGTTAGGAACTTAGCTACATAAGGTTACACCTTACAGTTTTGAAGCTGACATAAACAAAACAAAAAAGGGCAGCAGTAGGCTTCACCCTCCATCAAAATGTACCCCTCATCAAAATAAAAACTGGTGTTCATACTCCCAGATGCAGAAGAACAGCATAGTTCCAGTTATAAAAGCATGTACATACATAACTTCATTTACTAAAACTTACCCAAAATGTGTTTACAAACAGCAAATGGTGATTTTGATTTTCTAAATGATAAGAATATGTGCTCCGCATGTTGGCGCTGTTCATTATTGACCATGGAAGGTGGTGCCTGAAAGAAAAAAAAAACCACAAAGATATTCAAGCATTCAAATCCCTTCCTGACTGTAAATATATTAAGAGCAATGTTAATAAAACTTAGAAACGTTTGCCTTATTAAACATCAAAACCAAGTTTCTCCTGGCAAAGCTGCTTGCTCTTTCTCAGTCAGAGCCTCTTCTTATATATATTTATATATATGTATATACCCCTGTGTATTTACATCATGTGCACTTAACTGAATATCTAGACATCAGGCAGAGAGTGAATAATTCTAAGTATAGTGTTCCTAATGACGCTTCTAAAGAAAGCTAAAAGTCAGGTCTAAATTCAACCCAATCATTTTTCTACTCAAATCAAAAACACCACTGCACACCACTAAATGCTGCTACACACGCTCAATTCCAGAAGCACTGTTTTTTCTTCAGTTCTACATGTTTTAAAATATCTGTGTAATAAATTCAAGGTATTAAAAAATTCCTACAAATAAGTTCAAAAATACTGTCAGTAACACACTACCCTCTAGTGTTTAATGGTGAAATTGAGGTTCTGAAGACAGTGTGACTGAAGAGACAGGTGAGCCCATTTGGGGATGGCTGCAGCAGTTCCCCAGCTGCTTACACCCATCTCCTTATGTCCTGGACACCTTGGCTGCTCAGGTAACACCTGCTGATCTACTGCTGAAAGGCAGCTTCGTGGTGTTTTCCACCTGAAAATCAGCTCTAGGTAAAGCACAGAACTATGAAATAATCTGGACCACTGCGAGGTGCCTACAGAGTACAAATGAAAGCTAACTGCCTGCACTGCAGCCTCACTTCATGAAGCAACTCCAAGAATCCCTCCACACTGTCCCACAAGACAAAAACAACCCCACAAAAACTACCAGCTGCTCACAATGCCATGCTGCTCTCCACTTCTGCCACCAATAGTCTCCGATTTCTGCTCTCTGTGATTTATGTAAAAAAGCACACAGCACAAGATCCTCTTGCAGGGGATTGATACCACAAACAGGGTAATTGGAACTACAGCACCTTTGAGAAAAGAACATGCACATGGTAGAAAAATCACATCCAAACTGCAGAGCTGGGTCAAGGTGACAGTGTAGGTTACTGAACTTCAGCTGAACTTCCAAACTCCAAATACCAGTCCTGCCCCTAGCAATCTGAGGAGAATGTGTGTGCCCCCTATCTTTCAGTTGTGATTTACACCCATTGCTTTGGGAAAAAAAAGCACAAAGACCTGAGCATAAAGACTTTTTAAGTGAAATATTTTCCAGTAAATAAAACATGTCAAATCTGATTTACCTCTTTCATCCTTGACAGAACACAAGATGACAGAAGATTCACACATGAGCCAATAACACCAGAGATTACAATTTAATAATCTGAGTAAATGAAGCAAGGAAAAGCAGGCCACTGATCCTTTGATCAAGGTGTTCCTAATAAACAGCTGTGCACCTCCTTACATAGCAAATTTCTGACTCTCACAGCTTTTCCTGTGCAGATACGAAGAATGTCTGAGAGGGGAGCAAAATAAGTAGTGCAGGAAGGTAGCTGCAAAAAAGCCTCATGGATGCAGAATAAATGCCTGTCCCTTCACAAAACTGCTCTGTTTTACAACCAGTGTGGGGGCAGGACCACCCTGGGTAGAGATTTGAACCTGTGCAGGGCAGCTCTTACCAGCTCTGGGGACAAATTCACAGTATTTGTCCATGCCCCCTTCCAGGCAGGCAGCATTTCAGTGCTAGGCTGTGCACACACATAGATGGCAGCATGCCTTCAGTTCACGTCCCTCTTCCATGTCCTCAGAGCAGCGTCTCAGGGGCTAAGTCAGCAGGCTGCAGGCAGATGTGCACACAGGGAAGCTTTCAGATATCTGGGACATTTCACACTGCAGTACATCTCAGACAGAAGTAAGCTCCATGGCGGCGCCTGAGTCTTTCCAGGACACTGAGCTGCAGTGAACTCCAATTCAATACAGAAACCTAAGCTTTAAAAACTTCTTAAGCAAATGTACACTTGTAAAGAAGCAGCCTCATCGAACTGGGGCACATGACACTTCTGTGATAAAACCATAACTCTCCTGGGTGCAGCTAGCCATCAGCAGGAGCTGTTCCCAACCACGGGCGCTTTCTGCACTTTGACAGACAGTACTTCTCTGCATGGACCATAGCTACATTCCATGAACCAGAACTAGCAGTACTGAATGTCAGAAGAATATCTGAAGCAGGTTATCAAAAATGCAGGAATGGCCTGCACAGCAGCACCTTCGCACACACTTCGGTCAGTGTTATGGCAAATAAACCAAACCAACCAAGCAAAAAAAGCAGTTCCCACTTTTTTTGTCTCATTGTATGGGCATTTGTGCAAATGTACAAAGAACCAGACTGGTGAAGAGATTATCAAAAATCATCCCACCAAAGGCAGGCCTTTTTCATCTGGGTTAGTTTCCCAGTCTGATTCACCATAAGCCAGTAGAGAAACCTAAACCAGCACAGTTTAGGATATACTGCATGGTGATAGACTTTTTCCAGCACCAGTTATCATTTAAAGTTCATTTCATCTACAGCATCTGTGCAATATCTTGGAATACTCAGAAGTCTCAAGGCACACACATAGCTCTGGCCAACAGTTTTTCATGTGAACTAAGAAATTTTTTGAGACAAGGGACCTACTTTAGTAGACCTGCTACCAAAAGGAGAAGTTACACTCCTTTCTTGTTCTCACCTGCATGGTCTTGTTACTTCTTTGCATGATCCCATCTATCAACCAGTCCACAAAAAACAAAACAAAACAACAAAAAACCCCCAAACAAAACCAAACAAAGAAACCAAAACCAAACAAACAACCCTCCCCCCCAAAAAACAAACAAAAAAAAAAAAAGGGGAAGGAAACCCCCCCCAAACCAACAAAGGGGAGAAGGGAAATGCATAGGCAAGGGGAACAAACTCTTATGTTACTCTAATAAGCATCAAAAAGCCAGACAAGTGCCAGTACAAGAATGGGGAGAAAAAGAGTGGAGCTCACAACTTCACAACTCTACAGCCTTGTGCAGCCTCACTAATTATAGCCATGTTATAAGAAATCCTTTGGGTGTGACAAAGGATAACATTTTTCAAATCTGGGGTCATTTATATTCACATTCTTAGAGCAAGAACACCAAATCATGGCTACATGGTCTTGAACTAACTTTGTGTTAATGTTTGAATTTGTCATACAGAGAGAGCCTGTCTACTTTCACTGTTCTGTAATTCTTATGGTTAATTTCAGGAACATCAGTTGCAAACTATGGCACAAAACCCCCAGAGAATTATCATGGGAAATACCTCCTTTATGGTTACAATAACTAGGAAATAGACCTCTTTACATTATTTTAACTCTTTTACTTCTCTGAAGTCCAGTTACAGAAGACTTTGGCACCTTGGGAAGGCACATGGCATGTAATATTTCTATATTAATTTTAAAAATCACAATTATTTAATATACATTACAGACTTAAGAGTCTCAAAGCTGTCCGAAACAGACAAGCACAGTTAAGGTTTAAACTCTACTATACAGCCACCAGAGGGAGCTTAAAGCTCACAGTCTACTGCCTTCACTGCATTGAGACAGTCTTTATATGTACATTGAAAGTAAAGTCCAGCTAACTTTAGGCTTTAAAGAAAAGGAGAGCATATATATATTCTGCACATAAATTTCACATTACAAGAACACTGTAATGTAAGCCCAAGAGCCCTGTATGCCAGTGCCTAGCACCTCCCTGGCACAACAAGGTGAGAAATGTACCCTAAGTACTCATCATGCTTGGAAGGTCCTCCAAAAACACAAACACATTCACTCTTTTTTGTTTTAAGTGTCTCCTTCATACTCTTCTCTACCATCCAGCTTACAAGGAATTAAAAAAACAGCGATTATTATGATCAGACTCTTCTGGCATACTGAAACTATTTGCAGCTACATGGCTTTCACAGAATCACAGAATATGCTGAGTTGGAAGGGACCCACAAAGGGTCACGGAGTCCAGCTCCTGGCCCTGCACAGGACCATCCCCAAGAGTCACACCCTGTGCCTGAGAGCATTGTCCAAGTGCTTCTTGAATTCTGTCAGGCTTGGTACCATAACCATTGCCCTGGGGAGCCTGTTCCAGTGCCCAACCACCCTCTGGGTGAAGAACCTTTTCCTAATATCCAACCTAAACCTACTCGACACAACTTCAGGCCATTCCCTAGGGTGCTGTCACTGGTCACCATAGAGAAGAGATCAGTGCCTGCCCATCCTCTTCCTCTCATAAGGAAGTTGTACTGTCTGGCGTTACCTCTAACACCCATTTGTTCTGTCTTTTGTCTTCCAAGTTACCTGTAAAAAGTAATCCAGCATAAAGATCACCTTTCTGGCTTTAGCATAACAAGCTACTGCCCTCTAAGAATAGAACTCCTACATGACAAAGTATTATGAATAAAATTGCATCCTTTCAGCTACCATGGCTGGCTGGATACAGAAAAGGAGCAGCGGTAGCAGCTCCTACTGACTGGACATCAGCAGGACTAATGATTCAAATGGCAGCTATTCACTCAAGGGAAAGAGAAACTGAAAGAAGACAGAACTAGAAGCACTGGCAGACTAGCACTCATACTTGCAAGACCACTGAATTTAACTGAGAGCCTGGATTACTAGTAAGAAAGTAATGTAACTCCTCACATTTCATGTCAACCAGTTCATTAAAAAAAAAAAAAAAATCAAATAAAGGAGAGAGAGAAATTAAGGTAAGGCATCTGATTACTGAATTGTAACAAAGCCAATAATCACATGCAAAAAGATCTAAATCCCACACATGCTTAGAGAAATTCCATACTTTCTCTGTATGGGTGTGAAAAAACACCTTCTGAAAGGGAAGCATTGGAACAGACTACCCAGGGAAGCAGTGGAGTCCCCATCCCTGGAGGTACTTAAGAGATGTGCAGATGTGGCACTTGGGGACATGATTTAGCACTGGTCTTGGCAGGGCTGGGTTAACAGCTGGACTAGATGATCTCAGAGGTCTTCTCCAACCCAAAGGATTCTATGAATCTATTTAAGGAAAAGGCATGGAAAAACCAAGGTCTTTGCTTCCCTTCTCTTCTTAGCTGAACATAGATAATCATGAGGATTCTTCTCAATCCATCAACAGTAAATGAACCAGGAGAAAAAAATAGTCTTTTTGAAAAAAACAGAAACACTGAACTTTAGGATCAAATAGAGCCTGTGAAGTAAAATGTAGGAAACATCTTCAGCACCTCACAGTGAGAAAAGAGGACTGAGGAAAAAAAAAAAAGAGAGCTGCAGCTTGAGGCTCTCTGTATTATGGTAAACACAGGACAAAGTCCTCAGCAGTCAGCATCTTTCTCATACTTTCAGGATACAGGCAGACAGATACAGGATGAAGGAACATGTTGGCACAGATCAGTCATAAAGAAAAGCTGTCCAAATCATGGGCATAAGCATATTTTTCTGGTGTAGCATAAGCATGTTCCAACATTCTTTATGAAGACTGAATGCAGAGGGAATTACTTAGAACTCCTTCTGCACATAATGGATCAGTTCTGCCCAGAGCAAGTCCCCCAGTTTCTACATTTCAGATGCAGGCAAGCCTTTCAGAAGCTGAGCAGTTGATCTTCAATGGCAGGAAAAGAGAGAGATTAGGCTCTTATATCTTTGATTAAGAGTCTTAATAATTTCCTTTCAAAGACTCATAAATCACCCTACATTTGACTTTTCACTTTTTGTATATTGAAAAAAACAATAAAATCAGCCCATTCTCAGCTCACATGGATGTTACAGCAATGAGACAATTATTTTGGAATTATAAGAACTGTTGTGTAAAACTAATCTCAAATCAGGTTTTCCCTTCCTGTTAGACCCCATTCTTTACAAAAATCTAAATGTAATTTTCATGCAATTACCTTTTCTTTCCAGTGTGATAAAAACAAAACTTGATTCAGCTTTCCATCAGAAATAAAAGTTTCTCCTCAACTAGTTTGAGGTCACCACATGCCCTTTAAAACCTTTTTCTCACCAGGATGAGACTGTTATGAGTAAATGTATCATGGATGATGCTCCATCACCCCTCTCCCTACTAACAACACATGAGGTGCACCAACACTGTTCTTCACAACTCTTCACCTCAGAAATCTTAACATAAGCAATCCATTCATCCAAAAAACACATAAGTCAAAAATGCAACAAATTAACAATATTAGACACCCAAACACTACAGGTTCCTCAACAGCTATGAGAGCACTAGTAGGTATTTAACTACCTTTCCCACTATTACTGCCTGCAACCATCCTTTTGTATCACAGCAAGATAAAGACCACCACCAGATACAGCAAGACCACTAATTTCTTAAACTTATATATTGCCTCTTTTTTCCTTTCACCAAAATAACCCATCTTTGTTCCTTCCTTATGTAACATAAATTTTTAATTTCTAACTTTGATTTTTTTTTTTGGCTCCTCGCTTGATGGGACACAATCAATTTAAATGATAACACATTGTTCACTGATGCCACAAGAAAGCACAAGAAGGGAACTATTAAAAATGCTAAAAAATCGGCAGTCATTATCTAGGAAGAAAATTATTAACAAAGAAGGTATTATGAACAATTTAAAATATTAATTCTTAGCAACACTCAGAGCGGAAAAGAAGTAGATACAAGAAAGGGTCAGACCATCTGTCATGGAAAATACACACATGACTAGGAAACACCTGTTGAAGGTACACATGAAAAAAATAAAGGGTAAAAATAAGGGCTTGGGGGTTTTCTTTTATTTTAAATAGGAGTAGTTAGAAGTACCTTGAGGATCTGAAGCTACACATGTTCAGAAAGACCTGTTCTGTACAGCATTTCCTAACTCAGTGACATGCCTTTAAAAAACATACGTAATTATGATTTGCCAGGATGGAAATTGCCAAGAAATTAAGGTAATAGATACACAAGAAAGGAAGCAAATAGGTTGCAAATATGAGATGCTCCCTTCATAAGACTAAAGCTGAAGTTACTGTGTATTTGCCAGTAACTGGCTGCAGAAGTAAAACTACATCAACATTTGAAGTCTGTTTTTTTAGGTCCTTCTCTGAAGGACTTTTTTTTTATCAAATTCCACCCTGGCCGAAGTGATTTTGTTCAGCCAGTTTCATGTTGATCATTGGAAATATATAAAATACAACATTTTTTTATCATATATCATAGGTTACATGATTTTCTTGAAGGTTTCAGACCACAGAATCACATAATAGTATGAATGGGAAGACACCTTTGAAGGTCATCCAGTCCAACACCTGCCATGGACAGGGACACCTTTACCTTCCACTAACACCAGCTTGCTCAAAGCCCTGTGCAACCTGACCTTGAACCCTTCCAGGGATGGGGCATCGGCAACTTCTCCAGGCAACCTGTGCCAGTGTCTCACTATCCTCATTCTAAAAAATTTTAATCTTCTTACGAGGCCAATAAAAAAGACTGAATTGGCTTCTGACATATGAGTCTTGACCTCTTCAACATGTTGTAGTTGATTGTTCAATAGTTTGTTCTAATATTGTTGTGGATTCCAGAATATATTAGTTATTGCTCACTTAAGACACTGACAGTATCTTAAAATTAACAACTTTTATCATTCAAGTGATAACATTACTATTAAAATCAATAATGGGATCATTTTTTATTGAATATGATTCAGTTAGCAAGCCTGCACTGCTACCTCTGCATCATAATTCTGCTAATAAAAATCCAGCGATGATCATGTATCAACATAACTAAGGATGGAGTGAACAGCGTTCATTCCTTGCAGACAGAAAAGCTTGCCAGAGACAAATTCCGATTTTTCAGACTTTTGCTACGGCAAGACAGCACTGAATACAACCAGAGTCAGCACCATTCTACAATTACACTGGGGGAAATCTGCAAATTAGCATGTCACAAAGAAGAGTCACGCACTCCTCCAGATTTTGCTGCTTGAGAGAACACAGAGGGAGTACATTGAAGTGTTTTAAGCTGACACCCACAGCATTCCCACCTACTTCAAGGGCCCCTATGAACAGTACAGCCTAAACATTAGTAGGATTATGGAAAGGCACACAAGCCTACTAGGAGAATTTTCTGGGGTTTAAAAAAAAAAAAAGATCAAATTGCTTGTACCTGCTACTACTAAAGCCAAGTAGGAACCTTCTTGCCAAAGGTAATGTTTATGTCTGCAAGTACATGACAAACTTGACAAGGGCAGAAAATCTGGTATTTCTGCTGAAGTGTGACTTCATAAAATTCACCACAGACTCTCCGAACTGAGCTTCCCCAAATATGTAGGGAAATCTTGCCTTCCTTGCAGTCAAAAGGTAAAAATAAAACTGTTCACAAACTCTGCTCTGTGGGCCATTATCAGCTAAAGAAAACCCAATTAAAGAGGTTCACTGTTCTTCAGAATAGTGCCTAGACTCTGCTGCACAAGGATAAGCAAAAACCATCACAGACAGCAATGGCACCACTGGGTCTGGACCTCGTTGACAGCCACCATCAGGCAAGACATGCTCAGAGAAGCGAGGAATAAAGGAAGCCCAGATGGCTCGCCAACACGTCCCAGCAAGCAGGGAAGCCAAGTAACAGTGAGGCATATGCAAAGGAGAAAGATCATAAGTGAATTTGGGAAGCATGTGCAGGGGAACACCATGTGATGGTGTAACATCACTGAGGGGTATGGGCAAAAATAGAAGAAGGAGAAAAAACAGGAAAAAATAATCAAACACAAGGGCAAGTAATATTTTTTAACTAGTGCACATACTGCATTTAAGACAGCTAAATATATTAATTCTATCCATGTAAGCAATTGCTATAGCAGCAACATAACTAAATAAACAAAAGTCACTAAACTTACTGTGCTCTTCTACTAAGATGCTCAAACCGCCCTAAAAACAGGTTTCTGTATCTTAAATAACAAAAACATCTTAAGAGAATTGCTTCCCAGCACAGCTCTGCTGTTTAAGAGAGTTATAAAAAAGAATCAGATTCTCAGAATAAGGAGATTCCAAGTTTAACTCTACTGAAGTCATATCAAGCAGCATGTCCCAAACCTGCATTATCCTGACTTATGAGGAGTCAAGCCATAATGAGTTTCCATTCCAGCTATATCAGTAACACTTTTCAGGTGTTTTAAATAAGCTTTTTCCTACAATATATTACATAACAGTTAAGAACTGTCAGTTGTCTTATTAAAATAACAAATCAAAGAGATTAAATATAGGGATCAGGCACAGAGAACTGGACAATATGCCACACTTTTGTTCTCAAACATTCACCCAACTTCTGTAGCAGATGCTGATACCTAACAACGCAAGGATGTCTGGTCCAGTCATGAAGCCAATGCCATAAGCCAACAATTCGGACTACATGAAGATGCTCAGCTCTGCAACATTTGGCAACTGCTTTACAAGTGGATCAGATGTTCCAGCCTTGGGCACGAGGCCAGAAGGAATTTAGGTATCAAAAGCAGCTTCTGCTGTCCCAGTCATATCTATCATTACACAACTGCCAACCTTTGAGTAATAGTTAAGTTACTACAGAAAACCTAGCTAGCACAATAAACAACTCTAACTATGTTCCAATTACTTCCTTTACACTTGCTTTTTGGAACAATCATTTAAATTACAGCAGTAACTCATCTTCCAGTTTAAAAGATACCCAAGATTATTTTTGGACATTGGTAAGTAAGATGCAATAAATAACTTTCAACCAGACCTGTATTAGAGACAACATGGTGGAGATTTAAGACTTTTTGAACAAAAACTTTGATTTTTTTAAAATAGTTTTTCCCAAAAGTAGTTATGACTTGAATAACTTAAACCCCAGAGTGCCCAGTATCTTTTGGTATATATCTGGAACAAATGTGTGAGTGGTGGAGGAACTGCCTCCTACATACCTACTCACTCATGTCTTGCTTTCATGCAGAAACTTAACAATAGGGAAAAAATTACTATTTTTTTCGTATCAGCTTTTGCTTTGTATTTTGGAACTGAAGTACTTTATTGAATCTTTTGCAAATAAAACAGGAGATAAACTGGTTTGTGATAAGATGTATTCTCAGTTTTGAAATGGTCTTATATTAGATACTATATATACACATTAATTGACTAAAGAAACGAAGTAAGTCAATTGCCATCAATATAGAAACATTTTCTTAGAACAGATTTCCTCCCCAGGACAAGGAACAAAAACTATTGAGATTTTTCCTTCTCTACTAATAACTTGACCCAAAACTATAGACTATTAAAGGTTCCCCACTGTATGAATTACCATTCGTTTACATGCACAATACACTTCAGATACAAGATTTGTGGTGCATGACCAGTCTGCAGAGGAACTGCTTCCACTGTTCATGTCTGCTTCTCAGCCTCTAAACAGGTACCTGAGATCTGCTGCTTGAAGAAGAGCAGGAGGCAATAGGGAGGAATGCAAAGTGGAGTCTCTGTTCAAGGAAGCAGGACCATAAAGGAGCAAGAGGAAAGAATAGAAAATTATGAAGGAAGGTATAGCCCTCAGGTAGCTGTGATAGGACACTGACAAATGGATGTCTGTAAGTGGTCTATGTATCTATGTGAGCTGTTTGCCTACTGTCAGCTCTGACTGCTGTCAGTCTCTTCACAGGATTCATTAAGGACTTTCTCTCTTCTGACAACTGTGCACATTATTCAACAAGAAATCCATATACTCAACTAAACTAACATTACACTGACTCGTGCCAACCTTCTGAAAGCATCAGATAAAAAGAATCAGCCCAGGCTCCATCTACCCCACAGCAGAATTCGGCAAAATGACTGAATTCTGCATAACCCACGAACTGCAAGTTTAAACTCATCAGTGCTGGGCCAGAGCCCCATATAAAGCAATCCCATATAAAGCAATCACAGAAACAGCACACAGACTTATTATAAACCTTATACACACTATGTTAAAAAAAGATGATGAGATTTTTTTTATATCTCAATGTTTTCTTTATAATTTCTGTGTGAAGAAAGTGTTTCAAATAGTTTTCAAGAAAATTCACTAAACTTTAATCGTCTTTCCTCTCTGTAAATTTAAGCCATGAAAACCAGGATACAATGTGACACAACAGCAAAGACACAATGCTTTAAAAGATCACGTGTGCCCTTTATACCTACTTGTTACTGTTTCCTCCATAACTGCAGTTCAGATGTGAGTTTAAGCACACTGACAAGAGAGAGATCTGAGAAACAGCCTTTAATGGATATTTAGCCTAGAGTAGTCTAGTTGTGGACTGTCAGAGGATGAATGCTGACACAAGGCTACAGTTCAGGCCCTTAAATTAAATGTTACTTATTTTCTAATCTCTACATTCACTGTTCTAATGTTTCAAAGCATAGGTGAGGTCTGACCTGCAGTCCTGTTTAGCATAATAACTTCTGTAAAACACCCAACCAAAGGCAATGGGCAAACCCATGCGGTCCCTTGAAGCCAGTGAGAATCAACAAAACAAGAAGTCAATCCATGCACACCAGAAAAAGCTCAAACAAGACTGAACAAGTGTGACTCACTATGGAAGAGAAGGACAAAGATAAGAATAACATCATAACTACACAGAACAGTTACAGAAAGCCTCATTGTTCCAAATCTTTTTACAGCATTTAATGTTAACAAATAAAAATCAACTTGCTTTGACTTCAGCAGAAATGGCACATCTCTACTGCAGTAGCACAGGAACTCTAAAGTATACATTACTGAAGGACACCAGAAGTCAAAGGGTCCTTACTACAACTGCCTCAAGTCCTGCTTTCCTGTTTCCTTCTGTCATGTTAAGGCCAATTTTTAATGTTGTGTTAAGAGATGGGAGATTTGGCAGAAAAGCCCCTGCATTCCAGCTAGTCTCAGATATCAAAGGTGCTGGCAGTAGCGGGTCTTAAATTCTCAGTGATAGTCAATTTGGCAACGCCTTCCTCTGACCATCTCCTGGAGCTGGAGTGAGCTTGGCATCCTCATCCTGCAGCAAGAAGGGTTGGTGGGAACAAAACAAACTTTTCTCTCAGTTCCCACCAACTGCAGATGCTTCTCTTTCCCCACAAGGAGGTATGGAAGATGCACATGGGTCCCAAGTTGAGACCCTCAGGTTTATTATCTGAAAAGGCGGGAAGGAGTCTCACCATCAACACAACTGTAGGCTTCATTGCACGGTGGACTTTCCCCATGACAAGCCCTGGTTCTCCACCAAGAGACAGGACTCCAGCCCATCCACAGGCTCCAAAATCCTAATCACAACTTCATTGTAAGATTCAAGCAGTTCATGTTTCCATAGCCCATTTCTGTGCCTACAAGACAGCACAGACATGACTTAACAAAAAGTGCCAGGACAGCAACAGTGAATTTCAACACAAAGTTTAAACAAAGAACCAATGTGAAACTTTTTCTACTAGAAGGGAAATCATAATAATGCTGGTCATGTCAATACTCATTTTCCAAAGTTCCTACGCTGAGATGCACATGATATATAGTCATTTATCAGGTTCTCTGTACATCAAATACAGTCAGCATCTGGTCTCCTGAAAGCAAAACTTTCATATTGTTTGTATGTGAAGAAGTGTCTAAGACTAGTTATTTTCTCCTACTGTCCAATTTCAACTTACATTTGCCTTCTACAGTAAGCATGAGCAGATGAAGAAGGATATCACAGGGGTAACAGGACATCACATGGGTAGCCTCCCTTCCACTTCGCATAAAGCCAACAACACAGAAGTAAAAATTCATCACCGTATGAAATATTTAAACTGACATAGTGATGCTTTTTGGTTTCTGTTTTAGGTTTTAACTCCTATCACAAAAGCATTTCCTTCCACCAAGCTAATGAAGAAAGGCAGGAACACAGGGCAGCCAGCTTCCCTGCCAAAATTCAGGTTTTAGCACTTCCTCCTTCATCAATCTTGTTAAAATGTCAAAACCATTTTGTCCCATCAAAATTATTTATGAAGAGCTAAGTAAAAGCAAGATAAGGGAGTTTTTAAAGTTTTCACAGTTTATCTAAATTTGATGTGGAAAACTCCTTTGGCTTAGTGTGTTTTTCAATATGCCAGGGCCTAAAACACCTACCTTTATTAGGGGCTTTTAACTGTTAGGGTATTAGTGAAAACCTACAGACACAAGTAAAATACACAAAAAATACAACACGTGAATCACGTACGCAAACAAAAATATAGGCATAGACAAGAAATCAAAGTTCAGCAAAAAAGGAGCAAGAGGATAGAGACCAGAGGAGGAAGCTCATCACCTGTGTTAGGTGGAAGATAAGGAAGACAAGGGAAATTATGAAATTTAAAATGATCTTGCGAAGAGAATAACTTCTTTCACTCAAAATCAGGAAAAATTACAGACCTACACCAAACACACTTAGAAAAACCTCCTTTCCCTGACATTTTGCCCATGACTGGGAAATGGCAAAAATACATTTAGAATTGTACATATTTGAGATGGTAGGATGTCTTTTATCTTGTTTCACCATTTCATTCCACTCTTGCAAGTACAGCCTGAACTACATTACCAAAGTTACATACCTCTGTATTCATTCTCCACTTACAGAAGAGCAGACATACAACATATATTTTGAGAAAACCTCTTACAAAGCCCATTTTTTTATGAAGAGATTTTTTTTATTCCACATAGAAACTTTTTTGGATTTTATTTAGAAGAGGCAATTTTTAGGACTCCCTTCAAGTAATTACCTGACTTCTCTGAGAAACCTGCATAAATTAGCCAAGCCTCAAATTCTGAACAGACACAGGGCTCCACATACTTACTGAAAAATGATTGTGAAGAAATGTGGTCACAATTATGTATTTTATTCTCAGCACTGTTAGAGGGAATATTATTGTAACATGAACAGAAACCTGTTTCTCTTGATATTAGAATTTAATATTTATATATTCCCCACTAAACAATTCATTATCCTGAAGCTACCCAACATCTGTTCTTAATCCCCCTTAAAACCACCTCAAAAATAAAGGGTTTGGAGGTTAGTCTTCCTAATTCTCTCAGGAAGAAGCACATTTGTTTTTTTAGCTTGGGCCTTGGTGGTAGTTGTTGACAGGTAAGGAAAGCACTATTCCTACTTTCTTCACCAGACAGGAGTGCCCATGTTTTGTAAACCTATTTGCACATTTCCTCAATAATGATGCAAGATGTAGCCATCTGAGAAGCTACCAAGAGTATGGTTGAAAGAAAAGTTAACTAACAACAACATTATTAGCAAAGCAAACAGTAGAAGCCAGTGACTGGAGAGATGACAAAGTTAAATGTGAACAGTTAAGAGCTTAATGGAAAAAAACCCCAAAATGATGATGAAGAAAACATGCAAAGCTCTCTTGGCAATTGAGCTCCATGAAGGTTAATGTAATGCTTTCCAGCCACTGCTTTAACACACAAATTCAGCTTTAAGGCATCTGGTATCAAACCAGCATCTACCTGGAAGGGGGAACATATTTCCCCCCCACCCCAGAGCTGCAGTCCTGTTGCAATAGATATAGGTCCAATCTCCCACCTGGGGATCTCCAGTTTCTGTATACACATACCTATACATAGATGCTGTGGAGAAGTCCTCATGAAATCTACCAGTGGCAAATGTGTAAAATGTAGCTTTAAGACGAGGGGTGTAACACAAGAGGAAACTAACTGAGCTGCGAGACCCAGGCAAAATCAGCAAAAAGAAAAGAGCCTTCACTGCTTGCCCAAGGCAGAGAAGCTACACATGCAGATCCTGGGCCACAAAGGATGTCGCTTGACCCCACATCACTGGCTTGGACACCCTTCTACCTGTCCCCAGACAGCCACTGCATGGAGTTACAACTTCACTTGTGCTGCCACAAGACAGACAGGTGGCAGCTCTCCAGTTCATCAACGAGCACATAAATGAGCCAGTGTGGTTTGTGTTTGTACAACTGTTTCTGCTGCTTATTAACTCTGATACTGGTTACATACCATCACTAATGCGACAATTAACAGTAGCTGAAACATTCTTTTATAATAATAAAAGATGGTGTAACTCAGTGTTGGTTGTCATCCAGTTGCACCGTTGATCTCTGTACAAACCATTGCTTAATTCCCAGAGCCACAGATGCATGAGTCTCTGGAGTACAGACAGCTATTGGATTTTCAGACTCTGTGTTGATGCTGCAACCAACTTTTTGAATTCTACAAACTGCCTTTGCTGTCCTTCACATGATGTTGGAGCAAAAACCTATTCAGCCAGGATATTTACTTGTGATGTGAAAGAGTCAAATTCCAGGTCCTACCAAAGCAGCCTGAAGAACTGACTGAACACAGCTCAACTACCTCCTGGTGTCTTAAAAGCAATCAAGTCACTCATTTCTGAAAAACTGAAAAT
Organism: Xenops minutus; assembly: GCA_035221455.1. Classification (NCBI taxonomy): domain Eukaryota; kingdom Metazoa; phylum Chordata; class Aves; order Passeriformes; family Furnariidae; genus Xenops; species Xenops minutus. The sequence continues at coordinate 44,562,969 of JAWWEE010000001.1, forward strand.
ACAAAGTCAAGGACTATACCACCCACTCCAACACAATACTACATAGCTTTTCTGTAGTCCTTCCAACAAAAAGATTTTAAAAACACATTTTGAAGGATGCTGGTATTATTATTTTTGATCATTACAACAGGATCCCAGTCTAAGTTGACAGTAGCGTACAGAGGCTGCTTCTCCAGAACTCCAAGCCTGGAGATCTTCCTCCTCTCCTCCCAAACATGTTAATTCCTCTTTGCTCCCAGACACACAGCATTATCCTGTGCCAGCTTTGGCAACTGAGAGGTCATTTTGAAAGCCAGTCCAGCTCACTAACCTAGGAGACAAGGCAGCAAGAAGACAAGCAATATTTTTTTCTCTGCCACTCACTGTTAGGCTGGTTTAGGCTTCTGTGAAAATATAGCCTATGTCTGTGTCATGCTTACAAGGCTGGGACTGCACATATTCTTCACCTGAACCAAGCCTTTTGAAATCCCAGACAGTGCCATCATAATCCATAAAATTCCATGGCAAAACACCTTTCTGCACTTCATTGATTTCACAGCCACAGATTAATTATACAAAGCCTTAAAGAGACCATGGCATAAGACATATTTTCAACACTACCACAGCTGTGCCTCTAGCATTTTGCACAGCTGCACATAAAATGGTTGGACTGTATGACAAAAGATCCTGACATTTATAATTTCAGCACAAATCCTGATATATCTTTAGCCTTTATTCATATTCACTTTTATAGTTCCGTAAATTTTGAATTTGGTAGGAACCGCTAAACCAACTTGTCTGACTTACAAAGTAACAGAAGCAAAAAAACTTCATTCACTTGCTACTACATTAATCTAAGTAACTTTTATTAAATTTTCTACTAAAAGAAAAAAATCAATTTTTATTTTAAAACTGGTCTAACAAGATAACTTGACCAAAATTTCTTTTAGGAGCATAGGCAAGCTTTCTCATTTCAGTCAAGGTTGTAGAATTCTCTATAAGGCAACACAGTGAAAATCACTTTAATTAAAAAACCTTCCTCTCCCTGCATCCACTTCCCAACCTAGTTCACTATGCAACCACTCAGGTGGCTGTACTGCTACCCTATGTTTTGGTAGAGCCAAAGGCAGCACTGTGCAGCAGCCTCTCTTCATTAAGTCTCAGAAGTAGGAAAGTTTGGACTTTTTCTTCTTTGAAGGCAGGGGAGAGGAAGAAGAGGGAGTATATAAAATATACCCTCCTGCTTTCATTTCTTAAAATCTCTACCTGAACAACTATTCCCTATTCAACAGGATGTTTTAGACAGACTTTATAAAGGAATAAAAAAGAAGTAGAGACCTGTATCAACATCTCCTACAGCTCAGATCTGACACCTTCCCTTCTACACCACATCTCCCAGCATGTATGTGGGTTTATGCCACTCATACACCCCATTATGCATCAAAATTGTGAAGACTTATGTATACCTAATTCAGACAGACTTTTTAGAATCAAAACACTGTCAGAAACTGATGAAAAGGAATATTTTACTTATCTGCTTGTGACAGGATCAGCTCAACTTAATAATCAAGAGGATTTCTTCTACCTCTCCATAGGGAAAGCTGTTAATTAACTAATGAACACAGATTAGCATAACAACGATAAGACTCTTAGGAAGCAGGTTAAAGGGAAAACAGCAGTAGGTAGCGCCTGAAGAATTATCCAGATGGAGTTGCGGACTAATGAAACTCCCTGACAGATGAATGTAGACACAAACACACAGTATTACATTGATTATTTGGAACAAAATATAGAAATATGCCAGGGAAACAGTGACATGTCAAATGGGTGCAAAACATTGATTCAAAAAGACAAACACTCCCTCTGCGAAACAGTCAGAGGAAATAAACCCTAAGCATAAAGAATCTCATTTCACTAGATTTTATTTTCACCAAACAGTACCTTTGTTTTTTCAAAGGTATCATAATCTCTATCAATTCTCACTTCCCTAATCTCAGCTCCTCACCCTTAGTAGAGATATGCTCCCTTCACATCTGTTCTCAGCTTCCAGGTAAAAGTTTCACTAGCATGGTGCACAAGGCAAGTGCTTATCTCCCAAGCTGTAAGCTGACTAGCATGGTGCACAAGGCAAGTGCTTATCTCCCAAGCTGTAAGCTGAACTGTGTGCCTGTAAAACACACCAACCATAAAAGTTCTGAATCAAAAGGTCATATAGCACACATCCAGCTTGTTTTGCAGGTGATAACTTGAAGGATTTCCATAACTTTACTCAGCATTGGAATGATTAATTTGTCTGATTTCTTCCAACAGGTAACTTGCCATAACAAAAAACAGAGCTAATCCAACTCTCCCTTTCACCCTTCCCATGGACCCATACTTCACAGTCTGAAAAACTGCCCCACAATGAAGATAAACTGCACCAAGAAACTGAACTTCCTTGTGGAAGCAGGATTGTCACAGCTCTTGTGGAAAATGGACTGGCTTGTTATGTCAAGCTACAGAGATGCCACAAGATGGCAGAGAACTGACGAGGCTGGTTGGGCAAAAACACGAGCTAAACCACTTGCTTATCTTGCACTTGGGCTCCAGCAAGGCTTAACAACTGAATGGTGCCTGCACTGAAGCAGAGGCCTCACAGCCCAATGTTGTCTCAGTGAAGCACAGAAGAGCATCCCCACCTCTGTGCCAGCCCTTGGTCTCACTGTCCCTTCACCGTGCATAATGAGCCTTGTTACAGATCTGTTCCTTTGAGAGGACAAATGGGAGGAAAGACCTAGCGAGGGTCAGATGGCCTTCGCTGCTGTCTCAGTCATGTGGAGGAAGACACTGAAGTGCCATGGTTCTGTGCTGCCTTTGATTCAGCTGTAAATTCTACAACTCAGTTTGACTGAAGGTAACCAGAGACCCTCTTTATCCCTCGTTTTAAAAATCCCTCATTTATTAAAAAACACACCCACCAATATGACAATGAGAAAACAGCTGCCCTCCCCCGCCATCTATGATGGCACTAACAGGTAGCCAGTGACATTTGACTACAGTCACACCTCTATTTTTCCACAGAGTATAAAATTGATATTTTAAATCCTCCACTGTGGAAGGATGACAATACGACCGCACTTCGCAGACAAGTCTGTGGGCTTGCTCCTCCCTGCTCCCCAAAGCAAAGATGCCTCTTTGGTAAGATATACCTCTTACTGTGTTGGAGTACATCCAGAACAACTGTATATAGCACTATGCACTTATAATTTGTAGATCTAGTGTATTTATCATCAGCAATCTAACAAGAATCTATAATGTGCTGTTTCAATAAACCAGACTGTTCATGAATCTGCAACCATCAAAGTTCTTATTCAACTTCACCAGACTTAGAGTGACTAAGTGGTTATAGATCAGAAATCGAGCCTATGCACACCCAGCCTCTCTAATCCCTGAGGACTAGCTAGAAAGCAAGGGGGTTTATCCTCTACCAGTTTCATATACTTACAAGAAAAGCCCTGATCTCTAAGAATGGTAGGTAAAAAAGAGCCAACCATGCAAACTATCACAGTTGATGGTATAAGCAATTTAGTCTTACTAATGTGCTCTCTCCTACTCTTATTCTATAAGCTTATTTGAACATCTGAAAGAGAAGATTGTATGACCACCATCAGACTACCCAACCTTAGCCTGAAATCTCCCATAGAAGGGCATGATAAGCCACAAACTAAGTAGTACCCTGAGAAGATGGTAATGTGTGAATCCACTCCCATCCCAAAAAAAACAGACCACAGTGAAACCAGAACATTTGCAAACTTTTAAAGGGAATTCTTCTGCAAAAGCTTTTGCTCAAATGTTTTTGAACCTGTTAATGGTACCCAGAGTTACACCACATAGAATCACTTAGCATGACAGGGTCCTCTGGACCTCATTTCACTCAATCCTCTGCCCAAAAAAGAACTTGTTTTAAAGTTAGATCAAGTTGTTCAGGGCCTTGTTCAGTCAAGTATTAAGTATCTGCAAGGATGGGAAAACATACAGCCTCTCAAGGTAGTCTGTTTCACTGACTTAACCAACCACACTTACTGTGTTTTGGGGTTTTTTGCCCTCTCTCAGCTGAAATGTTCCTTTCCGAAATGTATAAGCTCTTCTCTTTTCAGTATGCACCTCTAAGCAAAGTCTAGCACTTCTAATATCAAGACAGTCTGAGCTAGCAAGTAAGTTGTACAGTGAAGGTACATTATACACTTGAGCCAAGCTGACAGCTCACCACTAACAGGGACAGACCAGCCCTGTACGTGTCCAACAATCTAATTTCAGCGCCCCTTTGCTAGCTCTGCAACCTAAATGGCTGCACAGATAGGCAATTTATCTTGCTAACCTGACAGAAATCCATTCCCTTGTTTAATTCCTATGTCATCTCAGCAGTATTAATATCTTCTGCACAGGGTCACAAGGGAGAAAGCAGAGCTGCAGGTAAGAAGAGAGTATGCCTTTTTGGAGGGAGGTGGGTGGAACAAGATATAACCTATGAATTTACATTTAGGTGTCACAGAATATCATATGTGAAAAAATTTCAACCTGCTTTAATATACTTTCAACAATAACTAGACAGTCTTAAGCATACTTCGTACTTCATCCTCTCACCTCTGAGATGACATTTACATTTTTTCCTTAATAATACAACTTATGTCTTAGGTCATCCATGAAGACAGTTATTAAAAAAGTGTTTAACTAGTACTAATTCTATTTGGTATTAATTACCATCGGGGTTAAACAGATAGGAAATACATTTGGTTAGGGGATACAATGCCAGTTGGAAATGGAGGAGCAGTAACTTCGTTTGGTTCATACAGATGCTGGTATATGATCTTTACCAAGCCAAAGTCACACAGGACAAAGACGTATACCAGCCTGTGGCACTGAAAACCTTCACAGCAATGGGGACCTTATTTCAAATAAATACCATTTAGCGTTACTGAAAAGGAATTAAGTACCCCAAAAAGCACATACTTTTTATATAGCAAATGCTCTTACACACACATCAAAGAAAATTCTCACAGTACCAGCCTCCAAAGTCATACTTTACAGCTAATGATAACGTAAGTTTCCTCTTTTTATAACAACTCTTCAATTTATACCAAATTTCAATCATTTCCCAAACCAAGCCTTTTGAATGTGGGCTATCTAAAACCTGTTGATAGGTGTAACTGGTAACAAAGGAAAAGCATTTCCATACAGCTCTAGAGGCACTTGGTAGAGAACAAATTAAATCTTTCCAGTATTCAAACGTGGCATGCCATGGTTTTTAAAGTCCATAAAGATCAACAATTTATAAGATCAGGACTCAGGTATCCCTTATCTGACACATAAAAAGTTAATTTTCCAAAGGAAAACTCAACTAACCCAGAGCAATGAAGAAAAAAAGAAAAGAATGATGAAAATACCTATCAAAGATTTAGAGAGCTCACTGTAATCCATACTTATCCTCCAGGAAAGTTAATTAAACACATTCAGGTCTTTTTATGAACATGTCTGAATTCCTCTAGTTCATTATTCTCCTTAAGGCTCAGTATTTCAGTTTGAAATCAAGACAAGTACCATGCAAATCAGCACACTCTGCTCCTTCCTTTGACATGTTGCACCACCTTTGATGCATCCCTAGCCAACTGTATTTTGCAAGGATTGCTACTGTCTCAGCTGTGACAGACTGCCACAAGAAAACCTTGCTGAATCTCTCCACAGCCCTCTGCCCAGTTAAAACTTCTGCCATCTATTGTGAGAGCACTTGCAGCTCTACCCTCTTCCATTGCGCCAGGTACAGCTCCATTGCAAGGTGCTGACCTCTACTCATGACCAGGTTCACCAACCTACCACTCCCAAGCCCTCAGATTTTTACATAAATACCTTTCCAACTGATTCCACTGGTTTGCTTGATCAGTTCACAGCATCTCAACTGCCACACACAGATACTTCCTGCCCTCATCACCAAGCAGACCTTTTACCAAACAGTGCAGTCCTTGGCTAAATGGAATACGGATCATCACCGTCTAGGTGCAGTCCTGAAACAAAAGCCTTTGATTTTTTGCACAGTGGCTAGCAAGAAAGAACAGGAGCAGTGCATGTAACCCTTTCAGTCTCTGGGGTCTCACACCTACCTTTGTAAAGCAGCTAGTGACTTGCACTCCTCTCCTCCATCACTCCAAAGACTTGATGATTTTTCAGAAGGAACACAGACCAATAACCTTAAACAACCCTCTTCAAAACCTCTTCCACAGCCAACCCTGCTTAAAGCTTGATTCTGGGTCCTTACCCTCATGGATAGCTTTAGTAAATCTCTCTCTTTTATGCAGATTTCTTAGTAAGAGCTATCTAACTAATTCTTGTCAGTTTAGTGTTGCCTATGAAACTTTCAAGATCAGCTGTGGAAAAGAAATAAAAGGAAAAAAGACTAAATAACACAAGTCAGCTTTCATACCGTCAAAGGCTGGAAGGAAAAAGCTGGAAATTCAACAAGGATCCTAATATCCCAGCGCTTGCAGACTCAAGACATATTTTTACCAGCAAGCTCAGCACCTATTCCTCAACCGAAGCACAAACATTATCGTAAGAGGCCTGTACCTTTTCACTGTATTAACGTTTTTATTAATTTTCCTCCACAGTAAGTTGCTTTTCCCTCTCTGTAATGGCAAGGCTATGCTAGGAAAACAATGCCCACACAAGTAATATTTAATCTTCTAGTACAGATACAAGACTTTGGAGGTGCTGCTCCACATGCGGTTGGTCTGATACTGAAAACTACCTAGCCACCAGCTTTGTTCCACACACATTTTCTGTCTCATAATAACACTTACTATGTATTTTCCCTAGGCAGTCCAACACTCCTGGTAATTACTGCAGCTGTGTTATTTTTAAAACTGAGATACACAGACATTATGAGAACATCTAACAATCTACAAAGTTATGTTTTACAAAGCATGCACAAATCAAAAGCAGCTCAAAGCTTAAAATGCCTCACCGGTTGCATACTCTGAGAAGTATTTTCCTAAAAGGAATAGTACTTGTTGACAAGCTCTCAAGCTTTACTTTCCCATTTGGAAACACAGTCAATGGGCTGTGTTCAGGCTTTGACTTCAAAAGGAGCAACACATGTATTTTGATGGGACACCCGTGAGCAAAGCTGATCACTTGTCGCTTTAGAGTCAGGCTGCTTCAGTGAGGCATTAAATAGCAATCGTTCAGGCTCTGGCCATTGATTAATTATTGATACCAGGCAAACTTTAACTTTACTACCATTTCTTCGGTTCTTTTGAAACCCCTTTAATACCAACAACTTACGAACTTTATTTCTGCTGGAACTGCTTTTTGGCAAGCTAAATTCTGTGGGGAAGACTCTCAGCTGGACATTTTCAGAAGACCTGCAAGGAAGACCTGTACACTACACCAGCCAACACACAGCGTTCCATTCAAACGAAAAGTCTTTCACAAGGACGCACAACTAGGATGTTTTAACACTAATGGTACCGAGATGCAACACACTCCCGATCATCTGCCATGCGGACCTCCTTCCCCACGGCACGATGAGAACGAGACGCCCGCGGTCGGCAGGAGGAGTCACCTGCCGACAGCCAGCCCGGGGTGCGAAGCACCACCAATGGCTCTGCTCGCGGGCGGCAGCGCCGGAGCCTGTGCTCCAAGGAAAAGTCTGGAACAGGACCGCGGCGCTCCCGAGCCCGCTGCCCACGGGGGCAGCTCCGCGGGACGAGCAGGGAGGCAGGGAGCGAGGGAGCGAGGGCGGGCTGGCCGAGGGTGTCCGCGAAAGGCGGCGGCGGAGCCCGCAGGGGCTGCGGGAGCGGGCGGCACATGGGCAGCGGCACGGCGTGGCCGGCCCGGCGGCGGGGCCGAGGGGCTGCGGGCCAGGGGCAGGGGCGCGGAGCGGGGGAGCCC
>JAWWEE010000001.1:44571906-44640419 GCA_035221455.1 Xenops minutus
GTGGCCATTGCGCCTCGTCCTGTCGCTGGGCACCGCCAAAAAGAGCCTGGCACACCCTCCTGGCACCTGCCCTTGAGGCACTTAGCTGTGTTTCCTGTGCTCAGCACATTGCCCTGTGCTTAGCAGGGCCTGCAGACCCCTACTGGGCTGGGGAGCTTGCTGGATAAAATACAGCTTAGAAAGGAGTGGTCAGCATCTTCGCAAATGACTCGGTTTATGCAGACCAGAAACCCCCGAGCCAATGTTTAAAACTGATCTAAAATGCGCTTCTTCCCACGGAAACGCACCTGGAGCATCTTTTGTGTCTCGAGGCGTGGTGTAGTTGGCAGTGTCAAGCTAAAGAGAACATTGTTGTGCACCTGTAGGAGCAAAAGAACTCTCGGATTGTGCCTTCACTGGCATTTCATTTTGGTTAGGGAGTTTGCCTTTTAAACAAATCTGATGGTTTCCACTTCACTTCGCGCACTGGAGCAGACTTGGAGACTTGGAGCTTTGATACCTTCAGATGAAGCCAAACAGAAGATCTGCCACTGCCAAGGAGTATTCAGGGCATAGGACCAGGCCAGATGTCCTTCAGAGTGCAGACCACTGAGCAGTGTCAGCTATTTTTTCCCCCAGCTCCCTCTGTTGAGTCAGTTGTTTCTAACCATAGTTCTCCCAGCCTTGACGAGGCATTAGCTGACCTCTAGTGCTGAACTTATGCAAAGTTTGGAATTTATCAGCTAACTGAGCAGGTTGATAGGAGTGTTGAATGCTTGCAGACTGTTCAAATAATCTGAGTGTAAATGTGCAATGTTTCCATGCCGGTGATATGCTGTAATAGCAAAAGGCAGAAGAAAGAATCAAGGAAATTAATGACAATAAGAAATCCATCTTTCCTATTCCAAAGAAGAATTTTTCTCCTAAGAAATTATAGCTTCCAGTGTTGAAGGGGTCATGGCAGTGCTCACTACTAGACATGATTAAAAGTAGCAATAGAACCATGTAAAAAGATTGATTTTGTGATTTGCCTAGTAGGTAATGTAATTCATGCTAAAACATTACATGCATTTCAGGGTGAAATTCTACTTCACAATTGAAGAATGTGGGGAGATCAGCAGAGCTGCACTGAGAGGAGGATGAATATAAGGAAAATGGAACCAACAGTCAGAGCAGTTCAAAGTAGTGAAAGTGTGACAACACACTTAAGTTCTGGAGTGTGTTTATTGGGCAAACAGTGCAATGTACAATGAGTCTCATGCTAAAGAACAGTGAAACAAGAGCTAAAGACTTAGAAGTTTGTGTACAAAGAGGTAATATATAAAAGAAAACGACCTAAAGAGTATGGAAAAAACCTATTTTAAAGGATTGTGTTCAGTAAAGGACTACTTCAGTTGAGTATTTCTGTACTTGTATTCAAAATGAGATTCTTCAACAACTTCTTCAGCATGCTTAAAGGTCCTTCATTCTCCAGTGGACTTGTGTGTTCAGCAGCACACTTGAATAGTCACGGGAGCAAAAGGAATAGAATAATATTGTTCAGGTTGCAGGGGCTCAAGACGTCTCCATGCCAACCTTCTGCTTCTTCTACCTTCTGACCAAGATGCTTAGGACTTTGTTCAGCAGGGTCTTGAAAAGCTCCAAAAATGGAGAGAGCACAACTTACCTGGGCAACCAGCGCCAATACTTGATTGCTGTCGTCGTGACATTTTTTCCCCTTAAGTCAGAACCTCCACATCAGAGTATTGCCTCTCATCCTGCTCCCATGCAGCTCAGTAGAGGGTTTTGCTCTGTTTTCTTGATAATCTCAGGTACTGGAAGGAAGCTCTTGGGTCCCCCTTCAAGCCTTCTGACTGGATGCAGTTCCCTCAGCCTCTCCTCACAGAGCATGTGCTCCTGCTCCCACACCAACTTGACTGCCCTCAGCTGCACTCAGTGCAATTTGTCAACTTCTTTCTCATACTGGAGGCCCCAGAGTGTGATGTGGTTTTCCAGACATGATCTAACAAGTGCTGAGGAAAGAGGACTAATAATTCTTTTGGTCTACTGGCTTCACGCCTGTAAAAACAACAGAGAATGTCTTTATAAAGGTAGCCTTGTTCACCACTGTGTCATCCTGCTCACTTATGTTTAGCTTGGTACCTGTCAGGATCAAGTAAAGTGAGTGGCTGGGCCTGAATTTCCCTGACACCCTCACCTGGGACATTAGCATGTGCAATGCTATGGGTTTGCCTGTGCCAAGTCCTGACTTCTGTTGCCTTGGCTTATCTGTTGGCCTTTCTTAATGGACCTGTGTAATATATAGCCTTGCCTTCAGCCCTTTCTTCTGCATGGACCTTTTCCCTGACTCTGTCTTCTACTGTTCCTGGATGGACTTTCTGTCTGGACTCTGGACATGACTCATCTCACCTTGTCTGGGACTCTCCAGAACACCTATCAGCACCCCACCCCTACCTGAATCCTATGGTATGGCACCCAGGTTGCTGAGGGCACCACCTTGCCTCTGCTGTGGTCAACCTCAGTTCCCATCTTCTCCACCATAATAGAGTGGCCCTGCTCACGTGTACACAGTCCACCAGGCCCTCCAGATTCCTTTTTCAGTCAGTCTTCAGTCTATACTGCTGTGATAGTTATTTCATTTTAGGTAAGGTATGACACCACAGGATCCATCTGTCAGTTTCCTGAATAGGCATAGTGCTTTGATCAATCCATCTTTCCCCTTTCCCCTGAAGCTGTCTACCTGAGCACACTTTAGCGTGTTCATTAAATCCACTCCTCTTTCACAAGCAATATGATATATGCAGATAAAATTGTGCATTTTGCTGTATCATCATCAGTTGTCTCTAGCCCTCATTTTCCATGGAAGGACTGAGTGGAGTAATCTTCAGTAAAAATGAACAAGTTCAAGTAGTCACATTTTCTCTCAGCTATATTATAATCTTAATGTTCTCTCGGTTAGTCTTAGGAAAGCTGATTGTTCATTTATCTTGTCAGAGTGAATGCTGAATCTATTTCTGCTGTTGGCTAAAAAAGATGCATCACATTCTTCCTTCACGCCTCCCTCTTTTGTGGTGTTAATACTCTTAAAATAGTTCAAAGCTTATGGACTTGTTGCCGGAAAGAGTGTTGTTGGTAGTGGAGCCTGTTCTTCCTGCTCTGGCAGTCCTTGTCTAGCTTGCTTTCTCCCAATCTGAAAACAGCCAACTACTGCTAGTTTCGACTAAAGAATGAAGTGTTAAGGAAAATGAACCAACAGTTGGTATAAACCAGTTGTGAATTAGGGGTTTTTTTTTGTTTTGTTTTGAATGTGTAATCAGTCCTATGCATGCATACAATAAAACTAGGGAAGATCTGTTGTAGTCAGGAGCATCTGACAAAGTCTAGGATAAAGAAATAGAAGGGATTGAGCTCTGAGTAAGATAAGATAAGGAAATCAAAGCCAGTAGGGAAGTGGATCACTCATATGAAAGTGCAATGACAATTGCAAGCATGCAAATGGCAAGCTTAGGAGGAATTAATCTTTCATCACTGGTTAGGTAGGAGTTTTAGAAACCATCCTCTCCTATCAGGGCATGCACTTTGATTTACTTTCTATGCTTGATTTCCTGGTGTTCCTAAGACTGTTTTCCAAATATGTTCAACAGATCTCTTCCCACATAGCATGAACTTATTTTTTCAGTAGACCTCATTTTCCTGGTCAGGATGTCCAGTTTGCTTCCTTTCACAGGCACCTTTTTCCTAACACCTACCTTCACTGGCTGGATGTCTGCAGCAATTCCTAAATAAATTCTGTAAAAAAATTACAAGTAAGTTCTACAATAAATTCCTGCAATACTTCCTGATTTATTGCTGGCTTTTCATCAGTGCCTAGGAGAGTAGTGGTTCCAGTACTAGCTGTTTCAGTTCTGGTAGTCTGTCATGCTCATCTCCAGAGATACAGATCTCCCACCAGACACTTCAAACAATTCTGATTGATTCCTTCAGACAACCTGGGCAGATTTCCATACAGATGGCCTCAGTTAAGTTCCCTGGGCACGGTAAGTCACTGTTCCTTTTGAGGAAAAGCTTATGCCAAAATTATTGTAAGCAAGTTTGGTAGCGCTGCCTGGTGTCATTGGTCAGTACTTCCTATTATGAACCCAGTTCTCCACTGCGTTTCAAAGGGCAAAATTTAAAATTTTGTGAATATAAGTTTTTGTGCAAGGTAACTGTTACAAACTTAGAGAATATGTATGCTTGTGCTAAAGTGGTGTTTGCTTCTGAGAAGGTAGCTAGGGAAAAATCAGCTTGAAAGACTGAGGCTTTTACAGAAAGCAACTTTTTTTTTTTTTTTTTTAGTAGATTTAAAGTTTGGGAAAGAGCAGAATTTTGATTGGAAAGTGTCTGTTTCCATACCTGATTATCAGGTTGTGTTTGGCCATGTTTGAAATAATAAACTGAGAAGGCTTATACGTACTTGATTTGATAAAGCAAATTCGACCTGCACATTTCCCTTCTCAATGACAATTCATCTGAATGTTCATGTAGGATCTCAGAACAATCCTTTCCCTTAAGGCTCTCACATATGACTACACTGTACAAGCCTCATCCTCCAGAGCATGCCCTGGCCCCTTACAGCTTTTGGTTCTGGCTGCAGTCTCTGCAGTCCCCATCCATTTCTCCCTTACACCTGCTCTCCTTCAGAATCACAGAACCATTTAGGTTGGAAAAGACCTCCAAGGTCATCGAGTCTGACCTCTAACCAATCACTACCTTGGCAACTAGACCATGGCAGAGTCTATGCAGAGAATTATTCTCTTTCTATTATTCCCTAAAGCCTTTTTCATTCATAAATTAAGATTGAACTCTAAATCAAAAGTCTGTGAAAGAAGCACCTTGTCCATAGTAGGAACCTTACCTTTCCTGTTGAGAAAGTACAGGATAAATGAAAATGGTTAAGCACATTCTAGGAATTCTGGGAGAGTACCTGTCTTTGCCTGCCCATTCTTGCATTGCTTTGATGAATGGTTTAAACCAGGCTTCGTATTTTTGCTGTGTCTAATTTTATGGGTCTTGACTTGATTTCTGGAGTCTATTTGTAGCAAAACGGAAGGACTCCAACTCCAAGTAAAGACAATGAGACCTTCATGGGACTAATTAAACTTATTTGGTATTTGAAGAAGAGTTCCTTTGGGTTGTTCATACTCTGAAGTAAATATTTGCTCTTCAGTTTATTTCTTACAAAGCAACAGTACACAATGCTGCAAAAGATGGATTAGTCACTTAAGTAATTAATTTCAAGTTCTCAGTTTTGTTAAGAACGGAGCTTGACTAGGAATGTAATGTGTCATATGTGAGTTTAACTGGGAAGAGGCAAAATATTAGGTGTTTAAGTGAACAACCTCCAGTTGAGTAAGACTGGGTCTTACTGGAAGGAGGGTACAAACCATATTAACCACTGGTATGCAGACGGAGGTACAGGGGATAAGAATGAGGTTATAGAGAATTGGTGTGTTGTGTAGTTGTGTGTGTGCAGGACTTGTGGCACTGCCAGAGCAGTGAACAGTGACAGCAGCCAGGAGCAGTCACGGCACACCCACAGCAGCAATTGAGTTGCCACAACAGCAGCCTGCAGAAGGGGAATTCAGGAGGATGTCAGACACGCAGATGACTGAGTCACACTCAGTATTTATTAAACTGGTATTCTGCCTAAGAATTGAGGCACACACCTCTCACTTAAGCTGACTTTTCACAAGCAATGCCTTAAATTGGGATAGATTGACACTGGGAGGCAAAATGTCAGAAGCAGAAGAAAATGTAAGTCAGGTTGACAGTGTTATTAGATCTTGTGGCACTTGCTCCTGTATTTGAAACTGTAATAGTAAGAGCTTAAGCATTGTTTAAAACAAGTGAGTGCATTAATTGTTGTGCAGGAAACCTGCTGTATTTGTTTTTGTATCTGCTTATGTGCTGTTTCTTCCTGGCTCTGCTTGTCTAGCAACCCCTGTGTTGGTTAGCTCTGCGGCATGTCAAGAAAGGGGGAGCTGAACATAGCAGTCACTAAGTTTAGCTATTTGGACCTTCAAAGTTATCTCTAGGATTTAGAGTCGGTTGACCAGAATGTGTTGCTTATGATTCACACTTGAAAGTTTATCAGCAATAACTTAAACTGAGTATTTGGAAAACATACATGCTTTCCTCTGCACAGCCTCTGCACTGCCTCTACCATGGTCTTCTGGAGTATTCAGGAACACTTTACTGGTACACCAGATGGTAGGATGATAGCTTAAGATAGCCTGTTTCATCTTGTCTATAACAAACACTTAGAGATCGTCATGCAGCAGATATGTATGTTCAAGCACACAACTGCCAGCTTACTGCCTCTTTCATGTCAAGACTGTTGTCAAGGCAAACTTGCCATCCCAAAAGAGATCAGTGCAGCACCAGTGTATTTTAGGCCACTGTCTCTAGACACTTACTTATTTCATATAAGTGTCATTCACTCAAGATTGAGTCACTTTCGATTAACATAGGCTGGAGTACTGATTCTTTAGTTTCTCCTCTGAAATTGTTCTTCTCTTGCTCTAAAGATGTCTGCAAAGGGCTTCCTACTCCTAGTGGTTTATTCCCAAGGCCATTTGCTTAGGAGGTGACTTTTCCTTCCTCTTAGTAGCTTACAAGTCACAACCAAGTTGTCACTGATCCTGTATAAAAAGCAAGAACCTAAGTGGAAATCCTCAGCAAGACCCTTAGGTAAGACTTACCATCTTAGTTCTTGGGAATTCTTGGGCCTAATTGGAATGTGTGATTCCCCCTATGTGTTACATGGGTACAAAAGAGTGGGGTCTGGAGAAGCTGACAGATGAAATATCTGTGGTAGCTCACAGAAGGTGCCAAGGAAGCCTTTGTAGCTTAACACACACACACAGATACATCTGTTTTACTTGTACTGTTTGGGAACACTGTCATACTACTTTGGAGGTTTTCCCTTAAGCAGCTCTGATACAAGCTGAGAACTTTTGTCCCCAAATTTTCCTCCTGGCTGTAGAAATACCATGGAATACTCACAAGTTGGTTCATCCTCTGTCCATTTCCTATTTTGAAGGCACACTGGGAAAGCAAGCTAATAATTCATCTGTCCTCTGTACAGTTACCACAGGTGTGTGCTGTGTAAAGAAATCAATTGCAATAGAGATAGAAGGGTCCAGTAATTAGTTGTACCTAGGCCATCTGAAGGTGGTTAACTTCTGAAGTTGCCACAGAAGTATGCAACAGAACTCATAAATTCGTTTCTCTTTATTTCTGTCCCATACAGACAAGACACAAATAGTAGAAAGCATCTGCCTTGCCCATGATGTCTTCTCCAATAGCTGAGGGTACATGGACAGGATGGTCATTCCATAGAACCATTTTAGTGCCTCAGCTTGAGTCCGTAACTTGCACTGGCTCCCTGAAAAGCTTATCCTAAGGATGAGATTTTTCACCTTTGACAATTCCAGAATGAACTTGGATTTTCAAAGCATTTCTTTCTTCCCTTCCTTGACTTGTATGGATGGAACATAACAGTGTGCCCTAGAAGTAGGTTCCTGGGTGATGGGTTAGTATGAGCTGTGGGCATCATGCTTTCCTGCTGAGTTTCCAGTGAAGATAACTACTGATACCCTGGGTTTGAACCACTGAAAGTCTTGCCTTGAATTTGCACCTTCCTCCTGTCCCCTGCAACACACCACAGCAGTACACTGTTAGAAATTAACTCTTCTTAGCCTCACAGGGATTTGACTGGTCTATAGAAAAAATTAGTATCCATTTGGTGTGTTGAGACATCAGAAAGATTCTTCTGCAGCTCCAGTTATACCATATAGTCCAGATCTTTTGGTAGCCTTGTCAGAGATTAGTACTGTCCATGCAGATAGTTGGTATGACCAGAACTATGACAGCCTAATGACGTCAACCCGGAGAAAAAAAAAAAATGTTGTCTATAATCTACAAGAGAAAGATGATAAAACAGAAGAGCCTTACAGTTCCAAGTTCCAGCCCCTCACAGTCATGTGCAGCCATGCATAACCTGATAGTGTCTAAGTAATTTAGTTTTTCCTTTTACAGTACTGTTAATAATCTTTTACTGAATGTGCCTGAGTACTATTTGCAGATTTCATTAGTGTGCTCTACTTTTTGTTCTAAAGCCATTTATAAAAGTATTATAATTGGATCTATTTATAGGCTTTCCACCCCTTAACATGCCCCTTGCAATGCAGTCTGTGTGGCAGAAATACCATCTCTGTTGTTCAGCAGCAGCCCTTCAGGGACTTCGCCACAGATTTTCTTCATACTAGAATCAATTCTGCCTAGGGCAATTAATATAAACAACTATAAAGAAATTCCTAATCCTTATCATAAATAAGGAACAGGAATTCTTCATCCTGCAGGTGGAATTTGGTAGTCTCAAACAGCTGTACACAAATTTTAAATTATAAGTCCATTCCAAGTATGTGCCCACCTCCTGTTTATTTACCCAGCCCTTCTAGCAGGAGTTCTAGAGACTCCCAGCCAAGCCCCCTGTCAGCAGCGGAGATCCCTGACCCTGCTCTCCTTTCTCTGGTTCAGGGTCTGACAGGCTGGCAAATGGGTACCTTGGTGGCCAACCCTGTAACCTGAGTTGAAGAAACGAGTCAGCAAATCATTTTACTGCTGCTCAGCCTCTAGGATGAGCATAGGGGAACTAGGAGATAAATCTTTCAAGCTGTTTTTCCCAGATTAGGTTCCGCTTTGGTCCCCAGACTTGGTCTCCTGGTTCTGGGAGGATATGGAACTCGGCAAAAGGTGCCATGTAGAGAGCCTCCACAAATTTGTTCAATATTCCTATATATTCCCTGCCCATTGTAACATTTTACATGCTTTCACAGCTATGCTGTGTGTTTGCCAGAAGTATTCAAGAAGCTGCCTATGTTCATGCACAGGTACTTGGGCTGATCAAATCAATTTAGACCCATTGAAGGTGTATGGACAGATTACAATTTTTTTCTCCAGTGTTTATTAAATTGTGTTGATTACTATTGAATTTTCATTTGCTACCATGTTGTCCATTCAAATATTCGTAGTAAATCTCTCTTAAGTATCATGGCCTCTGCCTGGATTTTTGTTGTTGTTGTTTTGGGTGGTTTTTCGTTTGGTTGGTTTTTGGGGATATTTTTTTTTTACTTTAATTATTAATCTACTTGTACAATCTGCAGAATTTTTGTCTAATATTTAGTCTTCCAGATAGTGATGTCTTAAACGATAACAAAGTTAATACACAACCTTGAAGCATCTGTTCCTAATTTTTATCAGTGGCAGCATAAATCTCTTTTAGGTTTTTGCATTTTTAACCAGTTCTTTTTAATTATACTATTTGAATTCTCATTTCTGGGTCACTTAATTTCTTAAAAAGTCTCCTGAAAACCTAAATAAATGTAAATTACCTCTCCTTTTTTCCCATAATTTTATCAACATTTTTAAGTAATGCTGTGATATTGCTGAAATATGATTGTCTTATGCAGAAAGCATGTTAGTTGAACATTGGCATAGCATTGGATGATTTTCTAGGCATTTTTGCCTTCTCTCTTTAGTATGATTTCAACAAATTTGTCAGATACATATAAAAGAATTACTGGTCTACGATTTTCAGCATGGAGTTATTTTACAAAGCAAGCATAATCATGGCCAGCCCCTTAACCCTTAATGCTGATTTAGGAGATGGATTCACAGAATGGCTGGGGTTGAAGATGTGCAGTGTGGATATGAAGATTTTTTTAAGCCACTGTCATAATGTGCTTTACCTCCTTGAGGCCATCACAGCTTTCTCTTGTCATAACTTTCCTCTCTTCTTTCACAGTTAGCAGAGTATTAAAGGAACGCATTTTAAAAAAGGATCTCAACAATGATTTTGTTATCAGTTGTCTATGTGCAATGTGAAGTTACATTTGCATGATTATTCAGATAAATTCAGGTGAAATAAGTTGCATTTATTTCTTCTTCAGATAAAGGCTTTGATATAATTAATCACATAGTAGTTTTATTTTGTGATTACAATTGCATCAACCAGAAAAGCAAATACATAATAATTTGTTTTCCCTTTCAGAAATTGAAATATTACATCATGACATAAGGCATTATATCTCATAGATAAGCAACCCTGAGTATTAATGTCTCAAAGGAATATTTGTAGTAAACAGCTGAAATTTGCTGCTAACACAACTTTCCACACTAGGTCTGTTAAAATTGCAGTTGCTTACAAACATTTTTGTGAATAAAGGAAACCATAATGTTGAATTTGGGAAGCAATCTTTTTTCTTCGTGAGCTCCTGGTCTCATTGGTGCAAAATTTCAGGGCTTATTCCAGGCGTAATTCCCATGGAAGCTTGTGCACAGGACAGGATTAGAAATGAAAGCTGATGACCTGAAATCAATGTTTGATCTGTTCCAAAAGAAAAACAGTAACATGGACAGTGATGACTCGTGACTGACCGGACTGTGCTAATGGATTTCTCTGCAGTGGCAGAGCTAGTCTCATTATGGTTACACTGACATTTTTCAGCAAGAGGAACACTTTGGCAGTTTTCACCCTGCCCGTCCTGATGCTATCCTTCCAGACTCCTCACTTCCTTGTGCTCCTTCACTGTGCCAGCATGAGTGTCCTTGTCACCATGCACTGAAGTGGTTCAGAAAATGAATCCAGCTAAAATTAGCAGGTACTATTTCACTGGGTTCTTTTTTGGCCTTAAGCTCTCTGCTCTCAGTTTGCTGACCAGTTATGCCAGCACAGCCAAGGCGACAGGACAGGAGCAGAGAGCAGCAGCATCAGCTGTGCAATCCTCACCTGTACAAATTCAACAGGCAACATTTGGAGCCACTGCTCCCTTTCAGCTGCCTCCAGCACTGTTCTGGCAGAGGCATTTGTGAAGCTGCCCACTGATATATGCTGAGCAGCTTTCCTAACCAAAAAACCACAATAATCCAGCATTCCTCCTGGTTTATTTTGCAGCAAGTTTCCATTCCCCAGTATGGAAGGTCCCATGGTCACACAGACCTCTGTCCTGGGAAGAGGGTGACATTGAGCTGAAAAGTCAATCCAGTATGGAAAGAAGGAGCACCAAGTGTGTATTCAGATAGTACAGTTGCTGATTGCTGATTGCCACATCACAGCTTTGGTAAACAAGCAGCCTAATCAGTAGCCTAGTCTGCCTCCCAAAATGCTACCCATTGAGGAAAGAGCAGTAACAATCTAATAATAGAGATACAGTTTGTATGTTACACATTTTAAAAATTTGCTTCCCAAATTCCATGGGATTGACAGAATCACTCTAATTGCTCAGGGGTTGAATTGGGTTTGACCTGGGGATTTGGGGGACATTACCTTAGTAGCACGCTTCATTATGAATTTACTATATGAATTTACTCTACGAAGGAAAAAAAAAATTAAAAGCCAGCTTAAATTAAAACAAACAACAAACAAACAAACAAAACAAAACAAAAAACACCAACCAACCAACCAAAACCCAAATTCTAAACCTTAGTGAACAAACAATTGATGTCAAATTTAAATATTGAGACTGATTATCCTATACAATAAAAAATAATAGGCATGGGTCCTGCTTTGGCAAAATGAAAGCAACAATCCTAAATTAGAATCAGTCTCTACACATCATTTGTAAATGCGGTGACAGTCTATTTTAAAACTTCAAATTTAAAAAACAAATTGGTAATTTATTGATAATTTGCCATAAGAAAAATACTCCCAGTTAGGATTTTAACTTAGGAAAACAAGATCATTTGTTATATTACTCATCTTCATAAGCAGAAGTTTTCCCTGTGCAAATCACCTGCTTCACGTTATTCCTAGCTGTAGCATCTGCCAGCACATTTTTCAATAAGTCTACATAATGTCTCATTTGAAAGTGAGCATCAGAGTAAACAGTCTTGCCTAAATTACTGTAACAATTGAGATAAACAGTTCTGTTAGCCTCAAAGAGAGCATTATTGAGAATTTATTCAAGAGGATGGCATTCCTCAGACTCCAGTTGCTCAGCAAGTTACAGGGGCCAAGTTTTCAGGATGTCACCATAAAATGCAGTGAAATGAGGCATTTCTAATGCTTGGAAGTGCCATTTTCTGTGGAAAATACAAGCTAAAATTGTCTTAGAGAAAATAGTGTCATCCAAACAGGACTTTTGGTGTAGATAAAGGAGAAATGCCATCTATGTAACAAGAAGGTGTTGCACTGAGTTAGATTTTTTATTGGGATTCAAAGGACTTGTGCACTGAACAAAATGCTGAATGAAGTTCTCTTGGGATGTTGGGACAGTAAGTGTGACAGGAGTCAGGTTAAGACCATGTTTGCTTTGTTCTATGGCTGCTGCTTTGAGTCCCTTCATTCTTTAAAACTGTTAGTACAGAACTTGCTTTTATTTGCCACCATAGGTATAACTTACTCTCAGCCACTGCATTTAGAAATAGCCCCTCCAGAGCAATCTAAGTCAAATGGGTATTGGTGCTCATATGTTGAAAAATGGGAAGAAACACAACGTGATTGGCAGTAGCAGGTCCATAGGATCCAACAGAGGAAAATTTCAATAGTTCAAGCAATCCACTAGCATTGCCAGTCTCCCTTTGCTGAGATCCAGCAACGTCCTTCATCCTGTTCCTTTGCTAGCTGTAGTTATGACATCAGGATCTGTCTGGAAAAAAAAACCAAACAAAAAAAAAAGAAGAAATGCAAGAGCATTGTTTTTGGCTGGATGAACTCTGAAGCGGAAGGCTAAGGTGATTAAGGCAAATAAACTCTGAGACTCTGTTTATTAGCCAGGAAGTGGTTATTCCCAAATTGTCAGGAAATGCACTGGAGGCTGATGTACAAATTCCAACATAGCTATTTGTATCAGTCGTCTTTTCTCAGTGTTGTTGAAACCATGGAATAATGACGGCAACTGCATTAACTTTTGTTTGAGAACAGGCAATTCCATTTCTTTTTAGCTGTGCTTGCAACTACCTCCTGCTTTATTTAAGGAGGCTCCACATAGTTTCTCTAATCTGAATATTTTGGTGAAGATAGTGCTCATGAAACAAGATTGACTACTGCTGTCCCAGAGGTGTTTGGAGAGATGGCAGCTGCACTGTGAGGATGTGAAATGGCAACAGCAAGCAGGGAGAGGCAGGAGGGAGCATGAGGAGCACCAGAGTGATCCTTCCAACAGCTGTCATTGCTGGAGGCAGCTTCTCATGAAACACCGTGACACTGCTTGGAGAGAGGTGGATCCCAGAGGCAGGATGGGATCCCACTGTGGGACCCACCTTCTCTCTATTCATGAAGCAGTTTTGGCAACAAGCCGCCCCATTCGTGCTGGTGGCAGCCATGAAAGCTTCCCAGCTGATTAACAGCATCCTCGACTGGAGGAATCTCATCTAGAAACCACAGCACAGTTCAGCCCCCACAACCTGTTTAAGCCAGGACTGCATCCAGACACTGCTAGTAAACTTGTCCATGGTCTACCTGGGGCTGCCTAAGACAACATCAGCTGCTTGTGCTTGAATCCCATCCTTCCTTTCCTCGTGTTTTCTTTCCAAGTAAGGCATTGATGCACCTGCTCCAGGGTTGCTATATATTTGCAATGGTGGAGGGAGGCAGAACAGCTGGTCTAGCACATGTAAAGGGAAAAGACAATTTGTCTCCTCTGTCTGAGCTGAGCAGTGGTCCTGTGCACACTCTTCCTCACCTAAGCAGCTGACCTGCTCCCCCTTACCAATCTGTCCTAACTGGTACATGGCCACAGATGGAAAGGGAGTTGGGTGGGGACAATCAGCCCTAAACTGGGACCCAGACTGGGAAAAAGCAGGATAGAGCTGACCTATCAAGCAAGTAACACAATGATTCATCCAGTTTCTCTGGCATGGAAAGAAGATGACCTTTCTGTGTGTTTTTTCTCCTTTTTTTTTTTTCCTTTTGTTTGTTTATTTGTTTGTTCGTTTGTTCTGTAACTGTTCTTCAAATAGCTTCCAGCAGCTTCTTAAATTCGTCAAATATTCTGCTGGCACTAGTTATTTGAAGCAGAGCATATCCTTATAGTCACCTCTGTGAGTAGATGCTTTTCTGAAAACTGAGTATTAAAAATCAGGTGGGTAACTGCCACATGCAGTTATTGATTAAGCCCACACATTGATATTAATTAAGCCTAGAGTGAAAACAATATGTAAGACAAAACGCAGTTCAAATTTAAGGCTTCATTAATATAAATCAAGAAAATAAAGGAAGGAAAAAAGAAGAACTCATGTTACTGGGCTTAATATTGGAAAATTTCAGAAGACAGTCACTTTACTGATGGTTACAACATGGTATAATTTTGTTCTAAGCACTATTTGATGTGACAGTTATCTTCGCTGTGCTTCAAAGGACACCGAGCTGCATGTGTCCTTGCACTTTGGCCAAAAGATGCAGCAGCAGAGCATCTCTTCATAGCTTCCAAAGTTATTCAGGTCTGACACTGCTGTTTTCACTTCCTGCACTGGCTGTACAGCAGCCTGCTGTGCTTTGCTCCAGCATGAAGATGATGGCCTGACTGTGGTAGCTCATGTTTAGCAAATCTGTTATAGTCTTGTTTTAGAATTTCTGTGAAGTTGTCATAACTATAGTGTTTATTTTAAAAAATATTCTCAGATACCAGTTTTAAAACTGTCAGACAATTAAATTTAAACCATGAGAATTTTCTAAAGTCTACCCAAAAAAATAAAATCCATTTGTCTTTAGAGCCCAGCTCAGCCTGTGACTGGGGCCAGTCACTTGGCTGCTAGCAAGCTCTTGCCCAGTGTCTTCTTAGTGGAAACCACCGTGTTCATTTCTGGGTTCCTAAAATAGTGTCAGTAACACAGAAAGATTGGGGCTGACACAGATTATTCCCTTGAACCTAAGGGCATCTGCTGATGCACTGTTTTTAAATGACTATGAGTGCCTTACCACAAGATGGCCCCTACCAACCACAGCCCTGGCTCAGTGGTGGTGTGTTGGCTTCCGACTCCTACAGCGTCTGGGGATTATTATTCTCATTACATTTTACTCCACAGAGTGTTTTTCCAATGTATCAAGCCTGTGGGATGTGATTACCCTTGGGCTCCACAGTGACTGAACACCAAATCCTCCTTCCTGGCCAGCTCATGAAGAGATAGACATCATGAACATTAATTTCTTACACAGTTAACTTGGTTGTAGTTATGTGAAAGCTGGACAACACCTAAAGTGATCGGATTTAGAATGAGATTTTAATGCTGTATCAGCAGTGTGGTATCAGCACTGTATCAAAGGTGGTGGCTAAGGCGTTCTGTGAGGAGACAGTTCAGCAGCAGGGATGAGCCCCACACAGGACACTCATGCTGAGAGATTAAATTAAATTTTTCCAGAGCATTTTTCCTCTCCTTGGCTGCTGGAGTTGGAACACTGAGATCAGCAGTTATTAAGGTTAGCGCTTAATCTATTGAGTTCGTGGGGTGCTCTCAGCTCTCATTAGCATCAGCAGTTGCTGAGGACATCCAGACCTCAGCCTTTATGATCACTGAGAGTAGATCAACAGAAGGGATATCAGTGCCTGAACCTGTGGTGTCACTGATTTTATATGGCCTTGGATTACACAGCCAGGTCCCATAAATAATTCTTAGGGGAAGCTGGTATCTTACTAGAAGCTTGTAATAAATACAGCCGTTTGTTGAGGGGAGCACTTGAGACAGCCAAGTCTGGTCTAAAGAAATAATCCAAAACTCATGTCACCCATTTAGCACCTCTGGCCAGAGGCTGGCATCTGTCTGTGGGCAGGAGACACCCAAAGCCCAGCTTTCTCACCTGTGAACAAATAGGAAGCTGTTTTCACTTGAATGTGGCCAGTGGCCTCGTGGCTGGAGGTGGGAGAGAGGCTCATGTTGGACCTTTGATCTCCTGGATCCAGAAGTTTCTCCTACCCCTCTAGTGACAGTCCATCTTATCAGATCACTGGCTCTTGTATTGTGGAAGCTCTCTTGATTTCACTTGTTAAAGATGTTTTACTTTACATAAATAGCAATATCAAGCTAAAGAAGGACCAACTCTATTTCCAGTTAATAAGACATTCCTTTAAAGGATGAATACATGCACTTAGGAAAAAAATCTCTTGCAGAAAACACAATTAGATTTATATAGGTTATATACTGGCATCTGCCTTCAGATATATAATAAAGAAACTGAAAAATTTTGCTCTGAAGCAGAAACTTCACCTACACCCCACTCCAGCCCCAATGAGCAAGACACAATTAGCCACCCTTTTCCTTGGGGATACCCAGAATACATCTAACAAAATGGGCTCTCCCTGGTCTACACTGAGAATCTTGTTTTGTGCCAATCAGCTTGAAGAAAGACCTTGAGCTCGTAAGGAGTGGGGCAAGGTTTGGTGTTTGAGTATCTTTGTCCCATGAATTCAGGGACCCCATGGGGTTTGGACTTGGCAGGGGGCAGACAGTTTGTGGCGGCTGTGCAGCAGCTGGAGAGTTGCCAAAGCTGTCTAAATGAGGGAAGGCAACTTAGAAATCAGATACATGCAAGCACCTTTTAGGAACTGTGTTTCAGCTTCTTTCATGGATTCGACACATGAAGTATCCACCTTTCAAAACACCGCTCAAGAGCCTTTAGGGAAAGCCATGGCTGGGAAGAGAAAATAATCCTAGCGACAAGCCTTTGCATCTCCTTTGCTTAACTTCAGTGCTAAAAGTGAAGCCAAAGGCAAAGGCAGGCAGAGGGATCACAGAACAATACGTTTTCTGAATGTGCATCTCCATCAGTTCACTTTTCGTCTACTGAAAGCGAGTGGGACAGAGGAAGGAAAGCATGCCACCCCCATGCACAGGCATTTTCCCAGCAATTCCCCACTGATTCCATACTGGCTACCTCTTTCTTCTCCTCGGTGATTAGCTATAGCTCCCCACGCAGGGATTCAAAGGGAAATGTTTCACCTTTGACTCATATCCCAGGATTTAAAAATAAATTAGAAGCTGATTTGCAAAGGCACAGGTGTTCTTTAATGTCTTTTCCCTGGGCTTCAAACATCCTTTTCTGCCTTACATTTCTACTGCTTTTGTCTTGGGACATTTACCAGTATCTCCTCTGACAGATTCTGGTATCCCCCTTGTGAGCACTTAACTGCTGTTACTCACTTTAAAAATAAATACAGACACTAGGGGAAAGGATCTTAATAGAAGCACAGTATGTTCATTTTAATATAAGTACATATTAACTCTGGGCATCCCAGCACAAGAGAAAACCACCTGAAAATCAGGCTACAGAGACTGGATAAACCCACGCTGTTCTCCCCGGTGTTCTGTAAGTAATTAGAGCTCATGCCTGCAATCTGAGTTTGTGATCCACAGAATAGAGTTGTTCGGTGCCTGCAGGAACCATAGAAGGAGAACAGGAGGGCAAAGAAATCATCACTGGCTGCATAAATCCTTCATAGGCAAGACACTGTTAATTGTAAAGGAAAGTACAAACAGCATGTGGAAGTTGGGGTATTCAAGGATATTATGCTGTGTAAAAAACCATTCCACCACTGTGCTCCCAATGCTGTGATAATTCAGTCTCTGTTGGTGGTAGAGTATCTCGAGAGACACGAGCAGTAATTATCCTGCCCAAGAGAGGGCAGCAGTTGAACTTATATGGCGTATTTTGTGTTATATTCAGAAATGGGTTTTAGCAGTGACAAATGTTGTTTCAAGTAGTTCAATGACTGGGAATTGTGCCAGAGCCTGACAGTAGAAGCTGTTATTTTATTGATATTTCTCAAAAGGAAGTCAAGCCTGATTATGCATGTTGACACTCAGAAAATGCAAAGTAACATTTAAATTCATAATAAAGGGATGAGGACACTTTATGTAAGAGTGAGGATGTTAATCATGTAATTTAAGCCAGTCATTGAACTGCAAAGTGAATTTCAATGTATTAGTAAGGAGCAGACAAACACGGATCTGCAATCTCTTTGGAAAGTTTCTTCTCTGCCTCTTGAGCTCCAGCTGCTCTCACTGGGGTTGACCTGTCTGTGCCGCACCATGACTTGTCCTTTTCAGGGAACCACAGAGTTACTCCTAAGCCCGCTGTTCAGCACTGTTTTCTTCTTCTTGCTGGTTACAGCCATGCTTCATTTTCCCTGCTGGTTGTCAGCTGTTAGGAAAGGGGATTTTTTTTCTTCCAGATAAACTGCTTTCCATCTTATTTATTGGCCCTTTTTTATTGCTGCTGAGGTGTCCACCCTCTGGCCAGGGTACCCTGCAGCAGCTCCTGGCCCAGATGCCAAGATGTTGGTCTCTAGTCCAGCCTCCTGTGCTGAACTCCCCCAGGCAGCATAAGGTCACTTCAAGGTGTCTTACAGCTGAGGTAGAGCAGGAATCAAAGCAGGAATGTGCTGGAAGCAATTTACTCTGCTTTGGCAAAACTACTTATTAAATCAGCTGATTCCTGAACCAGCTGTTAAAAAACCCTCCAGGCTATCACCACACCAAGCAATTAGAATTTTGCAGCCTGCCACCAAGTTTCTCACCCTGTGCGGGAGATCTTGGAGTAGGCTCAGTTTAATAGAGACCAAACACAGGAGAAAAGCACTGCAGAGAGGTGCTGCCATCGCAGTCACTCATCAGACTGCCTGAGGCACAGTGCCTCCAACCTGCCCGAGCTTCTTCACTTCACTGTGAGCTTGAGTAGTGGGCTTCAAGGTCATGACTGTGCTAATTACCAAGGCCAAGTGCAAGGCTGCTAGGAATATGGCGTTAGCTTTGGCTAGGGAGCTACAAAAGAAAGGGATTGGTCTTGATTTTGTGGAATTTGATCTTGGTCAAAGAACACCATGAGGCCCCTCTATCAAACAGCAGCAGTTTATGGGTATATGAAATACAGAGGCACTCCAGAATATTTTTTCCTGTGGGCATCACATCCATGCTTGGCCTGACACCTGCCAGGCACCTGATGTGCCATACTTAGCTGTGACAGTAGACACATGCTGGCTGCATGTCCCCCATACTGTGTCCTCCTGTAGTGGTGAGCTGACAAATCTCCTGGGCCATGACAGTCCCCACTGCTGAGCTACTTGCTGGCTCTCTGTTAGGCTGTCCCTACTAGTGGAGACACAAAAACATCCCTGGGGGATGGGACACTGGCCCCAGTCAGTATGGGCACAAACTCATGGCTACCACTTGGCTTCAGGATGGTGATTGCTCCCTGGTCCACTTCTGTCGGGACAGGTATAGCCCACACAGAAGTCACGACCTTGCAACATGTTTGCTGCTGCCAGTCTGCACGTGGCCTCAGGTTAAATGCCACTCAACCCTGAAATGCTTTCACATCACTGCATCTTGTCATCTACACTACTTTTAACCTTCCACCGGGAAAGATGCAAAGCACATCTGGGCTAAGCTTCATTTTGAAAGCAACAACAGCAACACATTCTGCATTGCTGCAGACATGCAGCCACGTGGGACACCAATTCCAGTGACCACTGTCCCCCTGACTTAATCACAATAAAAGAGAATACTTACAAAGCAGCAAACCACAGCATTTCAATGAAATAAAGCAAACTGTGTGTGCAGTGGTGTCAATCCCTCAACTATGAGTCTGGGTAAATAAGCCTTTGCTTGTCTCATTGTCTGTGCCCCAGCATGTGACACCCTCCATCAAAGGTGGTACAGGCACTTCCCAACCTCAGTGCCACTGCTGCCGTGATCCCTGCTCCTAGCCCTGGCTGGGATGTGGATTTAATTTAAAAAGAGGGCAAGAAGATTGATGACATCAGAGTTACATGTGAGATGAGGTTGTCAATTAAGTTAATTTTAGTTTCAGATATTAGTTGGATTTTTTTGACCTCTTTCGTTATTTTTAGAGCTAGTTTAAGTTGGCAGGTCCTGCTATGTGGGAAACCGAACATTAAAAAAAAATCCTTCAGGCCTAAATTGGAATGCACAGTTGGAAATTTCCAAGAAATTGTATTTCCAAAATCTTCATCTGGAAACTTCAAAATGACATAGTAACAGCAGTTTATTTTAATGTTTATAATTTTGAATATAGTGTGTTATAGACAATATAAGCCCTTGGCCTTTTTATTACATTATTTCCTTAGATTTCTTTGGAAACAAAGTATTTTTATCATTTTTTGGTTATATGATTATAAATGTACTGGTAAGTTCCCCCAAATATTTCCATTTTGTCAAACCCATATTTTCCTATGAGAAGTATTTTCTTTGGGAAAGAAAATCCACTATGGATTTGAATTTGCCTCTTTCTGCCCAGTGACTTGGTCTTCAGCAACACAAATAGAGTTCCCTAAGGGAAACGGTCTGTCCCCACCCAATCCCTGGGAACGGAAAGATGACTTTCTTCTGGGAGATACTTCTATTTAGATAATTCCTCCAGAATTGAGTGTTTGGGGGGCAGAGCACTGACATGTATCAGTGTTACAGTCCTACTGTACAGCAGGGACAAGGCACACATTGAGAAGGTGGATGTAGAAAATCATTATTACACCCCCTGTGATGCGCCACAGATGTCCCACAAGGGTTGCAGCAGATCATTGTCATTCCTACCAGTGCTCTGCCATTTATCTGGCACTTCCATCTGGGAAAAGGTGCCTGGTCTCTGGCAGTCACCTCATTTACCTATGGCTATGTGGGCACACATTTTCCGAAAAGGGCTCTTTTAGGTGAGACTTCTGTGCACGGCTCTGCTCAGTGGTGGGCAAAGGCTGGGGAATAGCCAAGGTTGTTGTGTGCCCCAACATCTCAACAGCTTCAGAAAGCTTCACGCAGCCCTTTAGCCCTACCTTCTTTCAAGATCTTTTGTCTGAGCACTGCCTCTCCAGACGTTCCTGCAGCTATGGAGCAATGCTCGATGGTGGTATGAGGCTTCTGCGTAGTGTCACAATGCCAAGAACAACCATGGAACGCCCACTGCCAGGCTCTGAAGGGCTTGGAGAGCAGCAGATCTGGCTGGTGACAGCCATCTCCTGTTCCGCTCTGCCTCAGGCCCTTGTGCTTGGGGAGGATGTGTCATCCCCGGAGGCTTTTCCTGGACAAAGTGCTGGCTGACCAGACCCAGCGCTGGCTGAGAGCCCACAGCGAGTGGGAGGTCAGCCTGTGGATCTCCAGAGGTCCCTGCCAACCAGCATTTCTATGGTCCTATTGTTTATTCACCTCTGGCCCCATCCAAAGCAGATCCAGCTGTAAAGCCAGCCTTGATACGCCCTCCTGTCCCTGTCCCTCCTTCTTCAGCTTTGATATCTGCAGTCTTCCTGGTTTTCACACAAGTGAGTTCCTCCTTTAAAAAAACCTCCTTTTGTTGGAGTTTCATCATAACATCAAGTTTAAACATGCTCTGTGCAGGTGCTTTTGAAGCTGTTATCCTGTAAATCAGTTCTCAGTTTTGACCTTTCTTATCCGTTAGATTCTATGTCTAGAAAACCAAGCCAAAAAACCTCTTACCAGTCCTTCAATGTCGAGGTAAACCCAAACATGTTAGCAGCTGGGGAACATACCTGTAAAGTATTGGACAACTGAGCTTTTCATAATGTTCTTGTGCCAATCAACATTTTTGCTCTTGTGCCGAGGTCTCAGTAGCAAAGTTAGACACATAAAAAGAAAATGTGTGTTCCCTTCTTTCCTTTCTTATGGCTGTGTTATTCAGCATGATCAGGTCTCTTTTTAGTGAAATTAACTACTCTGAAATTGGCATCAGACCAATGAAAGCCACAGGCAGTGACTGAGCTGAGTTTACTGCTGCTCGTAAGGCCAAGAATGACCAATGCTGTGGAAAGCAGTTGTCAGAAAGACAGAGTAACTCATCAGACCATGAGGCCACCGCAATGAGAGGCTGAGGAGAAGCCACCCTCAGGAGCAATGATTTCATTTTCAGACTTTACATTATGAGAGATAACCCATCAGACTTGCCACTGGCAAGTGACCTGCAGATCCTTCTCCTTTCTAGGTCAGTTTCCCCTCTGGCTATAGAAAGCTATCAGTGCCCCTTTTGGAAAGGAGCAGAGTTGTGCAGCCAACTATTGCCCTGAAGAAAGGAAAAAAACTCACCTATAGCTGCCCAAGAGCATAGAAATAGAAGGGGAAAAAAGCTATTAACTATGACAAGCATATTTATGGGACAGTTGATGTGGCCTTCAGAAGCACAGCCAGGAGTTTAGGGGAAAAACTTTCCATTTGTGGCAAGCACTTCATGGCACATGGTGAGCTCCTTTGTGGCACTTGGCTGGGCAAACCAGCAGCGTTGTGGTGAGGTATTGCTCCGTTTCCTTTACAGCAGCCTGGGGATGGAGGCGGTGTGGGAGCTGGGTGGCAGTGCAGCCTCTTTCTTCCCTGCACAGCATGACCCAAAGCTGTGGTTCTGGCTCACTGCATGAGCACACATGCGGGCTCCCTCCTGAGAAGGATGTTGTGTGCTCCCAACAAGCGCAAGACAAACAGGAGGTGTCGACATGACTGTTCTCCCCAACGTGTGCACCCCCATGGGGTAACCACTGCACACTGCAGCAAGGCTGGACCATCTTTGAAGACTTTTTCCTGGCTTCCACTCGTGATCTAACAGGATCAGCTATTTCCCCTTGCCCACGTGTACCCCTAGTGCATTCAATTCCCCCTTTCCTCACAACAGCCAAAGGGGCTTTTTGTGGGTTATGGGGCTCCCAGGACCCTCCATCCCAGGAGATGAGGTGTGCCTTAACTCTGTTTTTTGAGCCCCACTGAAGTTTAAAAAATACCTAAGAGCACACAAGGCCTGCCTCATGAACACCCATTTTCTTCACATATCTAAAAATGAATAGATGGTGGCACAGGTATTTTTGATCTCACAGAACTGAAGTAAAGGCACCTTCCAAACCACGAGAGCTGCAAGTCAGTGCATCCATCAGTCCGTTCAAATTTCTGTTGTCCATGTCACCAGGCTCCAGTTTCTTCTCTAGGGCCTGGAGCTACTGTTGCAATTGCAGAAGGTGACCCCAGCTTTAGGGATCAGATCCTCAGTTTGTTTTGATACGATGGAGCCCAGGGCTTGGTTTTTACCAAACGCTGCTCACTGCTCACTCACTGCTCGGAACAGAAACGCGAGGAAGGCACAACTTGCTGCAGCAGATTTCTCTGCCAGGAAAAACATTTTTACTTTTTTTTTTGTGGTGTGTTTTAATGGTTGCTATTTCTACACTATCTATTCCTAAGATTATTTCCTGTGGGAAAGACTTAATATTTTTAATTCCAATAATAATTTTAGCAACAGATGCCATTTTCTGCCAATGTTTCTGCATTTTGGGATAGGACCAAATTATATGTTCTAAATTCCACTTCTCATTACAGTTTCTCCAGGAAAGCTTTTAAGGCAGTTATTTTGAACCTCAAAAATTACAGGGAAAAGAATTTTCTTATGCTCACGAGACCGATTTTCCATCCAGTTCCAGGCTATCGCCTGCTTCCTGCATAGTTAACCTCATTCTTCCATTTCCATTTAAAAGTCAAATGCTTCTCTCCCTCATTTAGCTTTCATGTTGTTCATGCTAGGCACCTGGCTGTAACTTCCACTGCCAGTTCTTTTGCATCCAATTAGGAATAATTTGCTTCTCAAGAATTGTGGCTGCTGCTCAGGAAATCTGGCCACACTGAAGAGCACATGTATTAAAGGCTTTCAGAGGCCCCTTTCTGTTCCCGTACCACTGGCACCCCTGCTTTATAAAGTTTTCATTCTGAAAGCAGCAATTTCTTATAATTTTTGAGGCAATTATTTACACTTCTGTACACACAGTAAGTTGTGCATACGTGTCTTTGCTGAAACCCAGGAACGAAATCCCCATCTTCCCAAGATCAGCAGCAGGTTCAATCTTAGTAAAGTCAGGATTACATCTCAAATGTCACCTGGACCTTAACCAAGAACACTACTTCAGAATTAATAAACTCCTTACTTGCAGTCAAGAAGAAATACATCTGGGTTTTTTTCTTGTTTTGTTTTGGGGGTTTTTTTGAGAAAGAGGGTTTTTTAATACAAACATAAAATTTATATAACCTCTGAAAAGAAGATATTTGCTGCTTTTTGCAGGAAGTGCAGCAGAACAAATGCTTAGAGCCAGCCTCAGTATATGGCGTATTGTTTACTTGTCCAAATTTCATAAAATTTACTCCCAAGTTTCTGTTTACCTCTGAAATATATGCAAGGGACGTGAGCCTTCTAGAGACAGTGCCTAATAAGCTCAAAAGATTTGTTGTTCAAATCAGCTCCTCTGTAGGTGAAATGGAAGTTGGCTTTTTCTCCCTGCAGTATAGATTCTAAATGAGCAATATATGCATTGTGGAAGCACCCATTTCCTTCTGGGCTAGTTTCTCTTGTTGTGCTTAGTTGCAAAGACTCTGTATTTGCAGGGTGAATTACTTACATTTCAGAAATATATCAGAGGTAACAACCAGAGGGGGCTAGCAAGGGTTGTGGCTGCCCTGGCAGCACCTCCACTGTGCACAAAGTGATTGTGTTGAATTTTATGCCATCTGGTGACCTGGTCATACCAAAGCAAGTTTCACCAGGAATCCTGCCCCTTATTCTTAAGGGCCATGCGGACAGAAGAAATTGTCTGAAGGTACTCGGAGATTCCACATCAAATACTGCAGGAGAGATGAGATTTGGACCGCATGTTTTTAGCTCAAACCCATCACTAGCATTACAAAGAAAAACCCATTAAAACTTCTCCCTCAAAGAAGGCAGCAGAAGTTATGATTCAAGAACACATAACACATTTTAGATTTTGATCCAGATTTTTAATAAATTGTGCCAGTAGAAGCTTTCAAAGGCAATGATATATCAATAAATAACAGTTAAATTGAGTTCCTGAGAAAGAACCTACCACATGAAAGAATGTCAGATAGATGTAAATAACAAAAAATGGCATTACTATATAAAAAAGCAGTAATACTGAATCTTACAAGAACTGTCACAACACAAGCACTGCATACCTCAGAACATTCCTTTCATACAAATGTAAACAAATACACAATCATTTTTGTTTAGTTTAGGCTGATGAACTCATATGTTGTTGCTTAGATATCTAAACAATGGATAGGATAGGATATGCTAAAACATTAAGGAATAATATGTGGAATAATATACGGAAAAAATAATGAAGCTCCAGATTTAAAAATAAAATAAAGCAAAAACACATTAAAGGAGTGTTTTCCTCAAATGTTATTAGGTCAATCACTTTAAATAGGACTGTTACACTAATCTGAATTAAGGATTTTTGTGTGTGTTTACTTATTTAGTTATATATAATATATATGCAAATATGTATGGCTTAATTATCTTTAGTATTCTGATATCACTTTGAATAATTCTCATTTATACATACAAGAAAAATGCATATTTTAACATAGTTAAGAAAGGATATTTCAAAATATGCCTATAATTTGACAGAAATGAAGGCCTATTGTGCTCCATCACAGCAACATTTTAACCTCTAGACAACAGGACAGAATGACCTACCAACAATGCCAACATTTTCAGTGCCTAAAACGCTAGGGCCCTAAATGGATATGCAGCCAGTTCCACGTAGGGATGTGACGTCTGGAAAAGCCATGTACCTGCAGGTTCTGCAGGCGTCCATGGAGCTGCAGGCGCCCGATATCATCCTCATGGCACTTGGGATGCTCCAGACATCCTGGTTTGCCCCTGGGAGCGCTGGGGCTCTGCAGGGCTGCTGGAACTGCCCCGTCTAGCCCCATCCAGGTGGCTGCCACGCACTG
Organism: Xenops minutus; assembly: GCA_035221455.1. Taxonomy (NCBI): domain Eukaryota; kingdom Metazoa; phylum Chordata; class Aves; order Passeriformes; family Furnariidae; genus Xenops; species Xenops minutus. Next base: position 44,597,665 of record JAWWEE010000001.1, read on the forward strand.
GCTTTGCTGCTGTGGTCTTGCTGCTGATCCTTGGTGGGGAAACATGTGTGCCGATGACACGAGCTTACTAAAAAGATCTATCACGTCAGACCACAAAATTGCTGTTTCAGTTACAACCTTTGCAATCTGTTTTACAAAGATAATATTGGATACAATCGTAAGAGGAAACCATCCACACAATACATTATCAACACACGGTTTAAAACGGTCTAATTTTAGACCCTTAGAAAAACGGATCCACAGGACCTGCCTGTGAATGGCAAGAAAAGGCCATTTCAAATAGAAAAACACTGCTCATGCAACATTCTTCACACACTAGACAATGAAATCACACCCAAATTGTCACTTGCTCACACTTTCTATTACACTCCAATAAGCAGAAGGAAATAAAGCAGCTTTAAGGTTATGTCACAATTTTGAAATGTGGAAAATACATATAATAAACAAAATCACGGTGCGAATACAATGGCATCAGTAAATTTAGAAAATTAGAGAGCAGTTTTCTTTTTTTCTTCTTTCTTCTTTTTTTTTTCTTTCTTACATTATTGCACAGAGACCTTTCATCACATATTCTTCAGCTTTATGCATCTTCCTAAATGTGAAATAAGTGCTATGGATAAAATAAAAATGTAGAAAAGAAGAACAGCAGCATGATTTGTCAAAGTTAATCCCTATAATTTAGTAGGAAAAAAACCCTGCTATAAACAAAATATAAGTGCTCTTTATTCATTTAAAAAATAACGCTGACAGTTGCAGAAGTCTGTAAATGTTAATCTGAATAGGGGGATGCTGACCTCAAATAAAAATAGGCCTAGAAATGATAGACTGCTGGCCTTGCAGGTTTTGGTGAAGACCAGGATTTCAAGTGTAATTATAAACAAAGTTATTTACAGTAGAACTGACCTGAACTTTCAAGACTGCCATTTTTAGGACCTGGCCCTGCAAGCTTCTGACTCCTCAAGATGTCTCCAGTCTCAGCTGAAGGTACACCTGAACAACTGCTGCAGGATCAGCTCCTAAAGGATCAGCTAAAGGCCCTACTGGATTTGAGATTAGTCTCATCTGGAGTACTCTATACAATAATTTACACATATACAGGCTGACAAGCTCCAGTCTGATCCACCACACCTTTGTCTTCCACATCGGATTTCTCAGACTGACCAACTTCCATTCCAGAAGGTTTGGGATACCTGAACGGATACCCGTTGTCATCAAAGAATCTTCGGAAAGTGAACTCGTAAAAAGCATGTTCTGTGTGTTTGCTGTTGGAAGAGGCTAGTGGATCCCATGTCCTGGTGCTGTCACCGCTAGCATCGTTCCAAGGACTTTCTTCTTCAACTGGATCAAAATTTGAAGTGTCCATTGGATGGCTGATCTTTGGAACATAGGGAGCTGGCTGCCTACGGATATCAGTAGAGAAGTCCATAGAGTGAAAGAAAGAATGGGCTTTAATATCATCTGCTCCATTTCTTCCAAGCCTGTCTTCAGCAGCACAGCAGAGCTTTGTGATGAGATCAGTTGCCTCAGGGCTTAGCTTGATCTGTGAGGGAATGTGCAGTGTGCTTTCCCAGTTTATCACCTGCAGGTAAGAAAGGTATTAAGCAACTTGTAATCCCATAAGCAGAACCTTTGTGATGGCCAACACTAACTGTGGCCAACACCAACTGTGCAGGAGTACACACATAATGAGTCAACTCATAGTCTGCATATTTCAGAGGTCTAAGAACCCAACCATTAGATTGCATTGCCTGTTAATAATTACTTTAATGAATCAAAACCCACTATTGGCTAGCAGACAAAAGAAGCAATTCCATTTTTTAAAAAGGCAAATTCCTTCCTGAGTGCTCCCACAGTCAGATTTGAGAACATACTCAATTTATACATGATTTTGTGGAACGACTTCAAGGAATTACTTCACTCTGTCTCCAAAATGTAAACTAGGAAAAGTGGTCACGAGATAGATCCTTTCTAATAAAGAAATGCTCACTGCTTGACTTTGAAACACATTGCCAACTGTAATTATCACTGGCATATCAGCTTACTGATAGGCACTCTAAGGAATTTAAATGGATGAACTTGTACTTAAATCAGAATTCTGCTGAGGAGACTCATAAAACCAATACCTCTCTATGCAGTTGGACAAGCCAGTTCTAGTCTGATACTGAGTGTCTTTGTTGATTGAGAAAGGATATGTGCTTGAATGGAACTACTTAAAATCAGGCTTTTTTAATTACTCCTTTCTGTAGTAAAACAAAGGAGAATAGATCTGTGCATGGAGGAGAAGGGAAGGGAAAAGGCCAACATTTTTTGACCACACATTGGAACTTTGCTTCATCTTACCTTCAGTTGGGTTTCTGTGGGTGTAGGAGCCAGAAAAGGAGGCTGTCCCACTAACATCTCAAAGAGGATCACACCAACACTCCACCAGTCACAGAGCTGAGTGTATCCTGAAAGGCAAGTCAAAAGGTTGATCTCCACGAGCCAAGGAGAATGTGTCTAGAGCTACTTGCAATTAAATATTATACAGCACAGATTTCTGCCTTTTCTCAGACAAATGATTTGTGACCTCTGCTGGCTGACCTAAATTTTCTGCAATCAGTAAAGATCTAATCCTGTTGTTTGTGAACCTTTCTGAATAAATTTAATTCTCAACATAACTTGAGTGGCAAAGCCATATAATTAGAAAGAAAGAAGGAGGTTTTTCTGTGCCCTGTCCTGCAGCTATACAGCACAAACTGGATGTCAAAGAATCACAAAAAATGTTTAGTGACTGATGTCCCCCATAGGTTCAGTGCAGGTGATACTACAAGTTTGAAAGGCTGCTGAAAGAAACAGCCTGGGTCCAGAGACAGAAGAAAGCCACAATGACTTTCTAAGCAAGATCCAAGCAGAGGAACAACTTACATCACTCAACTGCTATAACAAGACAAGTAAGGTATATGTTTGAGATCTCCAAAAGACAATGAAGAATTTAAACACTGATTTCAGTGGATACTTATGTCATCAGGTGATGACATCTGATGATTTCAATGCAAAATCTCTCAAATAGAGAAAGATCAAGCTTAGGATCCAGCTAGCAGACAACTTGGAACAACTGAATCTCCTTACTACAGTGACCATGTCAGTTCTGCATAGATAGTCACAAAGTCCTGTCTAAATTCCTCAACCCAAACTTTTGAATGCAGGACCTCCAGTATAAATCGTGGAAAAGTTTTTGCTGGGTTCCCCACATTCTGGCTGGGAATCTGGAGGACATGTTTCCACAAGCTAGCATCATTCATATTTAACAGGTCTGTCTAAATCAGTGCTCCAGAACCATCAGCTGGCTACTCATTGGGACATGTAAACTTGATAGCAGTCAGTTGTACTCCTTGAGTACAGATAATCTGCTTTATACTGGAAAAATATCACTACTAACATTACCAAACACATTTATTAGCAGTCTCACTCAAAGGCCTCAGAGTGTGGCTATACAAAGACACACGAAGTATGACCACCATCAATATCAGTAAGGTGAGGCTAAACAATGGAGCATGGAGAGTTCTCCTTAATCTGAGCTAAGTGTTTGTGGCCTTCAGAATGAAAACCTCCCAAAGCAGCAAGCTTATTTAAGGGGAAAAAAAAAAAAGTATTTCAAAGCATCAGTGTTCCCTTAAACAGGAAAAAAAAAGGGTTTATCTACCTTTACGAAGCAGGACTTCAGGAGCGATGTAATTAGGGGTTCCAACTAATGAGTGGGCTAGACATCTCTGATGCTGCTTCTTAGCTCTTTGTTCCAATGTCTTCAGCCTATCTCCACATCTACAATTGGACACATCATCCCAAAGATCACTGGGTTCCATGCTGTCTTGTCTGATATGGCTCCCTTTCAAATGCGAGAGAAAATTTACATTCATAATCATAACACATGGACACAAAGAGAAAAGTATTTACCTAGATCTAGTGCCACCTTCTACTCTCACTAAAGAACATCATTTAAACTTTAAACCCAAGGTATTTCCTCCTGCCTTCCTGTTCACAAAGGGTTTTCCATATAAAATTTCCAACAAAATGTCTCTATCTCAGCACAATGAAGTATGCTTCCATATGGGGGATACAGAACAATGGAGTATATTTAGGATAGCTATACCAATTGTTTGTGACCTTTTTGCCAACAGACACCAATACTTCTCAACAGCACACACAGGACATGTGTGGACTGCTTCAAACCTGTGATTAAATAATTTCACCACCAAAAGAGTAACGTGAAAAATTGCTGCTGCCGCAGTGGACAGTCACATTACTGACAGGGTTTTGAACAGTACTGGAAGCAAAAGGACTGGAAACTAATTGAATGAATCGGAGACAGACATGCAATATTGCCATTGACCGTTTGTCCATGAACACACACACCATCTCAGTTTCCTCAGTAGATGTTTCTGCCAAGAGGTAGGTGCCTGTTTCAAAATAAATCATTTAATACCATTCCAAATAAAGTCTAAAAACATTACCTTTCTGATAGTATTTTGAATTGTGAGTCCACCTGAATCCAGTACACAGTCCAAAGTCAGTCAGTTTGATATGCCCATCAAGGTCTATCAGAATGTTGTCAGGTTTGATGTCTCGATGAATAAATCCCATTTTGTGCACACTCTCTATAGCCAAAGTGAGCTCTGCAATATAAAATCTAGCCAGACGCTCTGGGAAGACTTCCATGCGAATCAGTAGACTCATCATATCCCCACCAGGGATATAGTCCATCACAAAGTACAAGTTGTCTTTATCTTGGAAGGAATAATAGAGTTTAACCACCCATTCATTGTCTGCCTCAGCAAGTATGTCCCTCTCTGCTTTGACATGAGCCACCTGATTCCGGTTCAGCACATCTTTCTTTCGCAGAGTCTTCATGGCATACAGGGCATGGGTATCCACTTTGCAGGCCAGGCATACTTCTCCAAATGCACCAATACCCAGAGTCTTGATTTTCACAAACATAGATTTGTCCATTTTGGCCCTTTTCAGTCTGTTGTAGTTGGACTCCTTCTGATAGAGAATTTTCCTCATTTGTTCTTGTTCTGCTTCACAAAGGCCAGCCTTTACAAAGGAAAGGAAACCACAAGAGTGGGTACTGTTATATTCATAGCAAGAGAACAATAAATGAGCATTCCCAAACACATTTCTCAGAAAAATTAACCAAAACCCAGAAAAGATGCATTCCTGAGAGATGTACTCTCTTGTGTTTCTGAGTCAAACTGGCAAATTCACGGTGCACTAACTTGTTACTTGAAATTGCCATATCTGAGATTGGTTGCCCTCTCTCATTTGGCTGAACAAAAAGGTATGGAGCAATACTGTCAGAGAGGGGAAAATAACATAACTAACCTGGCCATGGGATTTGGTGCTACTGCACTCCATGATATGTATGCACACTGCAGTACAGCTTAATTTAAACTGAAACTTAAATCTAGATGCAGCAGTTCACTATGTTCATGAATAGTTCTCCAAGGCAACTCACATTAACAGTTCCTGCCTTGGGTGCCGTTTGACTGTTGGTTTTTGTGCTGTAATTAAGAAGCTGGTTTTGACCTACACATTCCCAAGTACCCTGGAACCTTCTTTAGAAATTGTTTTTCTTCCTCTGCCAAATACAGCCTCTACTCTCAAGGTCTGTAGATCTCTTGAGTATCTGTTCTATTAACTTCTCTTTTCCTTCCCCTGCCCAAAATACGTGCATATAATCTTCAGGTCTGGCCTCTCCTCAGCCACTGCAGCCTGGACCTTGGTGCTATTTCCCCCCTAAAGGCATTACTGTCTCTCTGCATCTAAGTTGTAAAATAGCTGGCTTGTCCACCTCCTGTCCCCAGAGAGCCCTTCCTCACTCTTCAAGACAGAGCCTGCACACTGACAACTTTGGTGCCTGTCCCTCTCCTTAGAGCCACTGGTGGCCTCCATCAGCAGAAGTCCCTGGGCTGATCCACTGCCGCATGCCCCTTTCTTTCTGCACACCCCAGTTCCAAACTCCTGAAGTAACTGGCATCAACTGAACCACTTCTGAGAGAAAGATTAGTGCCTGGTGAGAAGGGGCCACGGGGAGAGTGGAGGAAGTTGAAGCTAGCTAGATTAGCAGGCTAGAAACACAAGCATACGCCCACAGGGCTGCTGCTTAGGTTGATTTAATTTCACATCTGTAGTCTAGGTATCTAAAGATGAACGTGGGAAGCCAGACTATGTAATGAGATCCCCACAGTAAAAAAAATAAATCTCTATGAATAAAGGATGGAGGAAGTCTGCAGAAACTTGCAGAACAGATAAGATGAATTTTCACACTGAAGGAAACTCAAAACCAGGAATACTGTTTTTAAAATTAAAGGTAAGTACATCAATCCATGATAAAGGAACGGTTTATTTTTTAAGGTAAAATAATTAGTGTGTTGCATTCTTGGTTAATTCTAGAATAATGCAATATTTGGAGAGCCAAAATCTCCTGTGTGTATATTTTCAGTCAGAGATGAGGTTGCTAGGGGAAGGAGTTGGTTTTGTTTACAGCTGAATTATCTCTGAATGAGGGAAAGCTGAAGAGTCAGAAGAACTAACGCAATTAGCTGCTGTTTTACTTCTCTAGGGATCATTCCTTATCACAGTCTGAGGAAAATACTCACTGAAGCCATGCAACACAACACAATCTGTACTTGCAGTGAGGACAAACTATTAACTGTCACTAAAATGCTGACCTTTCAAGAGATTTTAGAAGCATATCCTTTTAATTTTAACATCAACAAACAAACCACTGAGCTTTCTGGAGCAATGTGAGCATCAAATTAATTGACTCTGAAAACTGACCATGCTAGGGAAGATTGGGTAGTTAATTATTATCCATTATGTGTTAATAACAGCTTTCATTAGAGCTTAGCCTTAAATGCAAAAGTAGACTAGTCATATTCTAGTCATGCCTGGGACAAAAAAAAACCAACCACCAAAACCCCTTCCTCTTCCACGTCTAAAAATTAAAACCCAAACTGTCAGAGCAACCTGAAAACTCAACAGCTTTGATTTAAGAAGTGCTATCAGAGAATCAGATTAGATTTTAGAGCTACAATTAGGCATGAAAGAAGCTCTATCCCCCAAGGTACACCTCCCTGAGATCTGCCTCTAGAACAAGTTCCAGCAACAATCCCAAAATCAGCTCAAGCTGGTCAAGATGTGATTACTTGCATGACATTATTACTTCCATATGTTCAACAGACAACTGCCAGTTAAGTGTTGCACACTCATCTGAAAATACGGCACAGTGAATATATTGCGAAGTTGAACCATGTCTTTGGTGAATGACCAGCTATCATGGAACAGGAAGGAAGAACTGGAGCAAAGAGTTTTGCAAGAGGTGCCAGAGTTATCTCAGCCTCAAGCCTGCCTTCTGAGTTCTTGCCTATGCAAACCTAATACTTTCTTACTGTGGGGGTTTTTCTTCATTTTACTTTTCTGGTATAAAAATGTATCATTTCACATCTCAGGTTTTTCAAACAGCATTCCAGACCTGTATTCACACTCCTAAGTGAGTACAATCTGGTACAGGGAGGTGTCTGATACCTGCTACTTCCACTGGAGACTGCCTCTTAATTTTTTTTGGTGGATTAAAAATAATAATAATCAATTTGAGCCCATTCGTTTTTATTAGAACAAAACAAGGATAATTACTTTTGCCATTTCTTGCTCCAATTGCAATCTTCTGTTAATTTTCTGCTGGTAGGTCTTTATGACATTTTCTACATGTTGCTCCATGTAGAACTTGAAGGCAAAAGGTGAGTAGCTCTTTATTCGGGATTCTCGCTTTTCCTCATCTTTGCCATTTTTTCGCACAGGCACCGGAGACGTCTGAATCTGCTTTTTATCCTTGCTTGGTTTTTCGGCTTTAGTGTTCTTGCTGCTTTTATCATTTCGCTCACTGCTCTCTTCAGCCTTATTGCACGTCGAATTGGGGACTACACGGAGCGTCTGCTCTACACCCATGCACAGGCAGTTGATATCAAACTGCTCAGAGGTACCAGGAAGTAGCAAATGCTTGGGATATGGTGGCGGTGGACACCGCAGTTCCTGGTTACCATAATCCACATCTAGCTGATAGGCATTAGCTGCTCCAACAGGTGGCACATGCTGCTCAATGATCTCCAAGCCATCCACAGCCGGTGCCTGCGCAGGTAACCAGCCAGGATGGGAAGGTCCCACTGCAGTCTGAGGCTCAGGTCTCATCACTCGCATGCTCTTCACTGGCTGGAGAATATGAGCAGATGTGACTGCTGTGATTGTATTTGGAGATGTAATTGAAGGATCAGGTTTCCCTGGAGGAACTTGTCTTATAGACACTGTCACTTGTGGCTGCTGCTGGTGGTTGTTAAAGGAGTTGGTTCTGCTTGGCACTGTGGCATCGGGTCTGAAGGATACATGTTGCCGTGGAGATGTTTCTATTCCTGGATTTTGTAAAGAATCTCGGCGTGACGGTGTTGCTGCCTGCCACTGCTGAACTTGAGGATTATTCATGTCATATAGGTCCATGTTTAGGCTATTTCTAGATGGAGTTAATAGACTTTGCGGTGGACTGTCTGAAAAATCATTAGCAAAGGCTGGACCTCTGGGTATCACATGCATTTGATGAGAAGAAGGACTCGTCTGTTTGTGATGAGAATGTGATATATACAGGCTTGCCGGTGCCTGCTGAAATGCATGACCAGTATTATTCTGAACAACTGCCCCTTTATTTGGGAGATTGGCATATCCTCCCTCCTGCTGCATCTTGTTTTGAAAGGATGGACTCCGCTGAACACCATACCCCATAGGCTCCCCCTGCACCATCATGTGCTGCCTGCTGTAATGCTGGCTGTTGGGGCCATGGGGTCCCTGCAGCTGCAAGGCCGGACTGCTATGATTAGCCACTGGGTAATTAATAACAGAAGACTCAATATTTGCAGGGTATGTTTTCTGCTGATGGCTGGTGGGTGTGCTGTGAGTGCCTACTCCAGAGGGTCGCTGTACAGGAGCATTCAAAGCTGAAGACTGCGAAGCAGAGATTAAATAGTCCATGTATGGCCTTGGAACTTCAGTAAGCATATTTGCACCTTCTGCTCCAAAGCCTGTCCCTTCATAGGCTGCATTACTGATCTGATGGTAGGACGGAAAAGATTCATTTGATCCTTCAAAGCTTGGCCTGCGTGTTACATTATTTGGCACAATACCCTTTCCTTTATAAAAAGAACACAGAAGAATGTTAGGAGACAATTCAGGTGAATCAATTACTTTGCATTACTCATCCATTTAGACATACAGACATATACACACACATGCATACTTCAGAGGGACAAAAACACCTTTCAAAATCTAAATTAAGTACTCTGAACATTTAAAGTTATATATGCCAAGTACTCCTACTGATAATGAGCTACTGGCCCACAACACTGCTCATGCCAGGAATCATCAGGGAGTCCTATCAAATCATGAAAATAGAAGCACAAATTCCCTAGCAATGAACTCATCAGATTACACCACAGCCTGGTTTTTAAAGCTGGACCAGTATTACCAGTTATTAGCCACGACAGGAGGCAGCTACAGAGCAGGGGGTAAGTACAGCACCAACGGGAGGACAAAAGCTTCCGCAAGGACTGTCAGTATACCTTAAAGGCAACATTGCTATAAGCTACTAGGTCATGACATAGTCCACATCTTCTGTTTAGTGAGCCTACTGCTCACACAGGGGATCTGTTTACATCTCTCTGTTTCATCATTCTCTTCAAAAAAATCCTTCTTTCCCTCTGCTTCACTTAAACAAAGGCATCATACAGTTTGTCCTATATTTCTTCCAATGTGCTGGACAGAGAGTATCCCCTCACCTTCCATCTCTTTGGAATGAAAATCTTTCAGGGTGTCAACATACTAATCTTAGCTTGAAGAACGTGCAGACACAAGATAGCAGCATGCCTACAATGGTAGTGTTAACTGCACTTTTCATCAGCTCTTTGATCTGAGGACAAATTGCAGGTGTATAAAGCACTAGCTATGCTAAAAGGACAAAGGGAGATACTGTGCTGTTGTTATTTTTTTGTTGTTGTTGTTCCCCTTCTGGTTCTTTAGCTTTCACAAATCACAGGATTTTGCCAATTTTTGCCTAAACAATTTCCTTTTAAAATCTCAAGGCCTGTAAGAACAGTCATATTGAACCAACAGGCTTGAACACTGGATTGCAAGCTTTTTGCATTACAGTGTGTCCCAGATGGGCCAGATGCAGCACACCTGAGCACAGGTGCTGACTCCTCACCTTGACACACAAGCCCTGCTGTGTACAGGCACACAGGGACATGCACGTCCACAAAGACAGGTTTATGCACCCTCTCCGAACACTGGAGAGGCTGCCCCCGTGCAAAATGACACCTCCATAAACAATGCAATGTTTTCAAATGGAATCAGGTTGGACAAACAATCAGGGTTCTTTAAAGTGAAATCTACAATCAGCAGCTCCATTTCCTGCAATAACAAAAGGCCATGCTTACGAGGACGTACTCATAACAATAGTCCCTGACAGCTCATCTGATGATGCTGTGGCATCCCAAGAAGTGGGTACTCTGGCCTGCAAGAAGGAGGCGGCCTAAGACCTATTTGTCATCTCTGTCAGTAGGATTCCTGCTGAGTCTCAGGGGCAAACTGACTTTGCTTTCCCCTTTTGGAGGCCGTGAAGGAAAGTAGTAGCAATAATTGTCCTTCTTTGGGGCACATAATTCAGCTGTGCCAAGAATCTTGATGTCAAGAGAAATATAATGTCCACCTCTCAGATTTGTATAGCAATAAATCTGTTCTGGTATGATAGAGGAGTATTTGGATTTGTAAAGATACCAAACGTGGTAACTGCAGATATTTTCCCCCCACATATTCCTATCCAACATGGTAATTTATTTCCACACACCAGTATATGGAATTCAAAACTAGAAGACTTAAATTCTCAAACTGCAAATGAAAAGTTGCTCAGTAGCATCACATACTTCCAAATGAATTAGAGGAGACCTATGCTGTCCTAGTACAAACAATACCATACCAAACACATCAGTATAGTTTTGTGGCACCTTAAGCAGGCAAACATCAATTGCATGATATTTAAATTTTACATTCTCTGTATCCTAAAAGCAGAGGCATATTTTCATTTGAAAAGCCTAAGTATTCTAAAAAGCTGCATGCATTGGAATGCTAAGAAAGCAAAACCAGATGCAAATGAAACACAACTGAGCAATTAAAATATTAACCTAGAAAGGTTTTTCAACCCTTTCATGGGAAATGTGTGCTCTTTAGAACTGGGTGTGTTCTCTTGGTTTAGGGAATAAAGCCTTTATAATATAAAGCAAAGTACAGCTCACTAATTCTGTCAAAGTTATTTTAAATTCTCTTTAAGGTCCAGCTGAGGTCATATTTGAGCATGTATTAGGACAGAGCTCTCCAAATAACAAGTTGGCCAGTACTACTTAGTCTGTCATGTGGTCATTCTGTAGGGTAACACTCTCAGAAATGTTTTCTTAGAGGTTTCCAGAATTTTCCCAAATAATAAAACAGAAAGTCTAAGACAGATAGAAAGGGCAGATGATCTGCTCTGTACACAGCCAGAACTATCACCCTTTTCCACCACATCTGAAGCTTCATTTATGAGAGTGACCACCTGAAAAATTGAGATTCTTCCCTGTATGTGACTGTTCTCAGGGTCCCCCCAAGGAAACAAGCAGCGTTAATGAAGATCCTGTCCAGGAATTTCTCTTTGTAAACTGAATGGGATTTCTCTTCCTCATCCTTCCTCATCTATGGACACGCTTCTCAATCAGCTACACTAAACTGAACACCTTTCCCGACAAAGATCTGCAATTTGACTACGAGGCAAGGAGAAAGGCACTGCTGAGATGGCAAAGAACAGAAATCTGACTTGTGGAAAACACTTGCACTCAGTGAACTCAAATTATGACCACACTTGGACATCTGTACTACTATAATGGGATTGATTGTTTGAATGGTTTCATTAGTCCAACACAGAGGATGGGTGCCTGTCTGCTTGGCCAGTTTTTGAAACTGAAGGAAGATAAAAGCAACGAACTCTGTCCAAATCAGATCAAAAGTATTCTGCAGGACTGTTAAGTGCCAATATCTGAATGGAAATAACTCTTGCAGGGCCTTTTGTCAGCTATGGTCTGATATTAGCTGATGAGGCTACACAGGGCCCAAACACTCCAATTTGCTAATTTACGTGAAACAGCAGGGATAAGTGGAAAAGCTTCTGCTATATTGGTCCTCACTATTTCTGCAGTGTACTTAAAAGGATGTTAACATGAACACATTCCTGGGAAGTGAGCTCTTTCACAACTCCATAGCAATTACCTGCAAGCACAAGCTCTTAGCTCACAGTACATTTGAGACGACTGAGCTGACTTGCACCAAAGGATAAACAGATTTCTGTTTAAGAAGGTGGACTATGAACGTATACATAGACAACTTTTTTGAAGCAGATGAATTGTCTTCAGATTCCAGCCCAGCTCACCTTTCAGGGCCACGTTCACTTCACTATCCCCTACAAGACTACTATGGAACACTGTCAATCCACTACTCCTCAACCAGCAACAGTCCTACTTTAAAAACCAGCTTATTGCAAGAAAGAAGACCACAATTTTAAAAAAAAAAGGTCATGCTTACCTGGTGAGGTTTGCTTAATTACACGTACTATCTGTTCATTTCTAGGATCCAAGTAGCTCATCTTACTGATATACTCCAGAGCTGCTTCAATACTTCTGCTACCCGTCTGCTTCAGTGCTCGAACAGCCATCTCCTGTATAAAGCAAGCAAGAATTGAATCACATGGAGACAAAACCCAAGCACTGTACTGCAGGCTAGAAAACAGTAAGCATTCTTACATTTATGGAAACATTTAAAACATCAGCTCACAGCCTCCTGAAACTAAACGGACTTGTATTTTGAAAACATCCGCATGCCTTACACAACTCAAAAATTGAAAGAAGAAAATAACAAAACACACAACCTCCTCAGAGTCTGACAATTAAAGAAGTATCAAATTGAAATGTGTATTTTAAAATTCTAAAAAAAAATAAATCTTTGAATCAGGTCTGGAAAAGGCAGCATAGTTTGAATGAAATGAAATATTTAGCTTTTGAAATCTGAGAGCATGTCTCTTAGTCACACCTGAACACAGTAAAAGCTTTATTCTTTCACGGATGCCACAAGAAGCTAATTAAGGTGAGGGCTGATTTCTGCTCATTAGAGTCAATGGAGCATTGACTGCTGTTTTCAATGCAGCTGGGGACATCACTCACTATTTGTTTGGAAAATGACTAGGCATTCCACACTCAACATCCCATTGTTAGTCTTTTCAGTTGCATTTTACTGGGCACCTGTTCATCACTGAGCAGTTAATGTGGGTTCTAGATACACAACTTGAAATCTACAGCTGGCACCAATATGAATGCTCTAGTTAAACTACTCTAACAACCATGGTTAGCAACCCCTGCTCTATAGACAGTTCCCTGCAGTTTGTTTATACTTCTACTTACAGCTCAGGCATATAGAACACCTTTCAGCAATGATTAGCATTGCATAGTTGCAAAGCCAAATTCACAAATCCTCGTGAGGATGCATGGTCTTTTGTGAAATGATGGAGAAACTGAAATCCAGAGCTTCAATGCTGAATTCAACTCACCGAATTTCACCCATCAAAAACTTAGATACCTAGTCAAAAGCAGTTGCTGAGAACCTTTCTATAATCACCTCCAAAAGGCAATTCATAAAATAGATATAACAGGAAATAAACTGACCTTTGGTGACAGGTGATTAGAGGACTAACTTGAACTGGACTCCCAGCTCTTAGAAGGCTGAAGCTGGATGAAACAAATGCCACCACCAAGGAGTTGCCTGAAAACGTCAGTATCCTATTATCTTGCCACTTTACCGCTATTTTTAGGGGAATTCTGTCATCGCAACCTGCCCACTGAGCGCTGAATCAGACGAAGTTTGTGCCTCCTTGGCCTGGCTGACTGGTTGCAGATGTGATGGCTGGGTTGGCACAGGCACACCGCCCTCCCATGGGTCAGCTCTGCGCTCTTGCTGGCAATCAGGTAGTCCCAGCTGGAGCAAAGAGCAACTCTGACTGAACTGCAAGTACATGTAACATACTCACTAATTGTTTACTTAGCAAGGGAGGATCATCTCAGATGACACTAATTCACACTTAGCACAGAGCCACACGCTGGCATTTGGCATTTTGCTTCACTTAGCTCAGTCCCCTCCTACTCCCCCCAAAATGGCAGCATTTTCTCCATTACTCAGAGGTTCTGCTTGGGGAACAGCTATAGCAAGCTGAATACTTTTCGTACAATTTATGATTCATAATTCATAGAAAGGCAGCAGTTGGCTTCACATTTCCTATAGCTGAAATACTTCACTGGCATCAACACATTACTAAGGGCAATTTTAAATCAACAGAAAACTATTATGTCTAAAGGAAAGAATTTCCCACAATGTTTTTTTTTTTTCTCTTTCTTTCTTTTTTCTTCTTGTGGATACATTTCTAAAGTATTAGCAAATTTGCATCCTAGTGCTCAGCATTCTCATCATCCAGGGACTCTGGGATTTACAGCCCTGTTCCACAGGGCTGCTAACACACTCTGTCTGTGTGATTCTGTGATTTATACCAGTTGGATCAAGCCTTAGATCACAAGTCTTAAAGTTTCCTAAATCAAATGTGCTCCATACGCACATTTGGCCTGGCTTGGATGTTGTGTATTTTTGGTTTTGTCTGCAATGGAGTACCAAGAAAATAAATGCTTGGTAAGCAATTATATTAATCATTAATAAAACAGCCCACATAATCCATTTCTCCCTCTCTTAGCTGTGTTTGCTGCACACAATTCAAAGGGCCTAAAAAAGGATAATTTTTTATCACCAGCATAGTGTTATCATCTCGCAAACAATGCTCTTCCCCTCCATACTGTGGCAGTACTTTCTCCTCTATTGCCATTGCCAATGTCTGAAAAGCAGAGCAAAAATGACACTGAAGCCACATGTTCTACCTTCAGCAGAGATGTTAGGGGATTCATATTTAAACTTCAGTGGGAATAACGTGAGGGGACAAGCACAGTACATTTCTCTGTGCACTGCTAGATAACCTGAGAGGCCAGCAAGAGCTTGGGACCATCACGCATGTCCCCTGGCAATCTTGCCCTTGCAAGACCCCAGTATGGCAGCAGCCTCATGCTCCAGTTCACTGCTTCTCATCTTTCCTTAGGTCAGCTCCCACCCTCCAAAGGGTTTTCTCACTACGTACCCTGTTTGCTTAAAATTTACATTACTGCTGGAAAAAATGAAATAAGTTTTTTTGTGGCTCGAAAGAACACCTATGATTCTCCTGTACGCCATCCCATAGCTTTGGTCCTTTCCTCTGTAGCTCTCATGAGACACATATAACCCCATTTTCTCATACTGGTTCACGAAAATCTCACATCATCCTCAAGCAAGTGGAGAGCAACCAACAAAAAAATACACGTTCCCCATACAAAAGGAAAAGGTTTTTCCTCAGAGGCAGATCACATATAATGATAATTCTCCACCCAGGGGACAAATTCTTCTGGGGGCACATGATATTCCAGGAGAGTGGGGAACAACAAGAAGCTCCAGCTGGCCTTTGTCCTCTGCTGCATCATTTTTCCAATGACCAGTGTCCATGCCCACAGCTCTCTTCTCTGCAGTAGCCACCTGAAATGGGCCCCATTACTTCCAGCACCTTTTCATTAGCGGGGGGAGAACATGCTGATGTGTGGCTGAGGTTCATAGAAGGTGTGCTCTGCCTGAGGTGGCTGCTGGGTCACGGGGCATGCTGGCCCTCTCCTTCCTATATGTGATGCAGCAGGGAGCTCTGCTGAGCAAGAGAGCAGGGCTGGGATGAGGCAGTGAAGGGCTGGCCTCCAGGAGCCTGCTGAAGGGGAAGCTGACTCCCTGTTGGCAGGAGGGGCCAGAGCCTGGGCTGCATTTGCTGGAAATCAGTATAAGGACTGTTTTGAAGATGGGCAGATGACAGATTAAGCAGTGCCAGCAATTACATTCTTAGGCTTAAGTGAGATGGAGGGTGTTTGTGAGAAGCAGCAGAATGGTCAAGAAGGAGACAAATCAATGCCAAAATCTTGCAAACCAATATGGTAGATAGTAGAAGGGCTGAGGAAATCAGAGGGCAGACACTGGGTGAGGATAAGAGTGCACAGCTACACGGACACAGATAGAGCTGTCTTGATTTTATGCCACTCTAACCTAAGTACATTTTAGAAAGAGAAGAGGAAAAAAAAGAACATAAATGAGGCAGGGCAAAAAAATCCACTTGGAGCTGTAGCCAACGCCAAAACACTCAAGTAGGCACAGGATCAAATCCAACTCCCACTGAGGTCAACAAAGATTTCCATTAACTGCAAGGTACACTGCATCAGGCCCTCTGCTTCAGATTGTTTCCTTTCCACCAGGCCAAATGCTGTCAGCCGCAGCATGGGTTGAGAAACCTGGCTGCTGGCTGATGTTCTGCTGCCCCACAGCCAGCTGTCAGGCTCCAAGGAGAAACACAAGCCACTGGCACTGCACACATAAACCACAAGGGAACAGAGCGGTCCCACCCCCTACTCATTCTTCGTATTCTGAGTTTTCCCTTTGGAAGATTCAAACATCCCTCTGTGCAGGACTTTTAGGCACCTTTTTGCTTCCAGACATCACCAATTATTGGTGAAAAAATAAACTAGAACACGTAAAGGTAAAAAGCTGCAAGGGGAAAACGTGCATTTACAATTAATTCTAATAACTCTGTAATTAATATTACAGCTGCAATACTAAAATGAGGTTTCAGTGGTCAGCTGTGGTTCTGGACAGATATAATGGAAAAACAAAGTCAGGCCATGAACCATAAAGCAGATTGAGGAAACTCTGCAGGGCCCCAAATTTGTGGATTCATGGAGCAAAATGGGGAGGGTGGAGTTTCCCAGCTCATTCCTACAGTGGTCTACCTAAACCGGACAGCTGCACGGTCCACGTGCTCTCTGTTATTTCCCCAGTCTCACGGTGGTAGATGGCAGCTTTCCAACAGATTTCAAGATTTTGCTAGAAGGAAGGCCACCTTTGAGCTCAGATGCTCAATAGGGAAAATCCTTGTTTGATGGTAAACAGATATTTGGATGTGCACATATAAAGAGTTCATCTCACTCTGCTCTGTAGGCAATGCAAAAGGTTTTCCCTATTTTACCCTCCCGCCTGGCTGCACTCCACCAGCATTGGCAGAGGTTCGCGTTCTTGCTGTACTACAGGGTTGTCCAGCAACATTTTTCATTCAGAAAGCTCCTCGTTGCCAAGATGTATTTATCATCCGAGTGAAGATTGCACAAGAGGTTACAATAAGTAAGACTTTTTCCCAAGAACATTGTGTCTGAAGGAGACAATAGGTCCTCCAAGATTTGGCAAGGGTAATTAATTGCTAACAACAACAAAAATTAATTACTTGCTTTCCATTCACAAAGAAGGATGGACGACAGATGCAGGAAACAGATACAGGTTCCCCACAGAAGGGAAAAAACTAAAGCTCATGCCAAAAGAGATGATCCAGCATTGATTATGAGCCTTTCTGCAAAAGCCCACCATTGCAGGATTTTTCATTCATGATTTAAAACATTCAAAATGCAAGAAGTTCAGGAAACAATGCATACAATGTACTCCATCTGAGCTGCTGCAGTCCCCACAGAACAGAGAAACTTATTTTATAGTATTCTCTATCTGTAATTATTCTCTAGTTGGACACTTCATCCAGTTTTGTACTCTACTTTCGTTTTGCCTGTTTTCAGGTTGCTAACACGGGTGGCTAGATTTGCAAACAAATTCCCATTGCAACTATAACCTTGTTTACAATATTCTAGCCGCATAATTAAAAAATCATCCTGAGTATCATTAGTGCTTTTCAGTTTTAATGTATCAAAAAAAGCAGGAAGAAATTAACACTGGCAGAAACCTACTGAGTGCTCATTTGTTTGCTGCAGTATCACTTAGTCCATTCATAAACCATGTAACCCATTCAGAAACTAATGGAGATCTACCCCATGGCTAGTTAAGGGTTTCCTGTCCCCCACTGTTCCTGCTAAAAACTCCTCCAAAGCTATACTGCTTTGGCAGTGATAAACCTCCCTCTTACTTTCAGCCTAAATTACTCATGGTCAGTTTATTCCCTCTGCCTTTAGTCTTGATTGTCTTTTAGCTTCAGCAGTTCTGCTGTGACCTGCAGAGAGTCAGCCCCCTTCATCCTAAGGGATGCTTACAGCTTAGCCTTCTGGGCTGAACAAACCACATTCTTTTACTTTTCTCTTGTAAAACTAAACATCCTCTTTATCACCGTAGTAGCCCACCTCTTTATCAAGAAAGATCAGACTGGGATCTGATTTTGACAAGACTTGCACACAACATTTTTGACGATGTGAAGAAGTTATCCTTGTGGTAAAGTCACTCCTCTTATTGATTTCAGCAGAGGACGTTTGAGTTTGGGACTTTAATCCCAGCTTTTGGTTCTTGCTTACAGCATGTCTAACTTTATGTGCTTCAGTTCTGGTAGCACTCCAGCTCCAAAAGTCATCCATTATTTCTGTTGGGAGCTCTTGCCCTTCTTTGCACTGACTGTGCATTCCCACCTCACACTGTCACAGTCCTCTCTTTCCTTTTCTTCTTGATTTTATTTTTTTCAACACCAAACTTACTATGGGTTCAAGTATGCAGAAGAGACACACTGTAGTACATAAAACTGGGGCAGACAGAAAAAGAGTATAGATATATGACAAAATATAAGACTCAATAAGTTAAATCACATCAACATACAAAAAAAATACTGGACTGTAAATTGGGAATGGGGAATTAGAGGTAAGGAACAACTTTAACCAGAAGGTTCTTACATAACAGTTTCAAGGGATATTTGAAAAACTAACAAAGAGAGTATGACCAAAGCATGGAGGGAGGATTTTGGAAGTGATACAGTACTCTGGTAAATTCCCTATCAGAAGAAAAACAAATAAAATTAATCTGACAGTCATTGCTATGCCACTGCTCATTCTGCTTGCCTTCCAACTCTTTTAGTCTTTATTTAGCCAGTCACCTACAGGATGCAGGCATATTTACTATTCTGTGTTTGTATGGCATCCAGTATAATGGGGTTCTGATATTGTTGTGTTTATGGCAGCATGATAACTTATTATTAGAGCAAGGTAATTAAGTCCAGCCCAAAATAGGCAACTTGGAGTAGTAGGCAAAAAGATTTTGGACTGGCAAAGTGTCAATTCTACTGAGTCCCAGCGTAGAAAACCTTGTTTTGCTACCACCACAAAACAACCCTGAAATAAGATTACCTTAATCCTCTAAACCACAGGACATGGAACATTTCACAGAGTCACAGAATCATTAAGGCTGGAAAAGACCTCCAAGACCATCGAGTCCAACCTGTGACCGAACACCACCTTGTCAACTAGACCGCAGCATTAAGTGTCACATCCAGACATTTCTTCAGCACCTCCAGGGATGGTGACTCCACCACCTCCCTGGGCAGTCCGTTCCAATGCTTGACAACCCTTTCTGTGAATAAATTCCTCATGATATCCAACTATATTCCTTCCATAGCTGTATTTCCTATAGCTATGGAAGGAATAAGACAAAATGAAACAAAAGTAATTAGATAGTCAGGTTACTTTTTTTTACTTACAAAGAGCACCATTTGATGATTGAGACTATGGCTGTTCAAAATGTTTCTAGTATCTTTTCAGATTTAAAATTGCTTTTGGTGATTAAAAAGCAAACAAATGAAGCAGACAAGTGACACCAATATTTGAAATTTATCACTTCAGTTTTGAAGTGAATGAAATCCATCACTCTTCAGCCTTAGAGTGCATATAAAGTTCTTTCACAAGTATCACAATAATGACTTTGACTGGTTTTTTCCCAGCAGCTTTCCCTTAAGTTGATGACTAATCAAAGCTATTTAAGTCCTTCCAAGAGAAGAAAAGAATACTCTATAGATTTAGCAGCAGGGTACATATATAGAACAATCACCATAACATCTTTACCAGCTTGGAAAGGGTAAGAGAGAAAAAGCAAGAGCTGAGAACAGCAACTTGAAATACAACAGAGCGTCTTGTCAGGTGCCTCAAAAGGCATCAGTTACATCAAAATACTTTTTAACACTATGCAACTCATATTAAGTAGCAGCATAGAACTTTGGGGGGAGGGGGAGTTGTGTTTGTTCTTTTAACTGAACCTCTATGGCACATGCCCCCACTACAGACACGCTATGTTTGGCCATGGATGTTTCATGGAGGGCACCTGCCATTTTACACTACAGTCCTTGTGCTCCACAAGCTCTTCAAATATGGCTCTTTGCCTGAAAAGGAGAGATACAAACTTCAGGCTACGAGCCAATCCGCTGTCCCAAAGTTAAGACAATTGGAAATAAACCAAGCATGGCTGCTCAACATAATTCCAAACAAATGCCTGTAAAATGAAGGGAGTATTTATAACAAGGCATCTCCAGACAAAGAGCGCGTATGTAAACACTTCAAGAGGCTCTGATGAACTATTCAAGAGATGCAATCTGTTTAAAGGAAAAACACACATGCACTGCAATGTCAGTTTTCAAATCCAATCAGAACATTTAATCAGACAACTCCTGCTGATGTCCCAGTGTGTATGTATGTACTGACACACATATAGGTATTATATAGCAGGTGTACATGTGTGTATATGATTTTGTTTAAATTAGTCTAATTTCAAGTAAGCCTTTGAGCCCTCTGAAAGCAATATATAAAAAAAGACACAACACCTTCTTTCATGAAGAAATAAACCTCTTATTTGAGTCATCAGTCAGTGAAGAAGAGTAATTTCATTATATATAAATATGTAGATTTATTGTAGCATTTATGGAAGCATGTCAGGCACTCTGGAAAGGATCTGGAAGGGAGAAGGCCTGCAGAAAGCTGAAAGAGGTCCTGCCTCATGCAACAAACCTGCACTCTGCACAAAGCTCAAGTGCCATGAAAGAACAAACAGGCAAGGACAGAGACAACATGGTACTAACAACAGCGACAGAAAGGGAGTGAAAATAACCAAGAGGCACCATGAACATCACTTATGGGGTTTTTTTTCCTTTCAAGTAGGCTGGGAAGGAAGAACAGAGCTGAGCTGCTCTGTCCCAACCAGAACACAGGTACAATAGGAAAGGGAGCAGAATGTGAAGAACTTCATCATGGAAACAACTTAATGGATAGACCTGTGCAACAGTGACAAAGAGCCTGTTCTCCCTGTCCACACTGGCTTTGAAAAAAGCACATCTGTGGCTGAAAAGCAGAAGGTAGAAGACTAGTTTCTCTAAATATTTGGTGGAGAGAGTGATACTGTTAACACCCAAGATAGGAAGTGATTTGCTGCCTAACTCAGAGGCTCTAATGCCCCTTTCTAAAGGCACCCACTCTCTCCCCTAGGTTTTCCAAGACCACACACTCATAGTTTAGCAATCAGACCTGGCCAACAGTAATAGGCAATGGTAATAGCTCTCCAAGTCCAGAAAATTCCCATTCTGGAAAACATGTATTTTGATTCAGATCCCATATTAGAACTGAGGTGTAAGGAGTAAGCACACAGCATTCCATTTTGAACACTCCAGGACCATCTATATTCCAAAACTCAAAGGCCAGGTATACATTAATGATAAAATAAAGGAGGGGGGAATGTGTGTGTTTGTACATCTGCAGTGCTTGAAATACCTCATAACTCCAAAAGTCCTTTCTACTGAGATGGCATTCCGAAGCCTTCTGCACCGTGCTGAGCCCTACACAAGGGAAGAATCCTATTCTGTAAAGGATTTCTAATTTAAAACAGAACAAACAATTGTAGATACAGCCATAACTGTTCCTCATTACTCTTTAAGTATGCTCATTGGAGAGCTATTTAAACTATTCAGAGTTCAAGTCTACCCAAATGACCCATGTTGGATGCATCAACAGACAAGAAGTCGGACAAATTTCTCCTATTCTTTACTCAACACTGGAGCAGGAGTACTATTATGTGCTAATTCAAAAAACTTACACTGAGGCAAGTCATGTTATAAACAGTATTTACAAATTACTGCACTGGCAGGTTTACATCACAGAGCAGCATTGAAAAGCTTTGCTTACTTCATGCATGAATGAATGCACATGCACACACATGCAAGTGTAAATAGCTTCTTTCCAAAGGTGCTATTTGACTTCCCTGGAATTCCCTTGCTTTGGTTACAGGAACAAGGAACTTCCCACCGTCTGCACAGAGTCTGTAGCAGGCTCAGCCTCGGCTCCAGCTCACTCCTGCCTGGCAGCCACTCTAGTGACCTGTATTCTGTCACACGGTTCGTCAGCCACATGCCTTGCATTAACCAGTGCAGCTTAAGAGTCTCCTGTTCCCACAAGGCAAGCCACAGCACTATTTATCAATACTTTTAATATTACAAAGGTAAGATAAAATCCTACAAGAGCTTTTGAACTCTGAAGAAAATAAACAGAGAACAATTAGAAAACAAGTTCAAGAATAAGCAAATGAGTTGTCCCAAGCCAAGAAGCACCAGCCTCTTCCTGTAATGTTCACTGAAAACCCCTTCCAGGTTCCTGGTCACATTTTTTAATAATTAGAGGTGTTACCTAATACATCATCCCCTTTTCATATCTAGCCCAACACTGGGTGAACTCTAAGATTTACAGCTGCAAATCAAAGAACAAGAGTCACCCATCTGGTACTCCAAAGCAAATCCTTTCTACACGACACAGAAGTCCAAGCTAGTGGAGAGCCTTTTCCTAAGCCTCTGGATTTTGATTCAATTTACTTGACGTGAACAAGACTAACTTGAATGTAACTTGAATGAGTCTTGAATGCAACATCTTCCATCACTCTATATTCTACTCTCTTTATCCTAACAGTAAAGCAGTTGACTTGACCCAAACAGCATTGAACCCTTTCAGCAGCAGCACCGATTAGCAGCATCAGGTGCTCCAGCCTGCATAACTAGGAGGAAGACACACAAGGAGCAAGAATCTTCAAATACCTAGTCACTATTTGGTTTGGAACTTTCATCTGGGTTGGTATGATTTACATTCAGAGAGCAATAATGAATCAAGAAACTCAATTTAAAGACAGAATTCAGCTTGAAAAGACACGAACAGAAAGCGTTTTATTATCACTTCTTCATAAAGCATATTGAAGTAATTAGGAGAGCAGGAGAGGTGCTGTGCATGTCACCAATGCAATCAGAAGGTTTTCCCACCCAAGAGAATGGACAGACTTCAGCCAGACTAATTTCTCCACTTCTGCCCTTGTCTGATTCAGCCCAATGAAACATGCAAATTTGGCCAACAGTGCTGACATTAATATTAATTTAAGTATTAAAGGCCAATTTGAGAATATTAAAATACTGCAGCATCCAACAAAATGCCAATACAAGTTCCTGGAGAAAAAAATAATTGCAAGTTACCTTCAGGAATTTACTGATTCCACTGAAATCTGACAAACTTTCAATACACACAGAACATAGTGAAGAGCCTTGCTCAGAAGGTATCTTCAGCGTTGAGGTAGAATTGAATCTGACCTCAAGGGAAAGGTGAACCACACTGCAGAACAGCATGGTGGTTTTGAGGAAAGTGCTCCAGGATAGCTTCACTGACAGTTATGTACCAGGATCCTCATACATGAAATCCAGCCATAAGTAAGAAATGGTACCTGCTACTTTGCATTCTGGGAGTCCAGGTGAGTGTCCCTACACTCAAGGTGTGCAGTCCTAAAGAATAAAACCAATACCCAACCTACTCCTGATATAACACATCTTAAATTATTAAATACATTAAGAAGGCAATTCCTGCAAAAGTAATACCTTACTGTGCAAAGGCCAGCTGTCATTTAAAAAAAAAATTCTTTCTCAGGTGGGATATTTTACAGTATTAGTATTTTACACCTGTTAGTAAGGGGGGCGTATTTGCTGCAAGAGCAGAAGGCCATCCACACTCTGCTCCAGACTTGCTTTTCCCATACTGAGCCGTCAGAATGATAGTACAACTTCATTTTTTTTTTCTTTTCCTGAGACAGCAGTTTCTCACTCTATCAGGGCAACTAAATCAAGATAGAATAGCAGTTCAGTGAAGGTTTCATGATGAGCTTATTCCTCTTCATTAGCAGCAAGTGATGTGTTTGCTAATTTTATTGCTCACACATTAGCCAAAAATGCATTTGGCTGGCATTACATTTACAATAATGCCATTTGCATATCAAAGCATCTCTTTGCAGTGGCCACAGACACCAAGATGAGTGCTTCCCATTGCTCTCCCTTCTATTATAAAGACACATACATATTGAATTATGTCTAAAAGAGGATTTTTACAAATATTCACAGAGCTTACAAATGATTTCTTAGCTAAATTGGATACAAGGGACCGGTAAGCTGGGTATTTAGATTCAGCAATATGAGTTATGAGGTTTGTTGTTCAGGAATAAAGCCCCAAAGCACAGAAAAGAATTGTGTCAAAGACTGGAAGAGTTTTTTAGCGCTGCCAAGGACAGCTGTTCCGCAGAAAGTCACATGGTGCTGCAAATTTGCAATGCTTTAGACCCGTTTATCACATTTCTCCATATCCAACTTTACAAATTGAATTTTGTGTCTATTCCTGGTAACAGTGTCTCTTGTTTTTACTGAGCGCTCCCTACTTAAGGCGTTACAATTTCTCTTAAATTTCGTAAGATTTTATCCAACATTATATGGTGGGGTTTTTCAGTTTTAAACCACTAGAACTTTCAAGGATTGTTTTAAAACCTCCAAGGCCTGAAAAATTCAGGTAAAGACAGTAAAAATACACTGCCCATCCATATTCAAAGTCAAGTACTAACATAATTTTTCAAACAAGGTTCAAGCATATTCCTGATACACTCTTTAGAAGTTTACGAGAGTTCTGTTCCCCTAATTTTTCTTTGGGGAGTAATTTAATAGAACTTATAAAAGCTCCAGGATATCTGTTTGGAATGCATTACCACTGAACTGTTCCCTCCTTTGAGGATTTGTACCACAATGGGACCCCAACTGACATCAAGCAGTAATGCACAGTCTGAAAGAAAAAATGTATCTGAGAAATATAGTTCCACTGTGAGACAAATGAAGGCTACTTCTCCCTCAGCCTCCCAGTGCAACACAGCACATCTCACGTGATTGAAGAAACATCTGGGTTTTATCTTGAGATTCCTAATATTTTTCAGTAGAGACACATACACACATACACAGAATGCAAGTGCTGTGCAAGGCAACTTGCCATATTTATTGTTCAGAGTAGGAAGATGGAAAACTTTTACGTATAATACTATTTTTAAAAAAATTGCTGGTATTTTTGAATTTTATGTGTTCATTGTAATGTGGGGTTTTTTTTCCAAATTCTCATTCAAAAATATAAAAGGCATTCAGCTTTTAAAATTTTAAAATCAATATGCTCAACCTTGTAATGCAATATATTCATACACTGCAGCTCTAGAGATCTCATTAGACATTTTCCAGAAGTCTCCATGCAGCACTTAATTTCATTAACTCTATCAAATACACATGTATAACTACAGGTCCAAAAGTAAGAATTGTTAAACACCACTGACTGGCATTTAGTGATTTTTAAGACTATAAAAATACCTCTTTGTACTTTATATGACTCCAAGTCACTGCAGCTTTCTGCAGTTGCAAGATAAAGCTCTCAAATCTACCAGTGCTAGAGGCAAAAAAAAAAAAAGAAAAAGAGAAAGAAAAAAAAATCCCAGCTGGATAAAATATCTTAAGGTCAGGCTTTTTAGATGTAAAGCAGCCGCAGCAAAATTATTCACATTCTTAGCACATAGCTGACCAGGACAAGATTCCATGGAGAGGTAAACAATTCCCCCAAGAGAGCAGCTGCATCTTCTTCAGATAGGCAGCTAATGCAGGGAGGGAAAAATGCCCACTGAGGTCCCCAAAACTTATCAGAAGCATGAAGAAAAGACTCTTTCTGCTCCACGGTAATACTTCACTCAACTGCTCCTTTATTGTGCTCCGTGACAATAGAGAAGGGTAAAAATAAGTAAGTAAGTAAATAAATAAATGAAAAATAAATTGAAGCCAGTTGGTAACACACACTTAAATTGATGCCCTAGAGGAATGCTGTAGGCAGGAACCCAAGCTGTGTTCAACACAGCAGAGCAGAGAGATAAATATTAGATAATATTGAAAAAAACTTAAAGGAATACAGTCATCCAGCTTTGCTTTTATTGTGCAATTATTTTCAAAAGTATACTTTGAAAGTATAAAACTATTTCTTTCTAGGTTTCCACATTATCTCTCAAGTTGTCCTTTTTTAATGTGTTTTTTTCCTTACAGTATCTTTACTCAGTTCATATCAATGTTACTTCTGTTGGCTACTGGCCAACTGGTACACTTTAATAGTCAAGACACACAGTACCAAAGGAGCATCTTTCTCACCCCATCCCATTTACATGCAAAGGCTGTGAGATGTATTTTAGGTTGTTGTAAGAAAATAAAACCTCTGGGAAGATTCTCCTCAATGCCATCCTTAATATTAGTATCTTCTCACAAACCTGCCACTAGGCATCAATAAAATCAGCACAGCAATAGGAGAAACGACCACATCAGCATTCATAACTTAGTATTCACATATATCTTCCAGCTGCAAGTGTGTTGCCAGAAATGTCTGTCTTGCTCCTGGCTGCCTGTCACTGCTCCCTGTGCTGGAGGTACCGCCTGCTTCCCTTTTGCCTGACCACAGTGTCATCCACTTGCCACCAGACAGCTGGGTTAGCACAGACCTATGATTGAGCTGTTGAAGCATTTTTCCCCAAATGAGTTAGGGCTAACTCCAGCAGCAGCTCCACTGGGCCAGTAAGACCTATGTGAGAGGAGGAGTAAGATGAGACAGCAGTGAGCAGATGGCCCTCTCTGGAGCACAGCTGGAAGGAGGAGAGCATGTGAGCACAAGGCTGATCTTCCTCTCAGCATTTCCTCCAATGGTGGTTGACAGCCAAGGCAGCTGCCACCACTCTCAATTTCTCTGTTCCTTTCTGTGCCTCCCTGCTGTACCCCTCCATTGTGCTCATGTCCCTCCCACCATGCCCAAAAAGTTATTTTTAACCTGGATCACTTTCCCAATCAGTCACCGCTCAGCTCCACAAACACTGCGTTGGCACAGCTTGCAAGAATGAGCTGGGGAAGAACAAGGGGGAAGACGAGTGGCTCTGGCAGCAACAGCAAAAGCTGGTCTCCTGGAGTCCCAGGCCAGGAGTCTCCTCTGTTTCCTTCACACCAACCTACAAACTTTCCAGGTGATTGGAACATGATTGTGATATCACAGACCATAAGGTTTTTCTTTTTTTATTTCCTCTCTGCTGCCTTAAGAAAGTTTTTAATTGCCATATTTTGTGTGTTGGTATCATATTAAATTTAACAAGCTAATCCCCTCTCTTACTTGTGCAGTTATCACCTAATATTTCAAGGCAACAACAGGACATTTTTCAGAAATACATTTGATCATTTAAAAAGATATAGCCAAGGGGAAATAGTCTTACATGACAGGCTATAAATCAAGTAATTTTAAACCACAGGAGGAAGAAAAAAACCCCTCACTCTACCAAGCCAATAAAAACCCTCTAACACTAGAATATATTGGACCTATTCCATAACAACCATATTTCTTACAAAAATACAGTATTTTGAATGCTAAAGAAGTCTGAACTTGATTAAACTGAAACAAAGGAGAGGGAGAAAAGCAGAGCAGAGGACATGATTCCACTCATCCTTCCTTCACAGCTGAAGCTTGAAGAGGAAGTTTGAGAAGGTTCAAACAGATACATTCTTTTGAACAAGTCATTTAGTGTTGACACATTTGCTTAGTAGTTCCCAGTAATGCTGGCAGTGGATCAGTATTCCTACCTCTGTCCTTCGAGCCTTTACTCAAACTTTTAGAAGACTTGTTTTCCCATGCTCTCAACCCATATCACTTACAGGAGAACTGGCAACTATTTTCCAGGCTTTGTTATTATTATTTAACACTGAGCCCAGTATCATTTGTGTAAAAACGCCTCCTCAGCAAGTTTGCTAATGACACAAAGCTGGGAGAAGTGGCTGATACACAGAGTGCTGTGCAGCCCTTCAGAAGGACCTTGATAGGTTGGAGAGATGGACAGAGAGGAACTGTCTGAAATTCAATGCAGGCAAATGCACAGACCTGCACCTGGGGAGGAACAACCCCATGCACCAGTAACAGGCTGGGGGCTGACCTGCTGGAAAGCAGCTCTGTGGAGAAGGACCTGGGTGTCCTGGTGGACACATAGCTGTCTATGAGCCGGCAGTGCCCTTGGGGACAAGAAGGCCAAGAGAATCCTGCAAAGCATTATGAAGAGCACTGCCAGCAGGTCGGGGGGGTGATCCTGCCCCTTCACTCAGCCCTGGTGAGGCCACATCTGGAGTGCTGTGTCCAGTGCTGGGCTCCTCAGTACAAGACATGGAGCTCCTGGAGCGGGTCCAGTGGAGGTGATTAAGGGACTGGAGCACCTCTCTTACAAGGAAAGGCTGAGGGAATTGGGGCTGTTCTGCCTCAAGAAGAGACAACTGAGGGGATCTAATCAATGTATATAAGTATCTAAAGGGTGGGTGTCAAAAGGATGGGGCCAGGCTGTTCTCAGTGTTGCTAAGCAATAGGACAAGAGGAAACAGGTATAAACTGATACATAGGAAATTTCAACTGAAGATGAAGAAGAACTTCTGTACTGTAAAGGAGACTGAACCAGATGATCCACTGTGGTCCCTTCCAATCTTACCCATTCTGTGATTCTTATAATCATTATTATTGCAGCACATGCTCAGCTGCAGCAATACTATTCAAAACCAGTAATGTTTCTTCTAAGATCTTTAAGTGTGCAAAATATTAAGAAACCAAGAAGAGATAACAGATTGCTTCTTCCTTGAGAAAACATGTTCTTAAAATTGAGGTCTACAGCAAAATCCCACTGAGTAAAATTCTTCCTGAATACTTCAGAAGCAGCATGAAAACTGGCCAGTGCTCTAAAGGGATAACACCATCAGTAACAAGCACAATGCCACAGGGCATGGGAAGGAGGATTTGTAACAGAGTTCCAGAAACTAAGACTCAACAATATGCAGTAGTGCACCGGTGGATGTCTCAATTTCTGCATGAAGTAAAAAAAACCAAAACGGTTTCTCTGCACCTGTTCAACGAAGTTGCCAAAGGTAAAGATATATGCCTCGTTAGGCAATCAAGTTCCAACTTCCTAAATTTCCCCTAAGAGAACTGGGTGGAGACAGTGCTCCTACTGGTTTCTAACCTGTGTGTACGTTGCCAAGTACTGCTAAATATGTCATTGCATCATACCACACTGCAGGCTTATGGGAAGACCTGTGTTTGTATTCTTTAAGCATGCCAAGCCCAAAACAAAGCTAAGCCTCCATGGCAATGATACATGGAGACGGTCCCCTATGTTTTGATAATCACATTCACTCTACACTGGGAGGTCATCTTGGAGTAATTTCTACAGCTCCAGAGAAGTGGTCTTTCTTTCCTCACTTCCACTGTGTGTGCATCCTACCTGGGCTTCCAGCTGTGTGCACACTGCCTTGGATAGTGCTGTGAGATGCAGAATCACAGATGCAGTGACTCCTGAACAGCAGTGTTCAAGAAGTGCTTCCAAGGTCAACATTCACTTCCTGTAACAGGCATTGTAAATGTCTATTCTTTTTCTCCAAGGCATCCATCAGCATTTAAGACTGTCAACATTATGACTAATTAATTTTAATCAAGATTTCTACTGTCTGCCACCAGACTAACCACACAGGCCAATGTTAAGCAAGCTTAGAAGTATGTGTATACATATATACACATATAAAATTATGTGTGAAAACACAAATTCTTTAATAGTCAAGGCATTTTTTTCACAAATGAAATGTGCAGGATTTATGTTTCAGAACATGCAATAGCTGAGCTGTTGGAACCATCCAAAGTACTGCCATGCAAAGAAAACAGTAGTATAACCACAGTAGTTCCATATGCAGCCCATTACCTGAATGACAGTGATTCTTGTTTATCAATAGTCAGTTTTCAACTTAAAGCTTTCCTCTGCAAAAGGGCAGAGCTAATAAAAATCTAGAATAGAAACACCCTAACCTGTAATAATCTGATAGCCTACATTTTAAATAGGATCTATATCTGAAAAGCCAAATGAGCTTTCAATGAGTGCTCCCATCTAAGCAATCTATCTGGCAAGCAACATTGTGTTATTTCTAACCTTAAGTGTATGGGCTGTGACATCCCACCAGCTGACTACTCATTTACTCCTGCTCTGAACATTTACCCGTTTTCAATACAACTTCAAGCTCTCCTCTTGAAGAATGTTAAGGAAGCAGACAGTAAGAATGCCAGAGATATCTATGCAAACAATAAACCCACTAAATATCATTATCCTTTTATCTTCTCTGCACTGCAGCCTTCTTGCATCCCTACCCTAGGAAAATCAGTTCAGTCTGTAATATCTTCTGGGTAGAGATCTCATTTTCTGCAATGATGTTGTACCACAGCTTCAATGCAATCTCAAGATATCAGTGGCTTTGTATTCAATTATCACTGCAACGCATCTGTGAAACTCAGACTGAATAGTAAAACTCTTGTTAGCACTGGTAACACACTATCCATATCACAGCAAGGTTTTCTCAAATTCTAACATGCAAGTCCCAGACCAAAGATCTTGTTCTGCCAGGAATGGTACCATCATGGGTTTTTGGAATGTTTTTAGAAATGCTTGGAAAATTCTGTGGACACCAACATCATAATTTAGAAAAGAAAGAGGGAAAATACCAGGTATGCTACAAGGTACAGGACTATCCTAACTGGATATTAATTATCACATAGAGCTGAGTTCAACTGTCCGTGTAATCTGAAATCCATGCTACCAATATTAAATAGATTTGAACATATTTCCATTTAAGGCCAAAATCTGTGCCAAACCGACGTCTAAGTAAATGGACTTAGCATGTGTGTGGAACAGGAGGACTATTTTACTGCTCAAAATAAGCAGCAAAGCTCTGGCCTGATGAAATCACTAGGAATCTTACTGCTGATTCCAGTGAGGGCAGAATTTCAGCTCAAGAATCTTCATATTCTAGTGTGGTGGGGCTGGGGATATGATCCCAATCTAGATATATGCACAGATGATCTGAAATCCCAAACACGCTACTCTTCCCAAGTTTCTCATCTCGCTGCATTCTGCACAGCAGTGCTCAGGGAACAGAGGCAGGTTCTACCAGAAACTCAGATTTTGCAGGCTCTTCTGCAGGCTCTTACTGACCCAAGTAACCAGGGACCTCGCATTGTTGCAGGTGAGATCTGAGGAAGGAGGACACTGTTACTCAGTAGCTGATGAAATGAGCAGCCTCCCCACCCCCCAGCAGTACTTCCTGCAAAGCTCCACAGGCTAAAGTCATATACCACTACAAGCTGGATCGCAGCTCAGTGCATTCCACTGCACTTTGTCACGCTTCCCTGACCGACACTATGCCAAAAATTACCAGCTTTAACAGTTCTCTGGTGAATAAAAGAGCTTTTGCAACTCTGAAACAGAGCTGAGTTTTTAATTCATGTTAAATCTGCTTTTCTGTTGTGAAGGAACATTTTTAAAGCTGCCTGTAATTCCTGTTCTGTGCTTTTTTCCCTCACTTCTGTAGTGACTTTTGTGAAGATAGAAAATTCAAGCTGACTAGTTACAAAAGCCTCAAAGAGACCTCTAAAATATGCCTGAAGGAAGTAAAAGTATGAACTAGCAAAATACAAAAGTGAAGATCCACATATTCATATAAATCTAGAAATACATGGCAATAAGATTCACAGGAAGGTTACCATAGAGAATAAAATCCAAAGTAAGGTGGACTATCTAAAACAAGCATAGAGCAACATTATCCAGAATTTTCACCTTTACTGTTTATTTACACAGTACCCAGCTAAGCACAAGCTCGGAATGCAGACTGCTCCTGCAAACATCCTTTCTGGTCAGATACTATAAGCACGTGCAGTTGTAGACTATGCCCTAAGAAACTTTCCTTTGTAATCTTTTGTTCAAAACCCATGCCTATGATCACCGAAAGGACCTGGTTATGAGAAAACTGTAAAACCAACCTAAGTACCAGACAGAGTAAAGTGCTCATTATGGCAATGGTTGACATCCTTTCCTAGCAGAAGAATACTGGCATGATGCACATGCACCCAAAAAAGGGATTCCACTTCCCTCCAAGCCAGTTAGCTTTGCTCAGCACATCAAGAATTGCTGCTGGCTCCAGCTCATTTTTGGAACAGAGTGTTTCACTATCAAACCCCATCTCCAGGCTGACCTGGAAACATGCCTGCCCCAATTTCTCCTTGCGTATGGAAATAATAAAGCTATTTTTTACACAAAAAGCAAATCCTTTATTTTCTCAAAAGCAAGAATAGCCATCACAACAAGCATAGGAGCCATTTAGAATAGGGGAAGGAGTTACCTGGAAGTACCAAAAGCAATTAAGCCTCATGAACAGAGCATGTGGGCAGAGTGAGTGGCTAAGCATGACTTTAAACAGCAAGCACACAAAAACCACTGAGAAGAGGGTGGGGAGGAGGAACACAAGGTAACCGGGAGCTTTGAAGTTCGGTAGGCTGGGAACGTGGGGAAGCTGCCTCTGCAGTGACCACCACCTACAGCAAGCAGCAGGCACGCACAGTGGGGGACACTGGTGGGAAGCCACACTGCTTTCCCTGGTGTGCAGGGAGCAGTTCGGGCTCAGGCTGCTATTTCTTCCACACTGCAGAGCTGAAGAAAAGGACCTTCCCAACACCAAAGCATGATCCCTTCAAGGCAGATACTCCAGTTCAAACAACCAGTTTGCCTCCAATGGATGAGCTCAGCACTAGCACCTCTGTGACTGTCCCTCCCTCCCTTCAAGTAAATTCCAAAAATCATACCCTCTCCTCACACACCCAGTTACTGGAGTTTAGCAGGGGCTTCATCGTTGTTACATTGCCCCTTTTCATTTGCCCCATCATTGTTAGTTCCATTGAGCCTCTTCTCAGACTGGGAAACTACAAAGCTATCACGTGAACATGGCAAAATAAACTAGATCTGTGGCCTAGTGGCAGGGTTTTCTCCAAATTCATGGCCTTCATAGTTTGTGTGCAAGGAGGGCTGATGGTGCCCTGCTAGTTTGACTCAGGGTTTTGGCTAATGCTGGACAACGGTCCTACTTTAAGTTAATGGGAGAGAGGAAGAGAAGGAAGTTTTATGTGCGGCAGAAAACAGGAAGACTGGCTTCTTCTTGATAGATGTAGATGCTGTGCTAAGGTTACAGCTGCTGTTGATTGGCCAGTGTAGGACAGGGTGATGAGTGATACTCTACTACACAGCGATGAGCTTGGGAGCACAAACGCTTCTGCAGGAGGCAAGAGAAGAAAACAGTTCTTTGCAAAAAACAAAGGAATCCTGTGAAGCATGTAGCACTGCTATTTGCCAAAAATAGAGTTCCAGGAGGTGCTGAACACATAGCAGGACATTCTGACCTTCCCAGGAATCTGGGAGAAAGTAGCTCTGCCTCCAAATCAGAGCTGTGTCTCAGACTCTCTCTCCTGAGCAGCAGTGCTCCAGGCTCAGGAGGCAAGAGATTCTCCCTGGCAACAAATCTGAGCACCCATTTCTTCCTGAGCGAGAAGCAGGGCCAGCAACAGCACGTTCTCAACCTCCACCTTAAAAATCACAGGGAAGTTCCTGGAAAAATTTGTTGCAAGAGGTTGTACAGCACCAAAGTAGTACTGAAAAATATGTTTTTTCTAGGTTACTTTCATGTGGTGAAGAGCCCTGAAGGTTCACTTCTCAGTAAACAGAATGTTGAGGGGTGAGGGGAGGCACACCAACGCAAATGAAAATTCTTGTGGTTTGCTTTTGAATTTGCTGGCACTTCCCAGTGAGGTCCTGCTTTTGTAGCATGGGGAGCTGGCTTGCCACGTGCCCTGGCAGAGACTGATGACTTTTGCTTGCCTGTAGACTCCTAGGATCTAGGTCTCTGATTTGCACCACTGAACACTGCACCAACATCCTCTCTCCACTATTTGCATGACAGCAACACCACATGTTTCACAGGTTCTTCATAAAACACCTTCAAGTAAGCACTCAATGAACTTAGCGCTTGCACTGGAAAATATAATGAAAAGATTTTCTGAATGGAAGAGAGGGCCAAGGTGCAAGAAATTATCACAAAGATGAAAGTGAGTTTCTAGCATAGCAACTGCTGAAGCACCTGAAAGAAGAAGAAAAATTGCACCCTGCTCCAGCACACAGCCAGCTGTTTGCTATCATGTCTAGGCAGCACACATCACACGGGCAATCAGGGGATCATCTAAAATACTACCAAGAAACTGTGATGGTTAACCAGGAAAAAAACAGGCTCCAGCAAGGTGAAATGCACATCTCTGGAGAAAACTATTCAGCACTTGTTCAGAGACAGAACAAAAATAACCCAATATGGGGTGGATTTGTCTTGATTCAAAGATCTCTGTTGAATGGCCACAACTTTTCATATTTTTAATTGGGAAAACCAGTGGGTTGTGGGGGGGTTTTGTTTGTTTTTGTTTTGGGTTTTTTGTTGCTTGGTTTTTTTGTTTTGTTTGTTTGGGTTTTGGGGGTTTTGTTTGTTTTGTTTTTTTTGTAAACAAGAATACTCTACACCATTAGTATTTCCAAGGTTCCAATTACATTGATTAAATTAGATTTTACGCATGTTTATCAGGCTGACATCTGGCAGAATGGTGGAATGAACTCAGTGACTGTGGCAAAGCTGGAAGAAAAGCATGAACGGGACTGGTGACTAGTTTAAGCACAGACTACGGAGTCCGGACACTGAATGGAAGTACAGATGCAGAAATGAAAACATATGGGGTGTGCTGGCAAAGTCCCATTACAGTTGCATCTATAATTCTTCAAGATGCCACATCAAATCTAAAAAAATTAGGCTTACGTCTATAAAAGACCTATTTCTTAATAGTTTGCAACTATTAAAAAATCAATTCATTTAGGGTATTCAGAGGCAGAAAGAGAAAGGTCTGTAGAAGGTGTTGAATATTAGTCATTCAAACGTATGGAGCAGAAAAAACAATGCCATAGGACCATAGGTAAAGAAAGGAAGGTATAGACTTGAATAGCCTTAAAGATATGTAAGAGCTGATAGAGTGGACGAACAAAACAAACAAGGAGGGAATGAAACTGCAGATCAGCAACAGGGACCTCTGAGACTCTGCTGACATTTCTGCTGTTTTGAAAACCCCCATCCAAAGGATTCATAAATGGTGGATAAAATCCAAATGTAGCCATACAGAGACTTATATAGGAGAAATTTTACACTGCTAGTTGTAGCTGACTTCTAAAGTCAGTCTCTTTAAAGGGCAAAAACTTAGCTATATTATCACCTAGTAGAAGCAGCTTTCTTTCTAGCATTTTATGCATGTGAGCAGTAAGACACTGCATCTTTGAATGATTTGGATTAAGTGAGTAATTTACGAATCTTGCACTAGAGTAATGAGGGATACAGAAAACAGTTGCAAAATGCTTGGCCATGCAAGCAATATACATTTAAATCTCAACATTTTCCCATTTACACTGCATTTATATTTCTCAAAGTGCATAGGAGAGAGTGTGTGTCACAGTAACAGTTTCACATCCACTGATAATAGTTAAAGACAAAGCAGCACAGAACATAGTTATTTCCACATACTGTCCTTGCCATAGCCATTACCTGATTCACAAAGTTATGGGTACAAAGCGTTCTTTGGCTTCAGCCTTCTGAAAATTAACTGACCTAGAAATAATTTATTTTTTTAAAGTATTTTCATATCCTCTCCTGTTCTCTTCATCCTTCGCCTCTCTGGGGAAATATTTTTAATTACTCGGATTCACTCAAAACGAAGAGCACAAGTTTCTCATCAGGAAAAATCCATCTCTCACTCTGCAGGGAAGCAGAACACAGCCTCAAACATTAGAATCTTGTTTACTTAGACTGAAAAAGAAATCTTCAGTGCAGTACCAAATCCTATGGATTAAGTTCTTCACAAACAGCTGGTACCATGCAGACACTGCAGTAGTCATAACACACTTATGCACACACACATCTCTTGGGTGAAAACCTAATTTCCTTGTGTCAACTTTTATCCAAGAAGTTTCTTGTGAACTGCCAGTGACAGTGCAGATGGCAGAACAAGACCATTAGAACTAATCCAGTTTTGCTGTGCTGCAGCCATAGCTGGAAGACCCCACCAAGGTCACAGCTGACAGAACCACTTCAACAGAAGCTGACAAGCAACATAAAGTCAAAAATATTCCAGCAGCGACAGTATTTTGTGTGACCTGCAGCAGATGTGTAGAGCAGGCAGACAAGCAAGAGTTGGACTGGTTGACTTTGACTAGGCTTTTATTAAAGCATCTTCTAAACATGGGAGATTGGAATCACTCTCAAGCCTGGACAATATGAGAGTGCTGCTATTGTAACACCACAGACCACAATACCACAGCAACTCCAGCCTCTAATTTGGTAATCAGAGGCATTGTCAAATTTAATTTTATTTTTTTTTCCCCAAAAGCTAGGGAATGATAAAAACCTAGAAATAAGAACCAGCTTTACCTACTCTAAGCTTCAGACCCATATAACATAAAAATGTCAGATCTAAGCTACACTCACAATTTGGTTATGAACATAAGCAGAAAGAGTGAAAAAAAGTTGAATGTATTTTACATGCTACACACATGACCTGTGTAAGGATAAGGACCAAATTAACACAAACGTCTGTAGCTTTAAGCAAACAGATCATGTGTCTGTCACTCCTTGATTTTACTAGTGCAAACTGCGTTTGTTCCAACAGTACTTGATTGTAGAATACCTACTCTAGAGTAGCTATGTCCATAGTGAGGCAGCTTGCAATCCAGCCAGAATTCTTTCCTAGGTCAAAAAAAGGAAAACCTGGGTCTATTCCACTCTTTCATAACAGAGATTCAAGGCAATGGTGGGGAATTAATGGACATATGGACATATCCACTACATGAAAAAATCAGCAGCTTCCACCACCAACAAAAAAGACTTGATGGTCTCTTTCATGTCTCTCCTCATCTGCCTTAGATAGCACTGCACACGTGCATTTACAAGTCACAGAGGCAGGCAGAACCCCAAGGAGCAAAGACTGTAAGGACTGGAGACTGATTTATGGAAGGTTAAGGGGGCAAATGGACAACACACACGGGACATGGACATTCTACAGGAGTTGCCACACAAGCAGCTGCTGAGCAGGATTTGAATGCTGGGCGCCTCGGAGCACCAACAAGCTGTAGTCTTCTCAAGATGGGCATACAGCAAGGAAAAAATGGGATTGCATTCTGCTGATGTTCAATTGGCAGTTCTAATACAAGCTTTTTTTTTAGTTTAGTAACTACCAGAAAAGCATTCCTAGGCTGAATTAAATAAATTCTAAATGCACATCTTGGATTACCCCTAAAGACCTCAGCATGAAAAAGTCTTGCACCCAGTCCTACTGAAATCTCTCTAAGTTTAAAAGCATCATTCCATTTTTTCAAGAAAGAAAAAACCTCACAGACAACCAAAAACTACCTCAGATCAAAAAAGCAGAAATGCTATTTTTCAGTCTCATTATAAACCCCCATTGGTTCCTCTCAGATACAAGCTGAAAAGAATAGCAGATATTTAGGCTGAGAACAACAAAAAAACTGCAAAAGGAACAGTTACACCCTACTACTATTGTGATATCAACTTCCTGCCAAAATAATAATGGCAATCTTAACTTTTGGTCACAAGGGCTTTTTTATTCAGAGACAGAAACAAATGCTTATGCAGAATTTTTTAGTGACTGTGAAGAAGCCATTTCCTTTAAAAAAAAAAAAATCCATAGCTCAACATTTCTCTGGTGATTAAATTTTAATAAATACAATTTAAGTATCCAGGGCAAGTTAATCCTGTACCTTGTTAGAGGAAGATATAATTTTAGACTTTTATATTAACTCCCAACCTTCTAGAATGTTTATCTGATATGAGAAATAGGGAAGCATTAGTTTAACATCAGATTCACACTTATCTCCAGTTGAAGTCTAGCATCTGATTCCTGTTCTGTCCTTTCAAACATAACCCTACTACCAAGAGGTAATTTATTCTATAGTTTGATAAAGAAGAAAGGAGACCAACAGGAATAATGGGCAGAGTTTAAAACATATTGTAGTCTTGTTCAGTGCCATATTACTGCCCATCTGCCAAGAAGCCACATCTTGTCCTGGGAAGGAGAATACTCAATTACGTACTACTGTTAGGGAGTATTTCCACCACCATGAAAACTCTAAGGGAAAATACTTTTCTTCCTTCTGCAGGACGAGCGTACTTCAAGCCATGCTCATATAGAACAATACCAAGGGCCCCTTCCCAAACACATTGTGGGAGTTGTGTCATGACTCAGACAATCTAAGTGTGTTGACTAAGACAGTACCATCAAGAAGTGACAGCAACATAGGAAGACTGGAGACAAGAGAAAGGGTTTAGGAGAGAGAGATGTCAGCAGGTATCAGCTCAAGAGCAATCCTCGCCTCTTGCCTTCAGCCTGGAAAGCTATGACTCACTTTTTTTCTGAAGCAACTAAGAACTGAAACTACTTAAGGCACTAACTTCAGGTGTATTAGTGGGAAAACACATTGTGTTACAATGCTTTAATGTAAGAACACTGGATTAAACTGGAAACATCATAAATGAGAAAAAGGTTGAAATCAAAAAGCAAGGTAAAGAAAAAGTATAGGAGAAGGTTATGAAACAAGCTCTCAAAACACCTAGTAAAGAGAAGGCAGAGTGAACCACTTACCTTCAAATGAGGGATGCAAATGGAACACACAAGAGAATGCTGGCCTGAATTATCAGATCTATTTCAGTTGCTAAAATAAAACCTTTCTCCTGCATTCAGCAGTGAGTGCCCTCATTTCAGCATCCCTTTTTTTCCTCCCTGTAACCCAAGAACACTTATATCCTCCTGACCTGCAACACAGCTTGTAATGACTCTCACCACCTTTAATGTATGTCCCACAGAATAACCCAGGCAATCTTATAATAGCTCATTCTTCAGTCATTTTTCATTAACAAAACAATCTGAACAGAAAACACCCAGAAGATGACTAAGACATTCATCTTGGAGGTTTTGGTAAACAGCTGGGCAGGCAGAACTCTTAACACAGGTAAAGTTTACCCAAGCAGAACACAGAATTTTGTTACATGACAGGCCAATGTTATGAAATTAATTCCCCTGTTTGCTTAGGGCTATTACAAAATTTGCTGCCCTTCACCCTGAACGCAAGCTGTCTTTTTAGATTTGTCCTCTTAACAAATGCATCACAACAGATATTTTACTACACCAAAACTTTAGCAAACTTGTTACCAAAACAAAACTCTGCATTTTATCTGCTTCCTCTCATCACTCCAACGATATGATGGAAAGTTATACTGCTCAGTAACACACTGCTAGATGGCAAATGGATCATAGGTGAACCTATGTACCATAGCATGACCTAAAAACCCTACATAAAACAGGA
This sequence comes from Xenops minutus, assembly GCA_035221455.1. Classification (NCBI taxonomy): domain Eukaryota; kingdom Metazoa; phylum Chordata; class Aves; order Passeriformes; family Furnariidae; genus Xenops; species Xenops minutus. Next base: position 44,637,394 of record JAWWEE010000001.1, read on the forward strand.
AAAACAAAATACTGGCTCTACATCCAAAATATAAAAAAGGATTTCTTGCCCACGCTGTTTGGCAGAATAGAATTCCCCTCATTTAAATAAGTGCAAATATTTGATCGAATTGAGATAAATACTGTATTTCCCATTCTCAAAGTTTCCTAAAACCAAGTAGCATTCCCAAATTAGGGTAGAATCTTTACCAAATGGGTTCAATAAAAAGGATGCAATCTGTGATGAACAGATCAAAAGAATCCTGGAATGCAAGAAGGAGGAGATAAAGAAAACCCCAACACCAAGACAAAAAGCAAACCAGCCAAAAAACTCACCCTACCTCTACAAACTGAATCCCATTAATTCAGTGTAACACAGATGACAAGATAGTCACTTGATATCCTTAGACGGACTATAGTACCTACAGACACCATTCTACTTCCTTGAATGACAATACAATTAGTGTTCAATAGATAGATCTTCCCTTTCAGAATGTTTTAATATTGGCACAGGTGGGGTGTACATATCTTACTGCAAATGTATTTGTAAAAGCCTCTGAAAAAAAAGCATAAGAACTTCCTTGCTTAACATATTCATAGTTGTACAGTGGATAGCATCGTTAATGGAGATACATAGCCTGTAAAAAATCCTAAAACATGATTTTTTTCTTAAAAATAACTGCTCAAATAAACCATGTCTAGGAATCTTCACCCAGAAAAGATACCCTTGCTCAAGGGAAAGTTTGCTTGAGGGAAAGAAAGAAAAAAAACAAACAAACAAACAAAAAAAACCCACAAAAGTGACAAGCATGTAACGTTCCACAGTTCATCTAGTACTGCTGCAGCCCACTCTAAATTACAATGTCAGTGGCTGTTTATGCTCTAAGGAAGTACAGTAAGTACAGTACAGCCCATTCAGGTTGCTGGAATGTCACTGATCATATGCTCAATTGCATCTATTCATTAGAAAAATTCAATCCACAACAGCAGCTGCATTTACCACCACACCCCAAACGCCATCCAGTTGCCCCAGGTGATTCCAGCGGTTTACCATCCAGCAGGACAGACGTTCCACACTCCTGTCCCTCTACAGTGACTGCCAGTTACACTTCCAAGACCCAAGGAGTTTTATTTACTAAAGAATGGTGTATTAGGAGTGCTTGTGGCTTCAAACTTTTACAATAGAAAAGGTCTGGTCTTTAGCAGTCATGTTCTATGAGTTTCAAAACTATTTATGCTGCACTAATTATTTTTGATTCAGATTCACTAAATAATTATTGTAGAGAAGATGACTTAAGCAAACAACAGACAAGTTACTCCATTCGTTTCAGAAAAACAATGACTAATTGTGTGTGTAATTGTTTTCCATATCTCTGAAAAAAAAAAAAAAGTGTAATCCTGACTTCTTTTAGGTCAATAGCAAAGTCCCCATTAAGTTTAGGGAATCAGATTTCACTAGACAATCATAAACTACACAAGGGCTGAAAAAGAAATCTTTCTGAAAGAACATGGGTCATTTAAAGGCACACTGGCAACTTTCTAAGCAACTAAAAAAAAAAATTTTTTTTTCACATGTAACACCTATGATGACTGTAACTGAAAGACACAAGAATGTGGTATTTACTTCATCAATTACACTGCATTTCATATACTTTTTAAGTTTGTCAAGAGGTTTATAACCAATTTCCTGGCTGTGTGAGTCTTACACAGAGCAAGAGTAAAGCAATAAAATGTTATGTTTCCTTTAAATTTAATTAAGCCAATTTCAATTTAACCTTAAAACTTAGAGTCATTTAAACAGAACAAGGAGCTACAAACCCTAACAAGCAACATCTCTTGTAAGATGTAAAATAGTTGTTGTTAAAAACTAACCATGCTAGAGAAATGCTAGATGAATGGAGCTAGCAAGAGTAATAAATAGAAGTATCCATTCCCTAGCCTCTAAAATTTGTCTTCCTTCTCAATTGTCACTGCTTCTTTTCACTCTTCCAAAAATCCTTACTGTGTGACCTAATAAACAGACTGAAGAAGAATCCTTACCCTTGCATGGTGTTCACCACAACAGATTACCCACAAAGGCAGGATTACTTTTCAGTGTTTCATCTAGAACACCAAAAAGCATCAGCTCAAATCCAACTTGAAAATGGAGTTTGCATAAGATCAAACTGAATGTCATAGCTATCTATTCATTCTTCACAGCTTCCTAGAATACCCACAATTAGAGCTTCTTATGACAAATTCCCAAATTCAGAAGGCTTACAGCCGCTGAACAGCTGATTTGTTTACCATGAAGCAGGATCAGGAGGTGTAAGATCTTGTACTCTGCAGACTTGCTGTAGGGGGAGGCTCAAGTAGACCATTAGCTATTCATGGGCTGAAATCCTTAACCTCAAAACCTTTGCTCCCAGCATCCGAGGGGGAAGGTAGGGGTGGGCTTCAATGCCCAATTACCAACCTCACACTAGCATTGGATTCAGAGGCAAATAAAACCATCCCCAAAGGAACTGAAGCTGCCTTCACTTCTCTGTTAAATCATACATCTGTTTGCTGCCTACAGGACTACAGAAGATGTCCATGTGGTGGGCATTTAAAGGCTTTGATTCACAAGCAGGGGCAGGGTAGCTTGGGATCGCTGAGTTACTACACATCATGATCTGAAACAGTTCAGCATCTGATTCAAAACAGCTCGGGAAAGGAAGAAACTAGAGGCAGTGACCATGCCAGCCCCAGGGCCAAATACTGTTCACATCACCTCAAAAAAATCCATTCATTCACAGCCCTTCTGGACAGCCAACTTTCATATGGCCTGGGCTCACATTAGGAAACCCAGGATTTTTATACGCAGGATTCCAGTCTTGAAACTTCTCTCTGGACTCTAGGCAAATGTGATCCTGCTTGCACCTAGATTTGAAGGCCAAACACACCTAAGGGATAAGCCCAATAATGCCATGTCTGGGCAACAAGTCACAGCTAGGGATAAATGCTAAATGTGAGAATGGAAAGATCACGTTCTATATGGGGGGGGGGGGGGGGGGGGTGGGGCACCCA
>JAWWEE010000001.1:44640519-44674689 GCA_035221455.1 Xenops minutus
CCCCCCCCCCCCCCCCCCCCCCCCCCCCCCCCCCCCCCCCCCCCCCCCCCCCCCCCCCCCCCCCCCCCCCCAACCCAACCAAAAATGGGCAGACAAATTTAAGAAAATATCAAAAATCTCCACAGTAGTCAGAACTGGGCTCAGTGCTCTACAAGAAGCAATACCATTGCATGAAATTGAAGTCAAAATAGCTAAATATATAAAACACTTTATATATATAATCCATTACACTGCCTTAAACTTCAAGACATTTAACAGGTGCTCAGGTATTTCTGTTTTATACATTGGCTTAACACTACTGTGCTGTAGTGTGTTCAAAGTACTTTCCAAGATTTCAGTCCAACAAGCCAGTCCTATGTGTGAATGATTTGTCCATGTAACCTAGCAAATGTGCATTTCCAATCCAGAATCCAGCTGTGCTCATTTAACCTTGGCTCATATGCACAGGGAGTGTTCTCATCCTAAACAGCTAGGGAAATTTAGAGAGTAGAGTTCTAAAAAACACTGTTTTCATGGCATGCTTAGGATCAGAGAAAATCCTCGGTTCCTCCATTTAAATAACTCAGTACAACATTTGGACTAGTAAGTGTTTACTTGTACTGCAGCACTTCTTATTAGATCTGCAACCTACTCTAGCTCTGATTACCTCGCATAGCATAAACTCCTTGGAATAGAAACAGCACTAATTAGGTATTTATATAGCTCCAGGGAAATGCACACTGTTTACAATAATGCTTGATGTTAGTTTTGTTATACAGATTCAGAATACGGTCGGTGTAGTAGAGTCAAGTCACTCTGCCATGAGTGCATCGAGGTGAAGTTTTGAAATCAAGGAAATGCCACTGAAAGCACTTTGGTTTAAAAATCTCTCCAATTTATATCAAGGAGTATAAATGGAAATGTTTCAGCTTGTCAACAACTGTGATTCAGTCACTTGGGAAAAAAATTGTTCCTACAATCCTACCATCAGAACCTGAACTCAAACCAGCATTTTACCTCTGAAAAGCAAAATTTCAACCTATTCCTGGACAGAAGTGAAAGTCGATACCAACACTGGAAGCACAAGCAAGATGAAGGCAGCTCAATACAAAAAGACTGTATTCTGCACCAACTGAATGGTCTTTGAATTAAGAATACATTCTAGCATCAATTCCAGAATGACAAGAAAAAATCATCTCTGTGCCCTGAGCAGGGCTACCACCTCTTGACAGAAGCAGAGAAAGTGAGGAAGAAAGGGTGTGTATTGAACCACTGCTGCTTGCTGAACATCCAGCCAATTCCACCTGCTTCTGGCCAACAGCAATTGAGCTTCTTCAAATACCATATACTGTCTCTGTCATTTCTTACAGTTGCTTCTGACAGCGAGGAGAGCTTTTAAATGTGCTAGACAAAATTCCACCCTATTACTCACAGCTAAGGCTTATTCCAGTGTTAGAGGGAAAAACTTAAGAAAGAAAAAAGAAGAAACAAGACAAAATAAGACAAGTTACCGTGCCTTATATATCAACTGGAGAAATCATAAAAGAATCCTAGAGGTCACCATGACTGTCTTGAACATTAGTTAATCCCAAACTAGGGCACATCTCTCAACAAGAGTCTACTAGTCATACAGCAACATGACTGCCAGAAGAATCGGTGCATTTCTATGATTGTATTATTTTGACAGCCACCATCAAACTCCTTTCTTCAATCTTGAGTATAAACTCGTTTTGACAGCAGTGACAACCTCTCCTCCAAACTCATACGTACCTGATCACAACCTGCGTTCACCAGCTCCTGGAGCATCTGCCTGTTCACTTCAACAGCTGCTGTGGTGCTTGACTCATTAGCAAAGGGCAGCAAAGAATATCTAATTTCTCGCAGAGCTTTCTGATACGGTCCAAACTTGGGTGTTTGTCTCATCTGCTGCTGCCTTGCAGCATCCTTCCCTATTAAAATCTTAGGGTCCAGAGAAGTTTCACTGCCTGGTCCAATAGGTAGTCCCTGACCTGAAGACTTGGATGGCTGCTTTAAACCTTCTCGAATCTCTTGTAACCTTTGTCTGCTGTTTCCTGAATATGTTGTAGCAGGAAAAGTCTTTGGCCTCATTGTTAATCCAGTTTTCTCTGAGCATAAATACAGCTTTATTCTGGGGGTTATTTAATTATTTCAAAAAAGTGTCACTTGATGGTATCAATTTCTTGTAAACATAATCCTTCAAAGAGAAAAAGAAAAGGCAAAATTCTCAAGAGATTTCTGCCAATGTTTTACTTCAGCTCGAAATCTTCACATTTCCTACAGAAAATGAAAATCTGTGGATTCATCATTTTGCAGCATCTGAAACAAAAGAAAATAAAAAGTACATGCAATTAAGTTGATATTGTAAATGCCTCTGAAGGGACAGCATGACAATTAATCAAGTGAAATTGAATCCATTTAACCTCTTAAGTTGCCACAGCTGGATACCCTTTAATGATTTGCATTTTATCTGTTTTCAATAACAGGATTCCAAAAGACTTTCTCAACATGATCAATAAATAATTCATTTTTCTTTTAATTTTCAAAATAAATTAAAATAAACCCCTTAAAAACTACAACATTGAAGAATTTTACAGTACCAGTTTTACAGTGGCAAGTTTCCCACCCAATTGCATAACCAAATCCTGGACAAGCCTATTCTATTTCATAATTAGAGAAGAGTATGCTTATGAAATGTTTTTCTCCCACTTAAGATTTTGTTTGTTTTACACTAGTTGAGCCCAGTTTCTGAAGTTTATGAAAAAGATTTATAATGGAAATATTGATGACTCTAACCATAGCAACTTCTTGTATTTCAATAACAAAGCAAATAACAGAAAGAGGAGATATTTTGCCTTTCCACATGAATATCTAAGCAAAGCCTGAAGGTAACAATTCTGCCCAGAACTGGGAGGAGGAAGGGAAAAAAAAAAAAAAAAAACAAACAAAAAAAAAGGAGGGAAAGGGGTATCTGATATTTTATTAGCTGTGCCTTACAGGGAAGGGAAAAGAGGGCTAAATGGAGCTACACAGTAACAGTAGAAGAAGAAGAAACAGATCAGATAGCATCCCAACACAGGAAAGAAAAGACTTTGAGATAGCTTTATGCACCTTTTCTGACATGCACAGCATACAACAACTATGCAGCACAGCCAAGCTACTGTGCAGCTTGTGATGTCTGTGCAGCACAAAGTTACAAGAATCCCACCCTAAGGTTTCATGCATCATCATAATAGAAACATTAAATAATGGCACATTTGGAACAGGATTAAAAAGATAGCTTAATCAGAAATGTCATCTAGCTACTGATGTGGCTTATGCGAGTTTGCTTCTGCTGCTGTCATTAGCACTTGTGAAGTGACTTCTGAATGGTGCTCCAGCCACTATGCTAGTAGGGTAGGAATTCTGTTCACTTGTTTTCAAATCTCAAATACTTTGGATAGCAACACACTGCATGTTTCTCTCTTGTCACTCAGAAGTTAATTGGATTTTTTTTTAATAGCACTTCACTTCTGATCATACCACACTTATCATTGAAAAGAGTTTCTCCAGAAAGTACCGTCCTTTATTTTCACATGCTCATATTTACACTCCTTTCATTGTGACAGCCCTTCCTGTGATAGCTATAGCATTTCCCAACAAAAATTACTGTTTCCATACATTTACCATTAGTTCTCACTGCCTAACAAATATCTTAGTGCTGTGAAGGCCAAGGGAAATGCATTCACCTCTAAAGCCCGTCACCACTTCACCATGAGTGCAGAGTCCACTTCAAGCTTTCCTCTACAACCAAGGACTGAAATGCAGCAGTGAAGTCAGACCCCCGACTCTTCTATGATGGTTCACCAGTTTGAAATGCAGGAGCACAGATTAATCACTTGAGATTAACTCATGTTAACCTCTTTCGCTAAGACTCAAATGTTCCATCAGCTAAAAAACAGCTATAATGTAAGTGAGGTCCCGAGCTCCTGCACTTGGTACTCCCAGTAGATATCCTCCAACACTTACTCACAGAGGAGTGAGTGACATAAATGAGCACATTCACACTGAAAAGGGTTTGCCACTTGTTTTAACGGGTGTGCTAAAGCTGTTCATCTAGATTTTTATGTTTCCACATATCAGCTATTAGTAACAAATCAAGCTTTCGCTGTCCTAAGTGAAGACAAAAGCAACTGCAGGATTCCAAGAACAGAGTATTTTCTACTTGGGCAGAATACAGCAAAAGTCAATACATAGCCTTGTTAAAAAAATACAATAGTATTGCAGCCTTCTTCAGATTCCATCATAACTAGCTAGTGCTTAGAAGATACAGAGCAATTAATTGGTCTATAATTGTCTTTCTTTTCCTGACAGCAGCAGGCACCATATGGCTAGGTTTAGGCATCTGGGCTATTCTTCCTTTTCAGTTCCTGTGCCAATCCTCAGACACGCTGGAAAAGCTTGCAAGACCCCCACCTTTTTGCACTAAAGGACTGCATTCCCACTTACACACATGCTTCACATAAAGAACTTCTGTGACCTTTGGCCTAAGCTTGAGTCTAATAATGCTGGGTCAAGCCAGCTGGCAACTTCCTTGGCTTACATTTACAATACTGCTAAACCAGAAAGCAACGTTGGTCGTTTAGGCAGCATAAATGAAAGCAGCAACAACAGTAAGTACTGGAGCTAACTGCAAACCTGTTCCATATTTTGCAGGTTTTTCTTTTTTTTTTTAACTAAATGTGTAAGATAAGCCAAGAACTGGATCACTAAATATTACAGATCATTTGCAAAGAAATACAAGCTGTGTTGCTTTTTAAAATAGTCTTGTGATTTGCATTTTTAGCAAAAATTTAAGAGGGTTGAATGCTTTAAGAGATATGTGGAGTGTCTGAATAAGCATTTCTGACTGCACATCTGGATTTGGATAACTTCAAATCCTTCTAATCTGCACCTTGCCTATAGTAGAAATTTATTAATAGCCTTCCTGCCATCAGGAGAAATTATTTTTCAGAATGTTTTTTGAGTTGTAAGCCATTCTGACTAAACAGTCCTCAGGACTTTTCCCAAAATATTTTATGTTCTACTAGACTAATTAGAAGCTTGTCCACGAAGATATGGCATTTCAAATAACTAGAGCACTACTTCAATTGCATCAAGTTAAACAATTTTTGAGCAACTGATTATTTTGCTTCGTTTGAGAAATACCAATAAGCTGCTCTGGCAGCAAACAACCAACCACACTGAAAATTATACGCTGATGCCCGTTGTTCCAGCAGCACTATCTATTCACTCTCCTCTTTCTTCATTCACCAACAGGCTGCATGTGCTAGTGGCTCTGTGCAGCTGGGACACAGGCATGAGACTAAAGCGAGCTGTTTCCCTGCCTGTAACTGTGCAGGCGCCGGAGTGGGCTGAACTAGCACTCACTGCAGGAGGAAAGAGTAGAGTTTTAAAAAACTGCTACAACAGCCTTCCCTCTCTCAATTTACAAGTATTGCTTCGGGGGTTTTTTTGTGGATCAGAAATTTAGGGTAAGCAGGGACCGTCCACTCTGTATTGGAGGTCCACGATGGGGTGGGGAGGGAAGCGTTTTGGGGATTTCATTATTATACAAACCGTGCTCCGCTTTGTAACCGGGCACACGCTGGCAGTGAAAAGCACCGAACAGATGACTTTCCCCAAAACGATTCCTCCTCTCCCTTCCTCCCGCTAACAAAACTGTCCAGAAGTGACTCCGTGCCCGGTCCCGCTGCCAGCCCAGGCGGGGCTGTGCGAAAGAGCCCCCTCCTCCCCAGCCCCGCACGGCAGGGGCTGACCGCCGAGCCCGGCCACTCCGGACGAGCCCCTTGTTTTCCCTCTCCGCGTCATCTGCGCCCGCGCCTTTCCCGGGGAAAAGGGCTCTTTCGACACGCTCTCCGCCGTGCGAGCGGGCGGCAGGCGCTGCGCTCCGGCAGGGACCGAGGGCAGCGCCGCCCCTGCTCCCCCACGGCCCCACGGCCCCACGGCCCCACGGCGCCAGGCCCGCTCCTCCGGCGGGCAGAGCGCTCCACGACAGACCCCGGCCTGCCGGGGCAGAGGCCCGGGGCAGGCGGCCCCGCTCCGCTCCGCTCCCCGCCGGGCCGTGCCGTGCCGTGCCGTGCCGTGCCGGGCCGGGCTGTCAGGGCGGAGCGCGGCGGGCAGGGCGGCCCGGCTGTCCCGGCAGGGCACGGGCACACGGGGCTCCGCTCGCCCCGGCCCGGCCGCGCCGCCCTCACGGGGCTCTGCCCTGCGCGCTCGGGGCAGCGCTCCCACGCGGGGCTCAGGGGCTGCCCCTCCGCTCCGCTCCGCTCCGCTCCGCTCACCTCCCGGCGCGCCGCCGCTGCCCCTCTGCCGCTCCGCTCGGCTCTGCTGGGCTGTGCCGTGCCGTGCCGTGCCGGGCTGTGCCGTGCCGGGCTGTGCCGGGCTGTGCTGTGCCGGGCTGGGCTCAGCGGCGGCGGCGGCGGCGCGGGCCGCTCCCGGCGCTCGCCATGCCCGGTCGGTCGGTCGGTCGGTCGGTCCGTCGGTCGGTCGGTGGGTCGGTCCCGGGCGCGGAGTGCGGGGCGCAGTCGGGACATTCGCTACATTGTTGGCATTCCATTCGCCGCACGTGACCCCGCGCCGCCCGCGTCATCCCACTCCCCTCCCGCCGCATTCCAGCGGCCGGGAGGCGCTCCCGGCGCGGCAAGGGCCGGGAAGGGGCCGCGGGGCGGCGGGGCCGGCCGCACTCAGCCCGCCGGGATACAGCGGGACACCGGGACACCTCTCCCCGCTCCCAGCTCCCCGCCGGCTGCCGGCGAGGGGAAAGGCACTGCCGCCGCTTGCTGAAGGGAGGAGGGCTGAGGTAGAGCCGCAGGATCAGCCGGGCTGGAAGAGACCTCCGAGATCACCCAGTCCAACCCCTGATCCAACACCGCTGTGATTACTAGATCGTGGCACTAAGTGCCACATCCTGCCTCATCTCAAAAACCTCCAGGAACGGCGAATCCACCACTGCTCTGGGCCGGCCATTCCAATGACTGATTACTCTCTCTGTAAAAGTTTCTTTCTAACATCCAAGCTAAACCTCCCCTGGCACAGCTTAAGCCTGTGCCCTCTTGTCCTACTGCTGGCTGCCTGGGAGGAGAGACCAACCCCTATCTCACTACAACCCCCTCTTAGGTAGCTGTAGAGAGTGATGAGGCCACCCCTGATGGTTTGGGTTGCAATGGACCTTAAAGATTATCTGTCCTTAAAAATCATCCAGTTCCAACCCCCCTGCCATGGGCAGGGACACCTTCCACTGGACCAGGTTGCTCAGAACCCATCCAACCCAGCCTTGGACACCTCAGGGATGAGGCATACACAACTTATCTGGGCAAGGCAGGCAGCTTGGAGGTGCCTGTCCACTTGCCCCACACTCCAGACTCGTTGTAATTGACAGTTTTGTTTATTCCTACCATTCCTTCCATGCTGGACTAACCACGCACACAAAGTGGGAGCACTATCAATGCCTACTTGGGGTTTCCTTTTGGTTTCTGGTTTGCTTGAGTTTTTTTAAACAGGGACACTTATTTTTCATGTTGTTTCATCGTGGTAAGGAGACAAGGGGCCATGAGGCACCAGAGACGGGCATACAGAGAATTCACATTCACCTCTGAAAAAAATGCAGAACCAAGCTGCAAAGGATTTTTGGATGCAAAGTTCGTGTTTGACCTTGTTATGGATGGAGCTGTCTGGAACCAGAATCATAGAATAACTAAGATTGCAAAAGACCTCTAAGATCAAGTCCAACCATTAACCCAGCACTGCTGTGTTCACCACTAAACCACGTCTCCGACTGCCCCATCCACATGCCTTTTGAACACTTCCAGGGATAGTGACTCTACCATTTCCCTGGGCAGCCTATTCCAATGCCCGACCACCCTTTCAGAGAAGAAGTTCTTCCTAATATCCAGTCTAAACCTCCCCTCATGCTTGAGATCATTTCTTCTTGTCCTGTTGCTTGTTACCTGGGAGAAGAGACTGATACCCAGCTCACTACAACCTCCTGTCAGGTAGTTGCAGAGAGCGATAAGGTCCCCAGGTGAGCCTTTTTTTTCATGAAAGCAGAAATACTATGATTTTAGATATCTCTATGGTCTTTATTAAAGACAATTCTCTGTGAGAAATACTCCACACACCCCCAAAAACAGTAATGTTTGTATCTGGGAGGGAGGCTGTCTCAGACCCCTCAGCATGACCAATATGCATGCTACCCATAACCAGGGGGTTCTGATACAGAGTAAAAACAATAAGAAAGTAAATTTTCCTATATGTATTCACGTATCTTTAGATCATTAACATGGAAGTAGCCTGAAGTCATGAAATTCTTCAAAATCCTTAAAATTCTGTTGCAAAACTGAGAGGTGTTCATTATAGAGTCCCTCTGCTTGGCAGGGAAAATGTCAGTCTTGCAAACATTTAAGACATATGTTTATCTTTAATCATATGACTAGTCCCAGTGTCTTCAACTGGACTGAGAGCACGTATGAAGAGAAGTCTGTGCATAACTGTCTTTCCAGAATGGGAGCTATATTTACAGTCTTTTCCAAGCCATGGAGACTATTTTTGTAAGTAATATTACTCACAGGCTGTCCTATCTAAGGGTGTTTATCTGAGCTTGTTTATCATATTTTTTTTTTTCAATGCCTTCCATACAAAACTGTCAACAGTGCTTATAAATTAATAGTGCTTATTAGAAAAATAGTGCTTATAAAGGTTCTGGTTTGGGAGGAGAAGTGACTGCTGATAGAGTGCTACATTTCATGAGAAAAACCCAGCCTGGTTCACAGAAATTGTTTAGGGCCTCATCTGAGGGCAGTCAGTTACTGTGTATAAATTACTGTGCGTATTTCAATAGTGTCATTGACTGGAATATATTGCAGGGCAGGGTGGGAGGGGGAAGAGAAACCTCTGTCTCTGTAAAGCTAAAGAAATCCATTAGGTTCAGACCAGATTCCGATGTCTGGAGTATATTGCAGGATAATGTGGTTCATTTTGCAATCTTCAAATACCTGCAAAACTGAAGTAAATTTTAAATTATATGACAGATGCAGCATGGCTTCATTTTCTGAATTACTGCTGTGCTTATCCGATGAAGCATAGCAACAAGATTGCCCAAACCAGACATTGCTCAATGGCTTGAGACCTTTTCCCAACAAAGTTCAGCCTGGTTTAAAGGAACAGCATCAAGATAAAACTTGCTTACTCTGAGCTAATATGCTCTTTTGTAAGATTTGCTTGTCAACCACGTTCTTAAATCTAGGTAAAACAGATATTTTCTATTATTTTTCTCCTTTGGAACTGTTTGTTTTCCTTTTGCATTCCAATCGATCTGGGAATGAGACTCAGCTGCACTATTTCACTTCCTGGTTCCAGCCAGCTGCACTTTCTGAATTTCATGGATTTGCACAGAGTTACTGGCATAGAATTCCTGCCAGGAGAGCAGCAAGAACAGGTGAAATGGGTTGCATCCACTCTCCAGAAAGTGCCCGTATTCAGCTTGTCCATTACAGACGAGGAGACTATTTCTGCTTTTACCCTTTAGAAACCCAAACCATAAGAAACCATGTTCCTCAAAAAAGGGAAATTGACATCAGCTAGGTTGTAGCATGAAACAACAACTTGGTTAAAACATGATTTGACCTTTGTAAGTTTTTTGGAGATTACTGTGTCATCTCTTTGGAGGTTACTGTCAAGTCTTCCTTCCCAGCCATCTTCTCCACAGTAAGGTATCTCCAGAAGGAAAGATGCTACATGAAAAGAGCAGCACAATTTGTCTGTGAGCAGCAAGTCTGTTCACAGACTAGACCATGAGATAATAATCTATCATGAGTAAGGGTCAGTGTGTTTATTCATGTCTCCGCTTCAGTGAGTGACAGATGCTGGATCTGTGGTGACTACAGCACTCACCTCCTGACTTGCCTGAGCAGCTGCCTGCCCTGTTGTGTGGGCATGGTGGGAGGGATCACAGTTCCACTATTTCACATTCTTTCTCTTTCCACCCACCTGAGACAGCGAGGAATGTGGGAATTCTGTGCAGCTCCATCCCCTTTCATCTAATGCTGTGAGTTGCCTCATCCCCTCCCTGCACCCTTGTTTCACTGTTTGCTGGGCCACAGTGTGACTCGTTCTAACTATTGTATTTGGAAACAATTACCAAATCGTGCTGCTAAAAATACTCCTAGCAACTAAATAATTATGGTGTGGAACTTTTTCTTTACACAGTCCTGGTAGCCCGTAAAAGCTTGAGCCCATTTGGAAAACTTGAAAAAGGAAGGTAAAGCAAGAATCTCAGCAGCAATGTCCAGTTCTCGGATAGTCTTCTTCAAAAAGATGTAGAATGGTTGTGAACATATGAAGATATGTGTGTATGAGCACAGAGACACAAAGAATTTGCTGACAGTGACATCCTTCACTGGGACAACATGTATAGAACAAGACAATGTGACACAAAATGATGTGCATGAAAAAAAGACAGCAAAATCACTGAAATGTTCTCATTTAAGCACACTGATTTTCTTTGCAGAATGATACTGGGGAATCATTCTTCCCAAATCACCAATGCAAAACCAGTTTGAAACAGGAGCTCTGAGTCCTCCAGCACAGTACAGACAACACAACCTATATGTGAATATAATGTATATGTTTTACCATGATGCAAATTGCATTTGTGGTGGTCAAAGTTAGGATCATTGCTTCAATAATTGAGTCAGTGAAAAAATAGACCCTAACTAAATTCTAATTTTGGTTTAGATATGCTTTTTCTTTCTTTCTTTTTTTGTTTCCCCCCGCCCACCCTCAGGATCCCTATGGGATCTACCACAGCATTCTTTTGGGGTGGCAAAGTTATAGTGAACATAAGACCTGGTACTTCAGAAATTCATTTTATTTCAGTACAAAGGAGGTGAAACAGGACAAAGCTGATAGAGAAACTGCCTCAGCTTTGCAGAGAAACATGAACTCAGATTCTGGCTAACTAGTAAGGCATTCTGGATGCTCAGACTGCCTTTGTAGCTCTCACACTGAAGGTTCAAAACTGAATTTCACAAGGATCCCCATTCCTATGTACTCTGCTCCCAGCCCCACACTTCGTATCAATCATTGACTGCAGCTGGAGCCCAGCAGCGCCCAAGAGGACTGCAGGAATGTCGGAACTTTGTGTGGAATTTCACCAGTGCGAGCCAGTTGTGCTCTCCATTTGGAAATGAATTGCTGAAGTTTTCAAGTCCCTGCAATCAGCTTATTGGCATCACTGTGTTCAGATGCAATGCAGATGGCTTTTGAACATCACAGACAACCAATTCTGAAATTTTAGGAAAAGTTTTTAGGCAGTGCCCTTTTGATACTGGAGAAAAAGAGAAAGGGGTAATGCAGGACATGTGAAGCCCTGGCATCTGGTCTGGGCATCAAGCAACCATCAATCTGGCCTGTAATTATCTTTTCATCAAAGGCCTGGCACAGTAATATCTCCCAGCATAACAATATCCCCACCACAGCTTTGTCCTTCCTGCCACAGATGCTCTGAATGATTCACCCTCCGGACAGAAAGAAAAGGTGTGGGAGGAACACACACTGCATTCAAAGCCTTTGGCTTGGTGCAGAAAATGAGGGACTTTGGAACTGGTGAGGGCAAGGGTAGTTTCTCAAAACGCCTGTGTGGGGAGGAAAAAAACCCCGAGGGAGTTGTGAGGAACACCTATCTTTGAGGGAATGAATCAGGCACTGTTCTTGGCTGGTGCTCTGGAGGAGAAAACACAAAGGAATTCCCAGAGTGACAGGTATGGAGGTGAGGGTTTGTGACTAGGAAACTCCAGGAGGAGCACAGCATGGGAAAGCAGCACCAGAGTACCTGGGGAGGAATGATCCATGCGTACAGCTTATGGAGACTACAAAATGCCCCCTACCCCATTCACATACACACAGACACACACACACAGACACATCAGTACAAGGGTATTTTGCAACCATTAGGGACCATGCAAGGCTTCAAAACAGTGATACTCCATGGAAATGTTTCATGTTGATTTGGGGGAGGGGTTGCTAGACAGGTCTGTTGAGCCAAACATAACATAGATCAGATTTTCTCCATCCCTGTCCCACTTTGGGACTGACAGCAAATCATTTCACTTCTCCACCTGAGCTTCCCTGTCTATAAGGAAAGAGGAATAATTCCCATGTCTTGGAAAGACTAGGAAATGTCTGGATGAATAGCTCCTTCTGTGACTTGCTATCATGTTATATTGATGTTTCAAAGCCTAGCTTTCTTAACATTAACTTAAAAAAAAGCCATGTTCATTTCTCTGATAGTTTTACTGTACCTATTTAGAAAGCCTGGTATTAAAACCCCATGTAGCTCTACCCATGAGAAAATTATATATGTATTTAAAGTATCTATCAAATTTGCATTTTGCATGAGACTGATCTATCAATTTAAAAACTGTTGGCAGATAAGGAATTTATATTGTTACCTTCACAATAAGGGATGTATTTTGAAGTGAGTTTATCAAGGAAACTATGTTTTTAATATGTCTAAACTGTTAACCAGGATCCACTGTTGTTTTCTGTTATCAATTTTGAGTTCAGGAGAAATGTCCTATGATATAGCTGGTTTATGAAAAATCTGAAGTCTAGAAAGCAGAAAAAATAGCGTTTCATTTCACTGAGAATATAGAATTAAGTTATTATATAAGATGAAACATGCTTTGCTTCTTGAGTAGCTCATACCTAGGGGAAACCTGAGGGGTTTTTTTAGGTAAGACCCTGGAATAAGAGACAAAAATGACTTATGTGACAGAGACCAGAATTTACTCATATGAAGTCCAAAATAGCAGTGAACAAAACTTTCTTGAAAATGGGTACTTTTGGTTAGTTACCTTCTTGCAATTAATGCCTGGTTGCTAAAGCTAGATGTCACATTCCCCAAAAGCACCACTTTAAAGGCACCCTACTAGACACCTCACCAGAGAAACCTGATGGATAATTGCCAATAGGGAGACAAAATGTTATAGGGATGCAGCAGTCACAGCAGGAGATGCACAGAGCTCACATCCTCAGAGTTAGTTAGGAACCCGCATCCATTTGGTTGCAAACCAGACTGAGTCACAGACATTTTATCACAATTACTCCTAACCCTTCCCAGAGCAAAAAACAAGACCATTTCAGGAAGCCTCGAAGTGGTGACATCTTAGAAATTTATCAAGATCCTTCTTGTCCCAAGGAGAGGCAATAAGGTATAGCTAAAGAGAATAAATACACTAACAAAGGGGTTCAACAGTGGGGGCTGGCAGTCCAGTATCCTTGGAAAATTAAACTACACAGACTACAACCATTTCAGCTTACAAACACACAAATGGTTCTCTCCCAGCTAAAGGGTAGAATTGAGTCACAACTTAGCACTTTTAATAGGCTGCCTTATCAAAAGCCATACAAGGAAAAACGATACTTCAGAAAAGGACAAGAAAGTGTCAGATTAGATATCAATTGAACACATTTTGGGTTCCCAGCACAATGTGTGGTTTGGACTATGTGTCGGTCTCAGAGGAAACCATTCCTCTTCCAAGATGTTGCTGGATCTGCCAGAGTCTGTAAAAGGAGGGAAGTATAGTTGGAAGATTATAAAAAAATAGTGACCATGGTAATGAGCTTTGGATAAGATCTTCGAACAAGACTTGGATCTTTCCCTGTAAATCTTGTCATTATGACTAAGTCAGCTCTAAAGGAAAAAAATAACAGTAATGAATTTCAAGTGATTAAAATTCTGAGAAAAACTGGACATGGAACAGAGTAAAGGAAGGAATGGGACAGAAGAAGGGGCACTGGCATCTGGTCAGAAGCACTATTAATGTGCATTTGAAGACAATTAAAATAATAGTACAGATGGACAAGCAAGTACACGGATAAGAAAAACACACAGTGCAGAGGAAGAGAACTAGACAGATTGCAGACTGACATCAGTAATGCACAAGGAAGAACGGATGAGCCGATAAAAAACATGGAAGTCAAACTGTAAGAGGTTGAACTACATTCATATACTCTAAATATCCTGAGACTTCAGTGAAAACAGGGAAACAGAGATAGATGCCAGCTACAGACAGACATGCTGATCTCTTAAAAAAACCCTATTTATACCTCTGTTTTTAAGAAATCTGCTTTTGGATCAAAGAATGAAGGAAGTAGGTGAGGGAAGTAACCATAAATTAAAAAAGAAACAAAAGTAAGACCATGCCAATGCAAGACAATCATATGTGTCAAACAGCTACTAAATGAGGACATTCCAGAGAAGCATGGGGAAAGTATTAGTTAGTCTTGCTATATGTGATGGTGCACCAGAAGGCTGCAATTGCTATCAAAAAAACCCCAAACCCATAATAAGGAACTAGTTCTTCAGAGCAGGGATTAAATGTCTTCAGAGAAGAAGGACAGAGAAGTTGAAGAGAGAAGCAAGGTTAGGCTCTATGAATGTTCACAAGGAACACAGCAATTCAGTGGCAAAGCCAGCACCATAATCCTAGAATCCTCATCTCCTGAATAATGATCCACAGCTAGATCATACCCTCATAAAAAAAAAAAAAAAAAAAAAAAAAAAAAAGATGCAAAACACTAAGAGTCAGAGGGGAAGTCCAATTGTCCAATTTCTGGGTTACAGGGTATTGCCCAGAAACAAAGCTCTAGGGGAAACCTGTAAATTAGGTCTTGCCCTAGTTAGTCGGCAAAAACTCAGATCCTCATTGCTGGGCCTCTCTTTGACACACAGTAATTTTCCAGTGGTGCTGTAAGCTCCATCTCATTTTCCTAAATAAACTAGCTTTTCATGGTGACTGTGCCAACTGAGCTGGCCTTATGTCACATACCTGCCACATCTGCAGGGCGGCGCTGAGCTGCCCAGCAGAGCAGGGGGCAAGGTGCCAGCCGCTGGCTCACGGCATCTCCTGGGCTTGCAGCACAAAGGGGCTCAGCACTCTCCCGCTCAAGCTCTGCCCACAGAAGTGGCAGGTTCTCTGAGCTCCTGCCGAGCCCAGTGCTCAGCCACCACATTTCTGGCTCTCTCAGTGAGGGCCTGAGAGCTGAGCAGTTGTGTGGTGCAGTTGTGAGGGGCAGGGCTCCAGGGGAAGCCTCCACTGTTTGGATTGCCTGCAGGAAGGAAGTGGGATAACATACAACTTGGCAACACATCTCAAAGCAGTATAAGAAGCTCCAGTCAACAAACCTCACATATTTTCTTGGGGGAGAGAGAATGATACTGAGTACAGAAAAACTACAGTCACACCTCTGTGTACTCTAGGAGCCGAGATCCTGTGTGCTTTGTGCTTGTTTGCATAGCTTTATCAGCAGAGAGGGACACCAGAAAACCCAGAGAGGGTATTTACTATTGTCTGTGAGGTGAGTGACTTGCACAAATAAAGTAACTTGGCCTGAATCCTATAGATCCGTTGGTGCGGTCACAAGCAGGATGGAAGGATGATGGGGGTGAAGTATCACGTGGCCTTTGCAATAGAAACAGAAAATTGCATGTTGGGACTTGTCATGTGCCACACGTCCATTTTAAAGAGAAAGCTTTATTGAAATCGAGTTCAGGATTGCAGCCCCTAAAATGTTGTTGGAGAAAATTCTGAGAGACAGCTGTGGAGATGTGTTGGGTTTGCATGGCAAGGTTTGGATAGCAGGGGGCTAGAGGGGTGGCTTCTCAGAGAAGCTGCCAGAAGCTTCCCCCATGTCTGACAGAACCAATGCCAGCTGGCTCCAAGACTGCCCATCAGCGATGGTGGCAAACCCTTTGGGATAACAGATTTAAGAAGGGGGTGAAAAAGCTGCACAGCAGTAGTCAGAGAGACAAGTGAGAAAACATGAGAGCAACAACTCTGCAGGTGCCAATTTCAGTGAAGGAGAAGCAGGAGGTGCTCCAGGTGCCGGAGCAGAGATTCCCCTGCAGCCTGTGGTGCAGATCATGGTGAGGCAGCTGTGCCCCTGCAGCCCGTGGAGGTCCATGGGAGAGCTGAGATCCACCTGCGGTACCTGGAGGAACGCAAGCCAGAGCAGGGGGATGCCTGAAGAAGGATGTGACCTTTGGATCCATGGAGGGAGGAGTGAATACTGGAGCAGGTTTGCTGGCAGAACTCGTGACTGTGTGGGGGATCCATGTTGGTGCAGTTCATGAAGAACTGCAGCCTGTGGGAAGGAGCTGGAGAGGTACAAGGTGGACTGTCTACCGTGGGAGGGACCCCACACTGGAGAAGGAAAGGAGCATGAGGTACCTCCTCCTGAGGAGTAAAGAGCAGCAGAGAAAACATGTGATGAACTGACTGCAGCCCCCACTCCCTGTCCCGCTGCATCACTGTGGGGAAGGAGCTACAGGCCTCAGGAATGAATTCATGTAGAAGGGAGGGGTGGGAGAAAGGTGTTTTAAGAATTAGTTTTTATTTCTCATTATCCTACTCTGATCTGATTGATGATAAATTAAAGCAACTATCCCCAAGTCGAGTCTGTTTCACCAGTGACAGTAATTGGTGAATGATCTCTCCTTGTCCTTATCTCAACCCATGAGTTTTTTGTTATATTTTCTTTCCCCTGTCCAACTGAGAAGGGGAGTGATAGAGAGGCTTTGGTGGGCACCAGGCATCCAGCCAAGGTCAAACTGCCACAGTAAGAGACTGAAAGTAGGACTCAGCTGTCCACAATGTTCTACTAAAGTATCATCACAGAATAATATAACATGAAAACAGCATCAAAACTGAGACTTTCCCCTCCAAAAATGCTTCACCACCACATGTTCCTGTTTGATGACTATCATTATCACTGCGTGTCTCCTAGTCTTCCACACAATCTTTCAACCCACACACATTTTGAACTAACTTCCCACACCAGCCACTGCTTTTAGCTCACTTCAGGAATAAACAGTTCCTTGTCTAAAAAGCACCACAGCAGTCTTAAACATACTTTCAGTTTTTAGCTATTTTCTTTCAGTCTCTGCTGTATGTTACCTTTGCATACTGTGCTATAGTCCATAAAATTATAACTATAGGATTAAAGTAAAAAAGCTCTAAATATTAGGGGGGGAACATTTATTCATCACCAGTCAGTAAACTGTGGGTTGGATGTGATTTGCAGATAATTAAAATACAGAATTAATCTGTAACTTAAATAAGTCTTCTTTAAGTCTTGGGACGTGATAAACACATGAGTAGGAATATTTTTATACCATAAATCAAAGTGAATAGAGACAGAGAAGTCACAACAAATTTTTTTAAAGCAGCATCTCATGACAGCATGCAAAACAACCTGAGTGGCCCTTGCTTTTCTGTCACCATGACTACAAATCATAGAATGGTTTGGCTTGCAAAGGATCTCAAAGGTCACCTAGTTCCAACCCTCCTGCCATGGGACAGGGACACATTCCACTACACCAGGTTACTCAAAGCCCCATCCAGCCTGGCCCTGAACACTTCCAGGGATGGGCCACCTGCAGCTTCTCTGGGCAACATGTGGCAGGGCCTCACCACCTCACAGTGGAGAATTTCTTCCTAATTTCTCATCTAAACCTGTGTTCTGTCAGTTAAAAGCCATTCCCCCTTGTATTGTCATTACATGCCTTCATAAAAAGTCCTTCTCCAGCTCTCTTGTAGTTCTCCTTTAGCTACTGGAAGGCTGCTAGAAGGTCTCTTTGGAGTCTTCTCCAGGCTGAACAACTGAGCTCTCTGATCATCTCCATGGCCCTCGTCTGGACTCACTCCGACAAGTCCCTGTTATGCTGGACATGCCAGAGCTGGATGCAGCACTCCAGGTGGGGTCTCACAAGAGCAGAGCAGAGGGGGAGATTCCCTTCCCTTGACCTGCTGGCCATGCTACTTTTGATACAGCCCAGGATACAATTGGCTTTCTGGCATGCAATAACACATTGACAAGACATAACAAGCTTCTTGTCAACAAAGTCCTCCTCAGAGCTGCTCTCAATCCATTCTCCACCCATTCTGTCTTTGTGCTTGGGATTGCCTCAACTCAGGTGCAGGACATTTCAGTTGGTCTTGTTGAACTTCATGAGATTCACATGGGCCCACCTCTCAATCCTGTTAAGGTCCTCCTGGATGACATCCCTTCCCTCCAGCATGGTGACTGCACCACATAGCTTGGCGTCATCAACAAACTTGCTGAGGGTGCCCTCAGTTCCACTGTCCATGTTGCTGACAAAGTTGTTAAGCAGCACCAGTCACAGTTCCGACCCCTGAGGGACACTACCATTGGTCTCCACTTGGACACTGAGCTGTTTTACTACAACCCTTTTAGTGTGACCACACAGCCAATTTCTTATCTGTTGACTGGTCCATCCATCAAATCCATGTCTCTCCAGTTTAGAGAAAAGGATATTGTGCAGGACAGTGTCAAATGCTTTGCACAAGTCCAGGTAGATGAAGTCTGTTGCTCTTAGCCACCAACTCTGTCATCCCATCATAGAAGGCCACCAAATTTGTCAGGCATGATTTACCTTTAGTGAAGACATGTTGGCTGCCACTAATCACCTCATTTTCCATGTGCCTTAGTACAGTTTCCAGAAGGATCTACTCTGTTATCTTTCCAGGCACTGAGGTGAGACTGACTGACCCCTAGTTCCCTGGGTCTCCCATTTTTCCCTTTTTAAAAGTCTTCTCTGTGCTCTGGCCATTTCTTGCTTCAAGTACTGTAATTCATTCACAGTTGCTCTCCATGCTCCTTTGTACTCCTTTCAGCCTGAAAAGATCATCCTGAAAAGATCAGCCTGACTGCTGTTCTGTCTACTTCCTACTTCCCAAAGATTCACATATATAACTCTGTATGCTCTAATGCTCTCTGCAATGCCAGCCCTTTGGTGTGTAAGGAGCAAGAGGGCAGGCTCAGGCTATGACATGAATTTCGTTGCTCATCAGATCTATCTAGCCATCTTCTGTGTATATAGCGATATGGGTGTGCAAATTTGGAAGTTAAATTTTAAGCCTTGTGCAATGCTGTGAAATGCAAACAAAGACTGTGTTTGTGAGTGTTTTCTTGGCCGCTTGCAATTTCACAGTTATTGTCATTCTTCACTTCGTGTCCATTTGAAGCATCACACTAAATCCTCATCTTGGAAATGACAGGAGGTGTGTGCACAGAGTGTGGATGACACCAAATGTCAGTACTGGTGTAGCTGGAATTTTGTGTCTAGTGGCCCCTGAGACAAGGCACTGCAGATTGTTCCACCCACCTCCCCTGATCCCACCCAACCATTTCTGCCTGCACCTTTCTAGAGGAGAAATTATTTTCTATTCTGTCCATGACTATCCAGATTCAGATCTCCATGGCTTTTTAAATTTCTTCTCCTGAAGTCCTTGCTGCTTACATATTATTTCTGCCTCAAGTTAATTTTTTTCAATATAAAAAAATTAGTTCTTTCAAATCAGATTTCATTACTTCCTCTATTTTTTCTGGGGTAATTTATTTTCTTTTATTTCACATCATTTGTCTCTCACTAAAGGCCAAAATCTGAAGCTTTTAGTTTCTGTCTAAATACTTCTTCCTGAAGTGGTTTTTGCTTTTCTATCACCATGACTACAGTTCTTCTATGCTCTTGCCATTACCTGTTTCAGCTACTGTAATTCACTGACAACTACTCTTCAGGCTTTCTGTACTCCCTTCAGCCTAATCAAAAGGTTGTTCATCCACATTCTCTCTCCCTGCAGTTGAAGGATCCCATCTTGTTTCTTATTCTTGCCATTGGCTCCCTGCATCCTCACTATTCTGAGGTTTTCCTCTTCATTGCCCCAGTTCCCTCTCTTGCTTCCTGACTGCCTCCTGATGCCATCCTGCCACAGTACCTCTAGTCTCATCCCAACCTCTGTTCCATAGTCTGCCTTTATTTTGGAAGCTGAATGAGTCAAAATAATACCAGTTTTACAGGGAGATTTACATGCACAGATTCCTTGACTCCTGAAGGTCGCTTATGAGCTCCATGGCAAATGAGGAAAGAAACACTAATGTTTCTGAGTGACATCCAGTTATTTAGCCCAGGTGTCCCCCTCTCCAAATATGTCATTCAGACCTCCTGCCCTGGGGATTCTTGGTCTCTGCAGGATCCACTTTTTCTCTGGAGACAGTTGTGTTTTTTCTTGACCACGTTTGACTCTGAATCCTTTGGGAATGAGATCAGAGTTTTTGTATTTGCAAAGCACCCAGTTTACCTTTATAGGGCCATATAAACACTTGCCATATAATCCTAATTATAGTAGCCAGTGGCTTAGACATGCTGTACTGTACTCCAGGAGGAAGCAGACAGATTTCTGTGCATCACACAGAGGAAAGCGACAGACTGTGTTTGCTCGCTAATTAAAACATTTCACTGACTTTAGCTTAAGCAATATAAAACTGCCTTGAATAGTCTAAATGTGCTTCTGTTAAGATTTCAGATAAGATCTCTTGCCAGGACTGAGAGGATGCCCTGGTAACAGTGACAGTCAGGGCAAAGTGCTGGCTCAGAAGCATGGGAACAGAAAGCTTGACCCTGTCCCCTGTCCTCTGGAGTTTAAGAAGCACAAATATTCCCAGAAAACATTTTGTGTCTTAAAAGATGAAAAACCTCCATTGTTTTTTGGATTTATTGTTGTAACAGGTTCAGCGACCCTTGGTCTTCCTTCTACTAAATTAGCACAGCACTCTGTAGCAACGGTTGTCCCTATCCTGAACAAGGAGAGTTCCCATGGGGCTACAATGTGTTAATCCCATGTAGCACCCAACTGTCTCCTTGACTGTCTTTTTCTCATAATTATGCAACTTGGTTAAGTATGGATGAGACTTGGCCCCCATCATTTTATACCCAGCCTCACTAGAACCAGAGTCAGTGAATAAGTATCAAGTACTTTTATTCAGATTGTTCTTTAATAATTTACCATAGGGGTGAAAAGCATCAAAATAATCTGTACTGACATCAAGTCATTGCTTTTCTGTTCTGAGCTGGAGTAGGTTGCCCACAAAGGCTGCAGAGCCTCCACAAATGGAGATTTGCAAAATCTGATTGGACATGGTCCTGGGCAACCTGCTGTAGATGACCCTGCTTGAGCTAGATCACATCAAGAGGTCCCTTTCAACGCCAGGTATTCCTGTGACCCTGTGAGCTAAGCCCTATGAGGTCTGTAGCACCTACAAACCGTATGTTTCTTCCAGGCAGTGGAGAGCTCCTACATGGGATGCAAAGCCCTTTGTCTGAAACCAGACAAAGGGTAGGGGAAGGAGGACCCCTTGTTCACCCTGTAATGAAAGTGTAGCTGAAGAATTGTTCTTTTCCTAACCTTATTCTCCTATTCACATTTTTGACTGACTAACACTTGGGAACCCAGAGTAAAAGAAGCTGAATGTATTCATAGTCTGAGCATTATGAAAGCACCCTCTGAGGCAGTTTCCTCTCACACTGCCACACCATTGAAGGCAGCCCTGACCTTCGGGGACCACCCTCTTCAGGAATGGAGGGTTATTCAGCCTGCATCCTGTTTGAGAACCACACGCCCCTCCTGAGTACCGCTCACCGCTGGAGCAAGGGCCTCACCATCTGTTTCAGAGTGTTGCCACTGTGGAACAGCACTCCTGAAGTGACTGGCTGTGAGAGTGTGACCCACTCTTTCTTATGCTGGGTCAGAACTGAGCTCCCTCTGGGTGTATGCAGCTAAAACAAGACCAATCCCACAAACCTGCAAGCAGAGGTGTCAGCAATTTGGCAGGCATCAGAAGGAAAACACACCCTTGGGGTATGGCCTTGCATATCATTTGACCTCAGCTGAATACATGTAGGAAGCAGTGCTCTGGCTCCCTCTAATCCTTATTCAAGATAAGCCCTTTGAAGTCCACATACACTGCAGGCAGGGCCAGCTTGGCATTTTTGCCAAGTCGGTGAAACGTTTTGACATCAACTGCTTTCCTTTCCCCCAAAACAACAACTGGCTCTTGTTCTGCTTATTTTAATCCTGAAAACAAAACAAAACAAAACAAAACAAAACCAAAAACAAAACTTGGTCTCATTTCCGTCTTGCTCTGCATTACTATGAGAGAACACCATTGCCACCACAGTTTCTCTCATGCACAAATACACAGACTCATTGCATACAAATCTCACTTTTCTCAGTGCCTAGCCCCCTTGGGTTGGGAGCAGCAACTGGTCTGGGTTCCGAATTGATTCCAGAGAGAGGCTGGAGGAAGAGAGAGCAGGTTGCAGAGCAAAGAACAGACTATTCTTGCCATTCTTCATGCTGGGGAGAGTCAAACTAGTCCTTCCTTACAGGGAGTAGAGCTGGGAAAGATCTAGTTCAGGCTGTCCCTCTTCACTATGGCATACTTTTGTCTAGTCTTAATAATGCCAGTGCAGAAATTCCACACATTTCACCTTGGGAGCTTGGTCCAGCATTTCATGTTGTGTTGGAGGCCCTGACTTGGGGCTACCCTGTGTCCAGATTTGCAAGGTGTTTTCTTTTTATGCCCAGAAAAATTGCCTGCACGATATTTGAGGATTGTCTGTACTGTGGCTTGAATAGGAAGACTGGAAAACCTGGACATGTGGAAAACTTGGACATATCCTCAGGACTTGTGCTGACCTATTGTACAATTTCTGTACAGGAAACCAGACCAGGAAGCACTGATCTTATTCTATGAACGGGATTTGGTTGCTTGGTGAATACACAGTAACTTCACAGTGTCCCAAAAGTGTGGGATTTACTACATATAAGCAACATATCTGATTACAGAATCAGAGAGGCTTACTGGATTCATAGCACAGGTGCTACAGAGCAGGACAGAAGCCATCCACACATTGAAACTGTGTCCTGAGGACACACAACAGGAATTGTGTGATGCTGAGGGTATTAGGCACTGACATTGCTCCAATATATTGGGTCCTGCTTTGAGTTGCACTTATCCTTTGGGGTATGACACAGCCCTTCTGGGCTTCTACCTTCTCATTCTTCTCCAATTATTTTTTTCCCATATTAGGCTCACTAAATACCAAATGTACTTGGGGAGACACGCTGGACAGAAGCACAGCAGCCCCATGTTGGCTGCAGGACGTGACATACACACTTATCTTAAGCATCCTGAGGTGCTGCAGCCCCCATGTGCACAGCAGGTGCAGAGTGGCAGAGCACTGGGATGAGGAGCAGGGGAGAATCAAGAGGTGCAAAATCAGAGACACCGAAGGAAGTGTAATTCTCAGGAGCAGTACTTCCCTCCTTGTCTTCCACCACTCCTCACAGTCATGCTCGTATACTGAGGCACAGCTGTTTTCATGACCACAGGATGACCTAGAAAAAGGGAAATTCCACACTAAATAATGTTTTGGGTATTGTTTGGGTTGTTTTTACTTCAACCAACAACCAATTGTGCCGGTTTCATTGAAACTGCGATTTGACTGTCTCTGAGCAGAAAGTAGTAGCAGGGCCAAATGTCCCTCAGACCAGTGTTGTGTTGAAGCCCACAGCCGAGGTGGCACAGTAGCAGCAGGGGTGCCTGTCCAGCTTCTTTGTTCCCCCTCTGCCATGTCCCTGTACCCTTGTCATCCTCTCCAATGACACTTGGGTATGCAGTGCAGTGCCATGGGTGGCTGCTGGGTGAACCAACCAAGGGAACCAATCCAGCTCAAAAATAATTGTTCGAATAAAATCAAAAGAGACCGTTTTCAGTGTCATTCCTTCCTCAGTGGGATCCACTGCACAGGTGGAGAGGAGCAACCAGAGGATGGCTTGGCTCACTCCATTCTGCTGCCAAAAAAGGCCCTTCATGTCCCTCAGGCTTTGGTGTGTGAAACCACAGTCTGAACATGGGCACTTTCCTCATGTCTAAACTAACTGTATTGTCTTATTTTGTGTCTCAGCACAATCTTCCAGTCTGAAGGGAAGGGTGGTAATTTTTCTTGAAAATTCACATTGTTTTGTTAGCAAATAAACTCACGTTTGACACAACATCCGTCATGTCTGCCAGATCAGCAGGGTTTTCTTTCTCTGCTCTGGCTCTTTTCCTCCTTGGTTGTTTTTTTTTTTTGTTGCTTCCCCCTCCCCCCCCCCTTTTCCAGTACTCTCTTAATTTAGACTGGACCCTCCTGTAACAGCAAGTCAGTGACTTGCTTTGGGCAAAACAATTTGTACACTAGATTTATTGTCTTCCTGCTTGGATGTCCATCTTGTAATATCTTCCGCATCCAAGCCCATCCAAGATTCTTTCTCTCTTTTTTCCTCTTTACTTTGAGCTTAGTGTTTTGAAGGAAGTTGATCAAACTGAGCATTCTTGTGAATTTGAGCTTGGTTGCCAAGAATGTAAGTGATTCATCCCCCTGTAAGGAAAAGTGCTGGCAATAAAACATTCTTCCCCATTACCCTTTTTTTACATGCAAAATACTGTTACTGCTCAAAACAAGCAGATCTTTTTACTCAGAACAAAGTGTTACCCTATTAATTGCACGACAACTAGAATTCTTAAAATACCTCTAAGCTCTATTCTTGGAAGAAGGAAATATTATCAGCAGAGGCCTTGAAAGCGATGAGATGTACATTACAAGCACTAGTAAAGCACAATGAAATTGTAACTTGCCTCATACCCTTCATATTGTTACCTTACCCTCAGCAGGACCAAATTCCAGCAGATTTTCCTTTGCACTTTTCGTCACGGATATTTTACGAACCCTTCAGGGAAATGCGAAATAATTTCAGGGGAGAAATGTGTTATTTACTTGCATGAGGACAGTGAAGGGGCTGAATCAACTGTTCAGTGAGGGGAGTTTAATGTCCTAGTTCATCCCCTCTGGTGGTTCTGGTATGGACTGCATGGGCTCATGCCTTGGCTCAAACTCCCTGGGGACCTGCCATGGCCACATTCCCTGTGCAAGGACACCCCACCTGCACCCTGCCTGTCTCACCCCTCTCCCTGCTACAGCGCTCCAGCAAGTGAAGGTTTTCACATATCCATCAAACAGAGGGCCTGGAGTTCTGCACACACCTTCTTAAGAAGTCAGAGAGCCTGTTTTTAATTTGACAGCAAAGAAAATGAACAAACA
Organism: Xenops minutus; assembly: GCA_035221455.1. Taxonomy (NCBI): domain Eukaryota; kingdom Metazoa; phylum Chordata; class Aves; order Passeriformes; family Furnariidae; genus Xenops; species Xenops minutus. The sequence continues at coordinate 44,665,562 of JAWWEE010000001.1, forward strand.
AAAACAAAATAAAAACCAACAACAACAACAACAAAAAAACCCAAACAACAAAAAAAGGTAGTTTGGGATTAGGTATGCATTGTTACAGTCAGGAAAGCAGGATTCATATTTTCTAGAAATCTTGTTTTAAAAGCTATGACAGTAGCAAAAGACTCCATTGCTGTTTGTCATAGTTTTGGCTTTGCTCCTGGCTGGGCCAGGAAATCATGTGCACAAAGTATAATTCCCACATTTCATTAATGTCCCCACAGCCTTCCTCAGGCTCCATCAGTCACACACAGGTAGGACTGGTAACACTTGCACCTGACATTTTTCAATCTTGCCAAGGACCAGCTGCTTTCAAGTGCCTTCTACCATCTATTATCACTGCCATCTAGCCTCCAGTAAAGTCACTCAGAATCCTGGTGGCTGGGGTCATGGGATTGCTGTCCCAGCAAGAAGCCAGGATTCATGTGAGCAGCCTGAAGAAACTGTAAAATCCCCCACAGTTCAGCTGTCAGCATGTGTACAGAGCTAACTGAGCTGTACAACTCACAACCCACAGAGCAGGAGGACGATGAGCTTCAGACCTCCCAGAAACAGGCTCACAGGCCATTTTTGGTGGCCTTCCACCACTGATACTGCCAAAAATTTCCAACCTGAGCAAATAGGCTTGAAGAATGTGGGATGGAAAAGAGTTCAGAAAAATCCAGGCATCTGAGTGCAAATAGAATGAGAACTTCTCCATGACTGACCAAAGATTTCATCTGTCATCTAACCATATAATGAAAAACATCTAATGCCTCCAATATGCCAAATCATTTGCATCCACTGGCCATAGTACAAAGAAGAACTACAACTGTGTTATCACAAATACACAAATCTTGCTGCTTCATTTGCAGCCCAAGATGGATAGACACTCATGAACCTCTCATTCTGACTAGTTTTCATGGCTTCTAATCAGAAATCAATTAATAATTTCTACAGTGTATAATTTCATCTTTGGTCTTAGCTAAAATCCTTTCTGAATCTCATTCTGAAAGCACAGCTGAAGCATGTTTGAATAGCAGCTCCATATTTTTTTTGGGTAAAGGCAAGTCTGAAAGAAGCAAGCAGCAGCCAGAATGCTGAACTTCAACAGCATTTTAAGATTTAGCCCATACATCAGAATCTGTATGTAAGAATTTCACAGTAACTGTGCCCTCTGTTCATAATATTTCACTTTTATATTTTCAAACCTTCATGCCAGGTAATCGTTTGTCTCTAACTGGCAGGAAATCTATCCATACCTCTAGGAATAGAATTTTTGCACTTGTATTTGAGAGTTTCACTTCCTTTCACATAATGGAGTCTCTTTTTCTAATATTTCTTTCTTTGAAAAACCTGAGATCTCTTTTTAAAGACAACTTTAAGTCATTATCACTCATTATCTTTTAAAATTCTCAACACTTTCATTAAATTGGTGTATTAGTTGGTAACTATGCGTTTACATTCCTCAAGCCCAAATAAACCAGAGCTTATTTTATCTTGCTTCACATTGAACAAATCTAGTCTAAGAGTTGTAGAAGTGCCATTTCTCCTGCTCTTCCTTACCCTGAAGTTTTATAGAAATGATTCTGAGTTTTCTCAGCTTTGTAACAGGGGCTACAAAGCACAAAGCTAACTGTGAAGTAGTGTCAGTGTAAGATCTTCTTTTTCCTATCCACTTTTTAAACAGTTTCTTTTCTTCCCCCTTCTTCATTTGCAAGAATTTTCCCCCAGTGAGTCTGTGAGGCACTTATTTATTTTTTGGAGTGCTGCACTTTCTTATACATCCTGTGAACACAAAGAGTGCTGCTCACAGCAATTTGAAATGTCACAGTCTGCCACACTGTCACATAAATTGTCACATCATACAGCTTGTCATTTGAAAGCACTAAGTTATGGACAGATGTCGTCTTCTGACTCCAGCTGATCCACTGCAAGGAGGATGCCTTTTATTACTGTCCCCTCTGGCCCACTAATGTGCCAGCACAGCTGCTTGTGTGAACCATTCCTCACCCACTCCCGGCAAGAGCGACAGGATTATTGTAAACTATTTAAGTATGAAGCCTTCACTAATCTGTTTCATTGTAGTAACTCTATGGAGAACTCACCATGACCAGCTCTGCCCAGAGAGCTGAGGGGGAAAGAACAGCAAGAAATGTAAAAGCACTGATTTCTTCCTGTCAGCACCCCAGCTGCTGTGTCTCTTGGTGCCATTATGGTCACTCATCTGCAACCCCAATGTGCCTTCATTGCTCTGCAGCAAGACTTCATACACTTGCAACAAAATGACCCTTGAATTTCCCCAGCACCTTCTGCTACCTGCAAACTGGAATATAATACAGCTGATAATGATAGTCAGAGCTACATAGAGATTATTCTTTCTTGGTCCAAGGAATAGACATATACAAATTTTCAATGAACTTTTCTTTTGAAGTTACTGTTATCTGGGGAGCTGAAGTGATTCCACCTTACATTATGCCTGTTCAGGCACTACTGCTGCAACCACCATTGAGACTATGTCAGTGTTTCCACCAAGCACTGTGTCTCTGAGGAGCTTATGGTAACCAGGCTGTCAGAATTCATTCTGGACTCAAACATCACGTATTGTAAATTCCTAGCAATGGACATTTCCTTTCTGTAAAAAACATTGTTAATTGATATTGCAATATATATAAAACATAGCATTCAGAAAACAATTTGGTTTTATATTGAACTATTCAAGATGCTGCTGGTAATTTATTGCAGCCAGAATATTTTGGTCGTAAATGGCCACTCAGAAAAAAAATAATTAAAAAAAAAATCCACCAAAAAGAGAAAGAGAATTGTGTATTTTTTAGCTGCTTGTTGAGCCACAAAAAATATTTCTACGAGGGTGCTGAGCTGTCTCAGGGTGCTGAGTGCTGAGGCTTTGCTTTGTGCTTGACAAGGCTTGCCACAAAGAACTACTTATTCTGGAGAAAGGTTTTGCTTGACTCTTTATGATGATGCTTCTGGTGGCAGGACACACGTTAATGGCTTATACAAACATCAGCTTTTGTTACGAAGCCTTCTGCAGGGATCTGAGAGCCCTAGAATTAAGCCAGAAAAAAATGCCTCTCTGCCCAGAGAGGATTTACTTGTCAACAGTTCCCTCATCATTACAGAATTGGTGTGAAATGCCACAGACACGGGAGATCCTTTTCGTTAATGTCTGTCATACTGGGGCAGAAACAGAAAGAAATACCTTTTCTGGGTGTGTGGGATGCATCTCTATTCTCCTACTATTTTCAACAGGATAACTGTGTGCCACAGTCTGGAAACTTCTAGAGATGTATGGAAAGCTGACAAGAAGTGTAGCCAGGGAGCTGCATATGAAATATGTGTGCTTTGGTACACTGAGTTGGATATCTCAGAATTTTCTACTTTAGGAGACAAAGCCTAAGTGTTTTAATATTAATCTTCCATGAGGAGGGAAAATAACAGATATTTGGGGGAAGAATCTGAAATAACCATCAACCTAAGCTGCTAACACTTATTCATGGAAATATTCCCACCAAAGCATGAGCAGGACTCTGTCTATTCAATGGAGACACTCACCCCCTTCTCAGACTTTTGTGTTGTGTTCAAGATGGGATCACATTAATCCAGGAAGCAGGTAGGAAAGGGATTTGTCTGCACAGGAAACATGGAAGACAATATTAGGGACATCTCTCCCAGATGATGAAGCTGCAAGGGGAAGCTTTGGCACACAGGGCATTTGAATGATAGTGCTGTTGACCTCAGAGCAGCTGGGACAGGGGCTGCAGGTCAGGCAGCCTCTGTGTTCCCCAAGGAAAACTGGTTTAGCCAAGGAGTCACAGCAGCACCTGCAACTGGGGAAAGCATCAACAATGAAAGTAACCTTCACATTGGGTTGGTTATTCACTACTGATCCAGTAATAGAGCTGCCCCAGTGAAGGAAAAGCGGGAAACCAGTTATCAGGGAATGCAGGCAGGGCCCATGGTGCCAACCTAACTATGTACAGTGAATTACAGACTGACTAGTTTCTGATGTTGGTTGTCCTCTCTATAAAACACATCACGTACACAATTTTTAAAATTTCCACTTACTGAAATGGCAACCCATTTGTTCTTCCCTTACAGTGTATGAACGTTTCTGTACTGAGGTAATTGCATACAAACAGTAGGGGGGAAATCAGGAATCTATGGTACAGTATTACCCAAGTTATAAAAGCAGTTTATTACTCTATTGTGTGTCTACAATTTCTGGAACGTTGTAGCAGATGTATTTTATAGAGAAATGACAACACTTCTTAATGAAATCCATGTTCAGATTCTGGCAACATTTCTTCCTCAATTTTATATTTTGTAACCAAGTCTACAACTCCACCAGGAAAAATCAATAGAATATTTAGTGCACCTCACCATCTCACCTTCATGGGTATTTGTATAGAGAAGAAAATAATTTTATATTACAGACCAGGAGTTACTTTTTCTTTACTTGAAACTGAACTCTGTCTTCCTTTGCTGACACCTACAAGTTCCAGTTTGTTCCAGTCTCTTCCAGGTGAAATTCAAGCAGTCATTACAATTTTTGCTGGATCTCTCTTGCATAACCAACACACTCTTGCTGATTTACATTGCAAGCAGTTTTACACTGGATCGGCCCGAAGTGCTGTGGCTCTCCAGCTCCCTCCTCACACTGCTCAGGAAATGTGAGCAGGGTCACACCCTGCATCCCTTATCGCTGCCACTGCGGAGAACAGCGCCCTAAAGGAAAAATAAAAAGAGCCCCACTGTTCCCAGCTCCTGGACCCAGCGCTGCCGCGGAGTTCAGGAGCACTGTGGACATCCTTCCGAATCCCTCACATGCCCAGCAGTAGTCTTAGCTGACTACAGAGAAACGATGGGTTTTTTTAAAAAAATAGATGACTGTTCAGTCAAGTGTATTTGTTTTATGAGAATGTTTCTGACACAGGAGTAAGCACTTCTGCCAGATTTTATTTCTTTCTCAAAAGTATGCAGGTGCTGCAGGATTTATGACAAACCACCATAGGTATTTAAAATCAACAAGAATAGAAATATGAGTGATAATGTTCATCTGTCTAATATATTATTCTTGGAATAATTTTTTCTGAAACTGAAAAAAAAAAGCATCCTGAGGATGCTCTTTCAGGAAACACCTGATGTGGAATAGTTCCAGCTGACTGGCATAATTATAACGTTTGGCAACATCACAAACAACTTTCAACCTTAATCAAGGTCTTATACTGTACGAGGCAGCTTGTTTACAAGGCACAGCAGTGGCTCTGCCTTGCATACACTGTCTGTGTCCCTGCAGTGCACACAGGGTGGCACAGACTGACTGGTGTTACTGTCATGTGAACAGTTAAATCCTTTTGCAGGATTGCATAACAGGAAATAATCTTCAAAGTACTTTTATTAACTTGTGGTCCTTCTGATGACTTTACAAAAAAAAAAAAAAAAAGAAGAAGAAGAAAACATATGTAACTTATACCCAAGTACACATTCCTCCCGGGTATCCAAGTCTTGGTGCTCCTGAATTAGGATCCTGTCTTGGGGGTCTCTGCATGCTTTACACATACATTCTTCACAGACTCCTTTTCTACATCACAAAGGAACAACCCATTCTTGCCAGTCTGGACCACGCTGACTCATCCACCTGCTGTCTCACGTGCAAGCTGAATAGGATCACTGTGAGCCCAAATCATCTAAATTCAAAACAGAACAGTGAAAAAACCCTGAAGCTTAAATGAAAAGAGTGTCATTTTCTAGCAGCACCAACAGGCTTCTTGAAATTTACACTAAATGTGGTACAAAACACAGAAAATTAAAACACTCTAGTGAAATCTTCTGCACACCGGGCACCCTGAACATGAAATATACTCGTGACATTACCATGACACAAAATATAGGAAATACCAGCAATCATATTTGCAAAGAAATTGTGCCCGTGTTCTTCCTTCACCAGTTAAAGTCAGTTTTCAGCAGAAGCTCCATCAAATTCGAGACTTTGCTCACTCAGTCGATTGTAAAACTGGTTAAAGTCGATTGTGCTGTTGCCAGAGGAGAATAGTTGAATCTTCCACAATGCAGATAAAGACCAAGTCCTCTGTCACACAGGCTTTATGGAATACACATATAACTATGAAAAACTGAGGAGCTGTATGTAGTCCTGGTTAGAAAGAACTCATAAGCACAGCCAGTAAGACAGAAGTCCTGGGAGCCTTGGGAACCTGAAAATAGTGTGCTGCAGAGGGTGAGGCTAATTCATGTTCTTTGAACTTGTATTCTTTTGATCTTTTTCAGGCCACTTTTGGGTCTGAAATGTTCGGAGCTACTTGTTCTGGTCATCTGTTACAATTTTTCTTGTTTCTTGGAGGTTAACACCCCAGGCTCAGCTATGCTATTCCTTTATGTACCTTCCCAAGGACATTTTTTATTTACTATTATCTTTCTGTTCTGTCTAGAAAGTTTTAAGTCACCCCATATCGATTGCTCTTTTTGTTTTTCCATCTCAATCACAATTTACTTTCAGGATGAGTTTCATAGGCAAACTAGCTACTTGACCCACAGTGCTCTTCCCTAAAAGGCTATGTCAGCTTTGCCCAATTCCATATCCTAATTGCACCAACATGCCATCTCATTCATGCCTGTCCTAGATGCTGCAATAAGCAATTAACAGTTTGCTATTTAAATGACCACTTCCATAAGAATGTGTGTCTACAATTCTTAGAGAGGCAATTTACACTTCTGAACCACTTGTCTCAGTGCTCTACAGGCACTCATGTCTGAAAACATCTGAGTCCTATTCTGGGTGTCTCCTTCTCAAGAAGAAAGGTTAGAGACTTGCTTCTATACACAGTCTAACTCCACCTCACTACCTTGGTGAGGAGCTTTCATTTTCCCTAGAGCATACAGCTTATATATATTTGCATGTATATAGATTCTTTGCACAGAACACAGCGTCCCTGACAAGCACAGGGGACCCCTCACCCCACACACTCTAAGAAAATGTGAAGGTAGAGTGAAGCAACCAACCATCTCACTGCCACTGTTCCATTCCTATTCTCTGTCTCTCAGCTGCTCCTGGGCAAGCACTTTCCACTGCTCACCTTGCACCAGGTCTAGCAATCAGGGAATCAGTTTAGAAAATGTCAGGTGCAATAAACTGACAGAAAACCAGCCCCCAATGGATAGTTCTTTCCTAAATTAGAGAACTTAACTTATTCTTGGAAGCATCTAGTGAGGGTACACCTGGCAGAAGGGAGGGAAGAACCTCTCACATGACTGAGAGTAGGGACAGGCAGTGGAAGCTAAATCCCTCTGCTTTGGCAAGAGCAAGCAGTTGGACTAACTTGGGTACATGAAGGACTTCAGCTTAAACTGGTGGGAACCCAGTTTATGGTGTTATGCCTTGTTTAACCAAGGCAGCACCATCCCCAGTAAACCCCACACCTTGCAGTCCAGGTTACAGAACTGCATTTTCATTTCCAAATAATTTTCAACCTTCTTTTCCAAATATGTAGCATAAGAATCTAAGATTTTTAGGGTAAAAGTAAATTGTGATTGTTAATACAGTTCATGAATGATAAATGAATTAATGCTTGAATCTGCTTAAAACCCAAGTCCACTAGGATCATTTTTCACATAAATAAAGCACTCCAAAAGTTCTCTCGGAAGGAACTACTCAGATTGATAACAGAACTGTGCTTTATTTGTTACAGCTGTTCCTTTACAATACCTGAATCTAGACACAAATTCCATTGTTTCTGAAATGGTGGTTCACACACACTGAGCCCAACACGTGTGTTATCAGGGTAGATATAATTAATTGTAGCAGTGCAATAAATTGTATAATTGCCTCGGAACTCAAATCCCCCCCAAAAAGTTGGCAAGCCCGAATCATTCCTTTCGGTAACTCTGTAACTTAAGGTAGAGTAAAAACTTTGCAACACTATCCAGTCCACTACAAACAGAAGTTGGAAAAAGCTGAGGGTGAACTCTAGGAGGTTGTTGGTTCTCTGGTCTTGCGTTAGGTGAGCTGTAAGTCAACCTTTTAAACAAAATGCAGTTGGTTATATTAAAGTGAACTTCAAGAACTCTTTTTTTTTAAAAAAAAAAAAATATAATATGGACTCGAGCCTTTTTCTTCTTTATGATGTACACAGAAATGTCATATGTGAACATATTTTTATAATACTTTTCTCCCCTTCACATTTCTTTAAATAAATAATAAATTTGAAATGTATCTACAGTGTTTGGAAATGTGAAATCGATGTGCAACATCACTGTCAGAGCACAGGTACTTCAGTAGTTACAACACCTTAACAAACACCTGCTCTTGCGGTGCAGAACTCATTGTATTAATTTCTGATGCTAGACTTGTCCTTGGGAAAGCAGCCCAAATGCACCCTAAACCTGACTCTGAGAAGCACACTGCACACTGGGGACCCTGAGACACACAGCTCTTTGCTGTGCCCTGCTGCAGGCACCAACAGAGCACTGTGAGCAGGGCAGGAACGCCACAGCAACACAGCACCAAATGCAGCTGAAGGGGATGGTTGAGGGAGGGGAGAACGTGTCGAGAGAGCAGAGGCTGAGAGGGCTGGGACTGCTCGGAGCCTGGAGAGAGACGTCTCCCTGTGCAGGAACCCCTGGGGGAAGGAGTGAGCAGCGACGGCCAGGCTTCTCAGCGACGCCCAGCCACAGGGCCAGGGGCAACGAGCGGGCACACCTGGCAGACCAGGAGTTTAATTTAAACACAGCAACATCCAGCCCGTGCTGACCCTGCCCTGGGCAGGGCTCGGGGCAGGCGGCCTCCTCCGGAGGGGACCCTGAGGCCCTCACACCTGCGCGGCCTGCACCTGGCGAGCGCACACACACTCACACACACACACACTCACACACTTCTGCGTCATTTCACAGAAAAACCTGATTTGCGTTTCACTCTCCGAACGAGAAACGAACTCACAGCACCTGCGGGGAAATAAAGTGTAAATCCTGTGAAAACAAACCAACCAACCAACCAACCAACCAATCCACCCTTTCCCCCCTTCTATTCTGAGTAACAGGTACCACTCGACATTTAAAATAAAAAAGAAACACACCCGAGCCCTCAC
>JAWWEE010000001.1:44681520-44736868 GCA_035221455.1 Xenops minutus
AGCCACCAGCGTGCTTGTAGCAAGCATGGGTAGAGCCCTTGTAAATCTTCGTTCGCAAAGCCTAGCCATGATGATGACTGGATCATTTCTCATTTATCTATTTACTTTCATATAGCAAACGCTTATAGACTAGACTAGCAAAAGCATGTAAGGGACTAAATCTCTTATCATGCTAATATAGTAGTGTTTACAATAAGCAGAATAGAGACAGGAAATATTTTTAGTCAATTCTAGGGAAGCCAGAAGATACTGTAGTCACAGCCTCATAGCTAATACCCTTACCAGTTTAAGTCATGTCAGTTCTTAACACAGAGTTATGTAAGAAAGTCCTGATCATTTAATAAAATATAATAAATAGTATTATTTTAATATATATTTAATATATTGTAAATATTTTTATTGTGGGTTTATATGGATAATTGCATATAAATATTCATTTATATTTACGTAAATTATGCATTTAGTATAGAAGCACTTTATTTTTTTTCCTGAGGGAAAAAGAAATTGATATTTGCAAAACTGCCTTCTGAGTAATTTTCCATTATATTCTGAAACTACATAAGTTATCAGCACACTTTATTTGCATGTTTATTTTGGGGACAGTTTCTGAACAAACTAGAATGTATTATCATCTTGAAGAATTGCTTTTTGATAAGCCTTGTTTGTCCTCTACTTATCTTTCCATTCTCTTTCCATTCAATTCATAGTATATGTTTGACAGTTTCAGTGTGAGCTCACCCTTATATTATAGCACCACTTCTATACTACCCATTTTACAGATAGTTTAGATGCTGATGTAAAAGTCTTTTAAACAAGTATCTTTGCCCATCATTTGGATAGTCCGAAAATAATTATTTTGTCATCTTTATAATGTAAAAGTTTTAAATTTTATAAATTATAAAAACTTTTTTCAGTTCAAAATTGCCTCAATTTTAGATAAAACATGGGATACAAACCAAGAAATTCTGTGGATACTGGAGTCTGATGTGGGACCTCAGCATATGAAATGTGTAAATCACTGATAATCCTTCGATCAATCCCCATTATTTGTATGATGGCTTCACATATGAGCAGAGGAACATAAAACGTAAGTACTCAAAAATCACACCACCAATGAAACCATGATTTCAGCAAGGTTTGTCAGTCAGTACAATTAGATTCACAAATGGCAAAAAGAATATAAAACAGTGTCACCATTTTGGATGACAACATCATAGAGTAATAGGTTAAAAACAACAAAAGAATCTTGTGGACACATGCAACTGTTGTCCTTAATCAAGTCTTCCAAAGAGATAAAGCTATATGTCAGAAACTGCATAGAAAAACAGAATTTTCTTATCTGTTTCAAGGTTTATTATTTGACCCAATTAAGTTAAAAGTTTAACATTTTTTATCAGTGCTATAATTCCATATTCAATTCATATTCTATAGAATAATCACATGAAATTTAATGTTACAGTTGTTCGACTGTTTTCAACAATGCATATTTTCTTATGTTGCATTGATTTGTACTGCTTATTTAAATAAATAAAAAAAAAAAAAAAAAGCAAAATCACATGTAAGGTTCTCGGTTTCCTCAGTACAAACTTGTTTTGATTTCAATAATCTGTTAAATACAGCCCATAAAAGTTTAAGTGCATGAAATGTTTATAGACATGCCTGACAACATGAAATAGCCAAGATTTACAGATTTAAGTTTCTCAGATGGCATAGTTGTGTCAACACACTGTTTATGACAATACAGTGTTTGTTACATCACATAAAAAAATCAAAGCTCTTTAATAAGTACAACTTATAAATGGTTAAATTAGAAGACATTCTTTTATCTTGCATTTATTTGTAAGCTAACAGTGTCTTTTTAAATTTTTGTTTTCTTTTTTGGAGTTCAAGTTTATATTGATATAATTTTACTTGATTCGTTTTGACAAAGAGCCTTTTGCCTACCCTGTTACAGAATGACACCTTTGATGAAGAATCAACCCACAACAATTCAATGAAGCACAAAAAAAAGAAAACCTAAACTCAAAGAAAACTAAATCAACCAAACCAAAACCCTTAATCAGACAATACGGAGAAGACTTAACATTCAGACAAGGTGTGCCATCATGGAAATGACTGAAATAAATAATAAATTATCTTTCTTTAACATTTACATTTTCTGTCTGTCACCTCTTCCAGTTCCTCATCATTGTTTACATGAAAACTACAGCTGGAGCAGGTTACCTGTGGAGATTGTTCTATCCCTATCCTTGGAGATTTTAAAGATCAGGCTCAATGCAGATCTGAGCAACTGCTTCTGACCTCAGTTATTCCTGTTTTGAGCAGGATCTTGGCCTATAAACCTTCTGAAGTCTCTTCCCACCTGAGTGAATCTGTGGTTCCAGAGTTCCATAATTCTACAAGTCCATGAATCCCTCCATTTCATCTCAACCCATGGTAAGAATCTGAAGCAGTATATGTATATGTCTTGAAACTCTCCTCCCTTTCTCCAACCCCTTTCACTTAACGTTTTCCTAGTAAGGGAGGACTTGAACTGTTGCTTGTAGAATAGTGCCAAGATGGAGAATTTAATACTTGGGATTTTCCTAGACCCATCATTAAAAAGATCCAACTGAAATCTGTTTCTCAGTTCTAAATATAGTATCTTTCTAGGTAAGCTCTTCTTCACATGTGGAAACCTGTGCACACAAGGATAAGTTATGAAGTCAGACTATTAGAAATTCTGCTTCTGTGTTAGTTTATGGAAGGTTTTTGTTTGTTTGTTTGTTTGTTTTTTCCTGTGAATTATTCTAGCAGTTTGTACTTAAAATAGAAAAGGAAAATGGAAGAGACTATCCCAGATGCCAAAGAGCATTGTGAAAATCAAATTGTCTATGTTTTTATTATGCCAGCACCCAACAGAAATCAAACTGTGGAGGGGTTATTGACTCAATATCTCTAATTTGTTCATATACCATAGAAGCTTGAACACTTTTTTTGCCAAAATTTCAGTAATTCCAGATTGCTGGACAGCTGTCAATACACAAGGTACTGTCAGATAACACTTTGGGTGGACCAGTGGGAGGTTATTTACTTGATGTAAATGCCTTGCCAAAGTTCAATTATAACCTTTAGCTATTTGGGGAGCATCTTCTGGCTCTCAGTTTGCTAAACTAATGCCATAGGCACTGCATGTTTATGAGCTGAACACCTCAAGCTTTCTGTTCATGTCAAGGGCAGCCTTTCGTGAGGATTCGGAATAAGCATCAATCATTTGTGATTTTAATAGTTCAGTCTATCTAGTATTCCCAATTACTGTCAAGGGAGAGTCCTGTGTTATGACACTAGCAGAGCTGGCAGAGCTTAGGGCACTTTCTGATTTCGCTGTTGTTATTTTCAGGCATGTGCAGTTCATTAGCTTTTGAGCAAATAAGCATTTTTCTTTCCAGGAAAGTTGATTGTGCACAATGTATTTTCCGTGATTTTGAAGGGATAATGCTGGCTTTGATTTTACCAGCTGTTCATTCTCTCTCAGATGGAGATAGGAGGTATTTCCATGGAGACAGAGTGTATGCTTTTCACAACTATTATAACCCTGCAAAATGTATGGTTTCATAATCAAACTTTTTCAGGTATCTAGAACTCTACATTTTTTTTTTTTCCAGCAAATACCTTTTTATCATATTCGAGCCATTAAATGACCAGAATAACTTTAAGTCTAATGCATCCATATGGTGGTGGTAAGGAATTAAATTCAATTAAATAAAAGCAACTTTTTCATTATTAACGTCCTTGTTAGTGGTATTTTTTCCATTCATATGCCTGTTAGAATTGAGAGAAATAAGATGAACCTATGACAAACTAAAACAAGAAGTTCTGTCCAGCAATCTCCCAAGATGCTACACTGAAGATTTTTTTGTGAGAGCCCAGTCTCTTAAAAGTTGCTGAACCTGTCTGCTGAACTGACAAGAACAATATCATTTCTCCTGATCCTCATCTAAACCTTATCAAACTGATGTTGTGACACAGACCTGTGTATGAAACTGATAGTTCAGTACCTCGTCCTTTTCACGCTGATGCTCAGTTAAAATTGGCTGTCTTTATGTTAATTTGTCTTATATGGGATAATGAACTTCATGCTGAGAGATAAGAAAATGTGCCAGGAATATTAAAAGCTATGAATATCTCATGTTTAAAACAAACAGGTTAAAAGCCATGCAGCATGAAGCAATCTGCTGAGTCATTTTGAACCCCTTGGTTAAAGAATGCAGCCAGGATTAAAACACAACAAGAAAAAAATGTTAGTGAAAAAATACTTCTATATATTTCTTTGATGCCAAGATGAAGATTAAGAACACTACTTTTCTGCATAGGAAGGTTTAACCAGACACTGAGGAAAGAAAGGCAACATTTGTGCCTTAGCCTAGTTCTAAGCTTTTGCATATATAAGCATATATGCACATATTTAAACAGCAAACTAATTATTTTCTACTTTCTCACTGACATCCTTGGGTGTAGCTATAAACAAGCATGAAAATGTAATTATACAGAACCATACTCTTGGAGTTTATCCAAATTCTGCTACATGGCCTCAAGTTTGCTTAATGTGATCATACTTGACTTTTGCTTGAAGCTGGATTTTCCTCTGGTGCTCTGGCCACAGATGGATTTGAAGTATATGATCTTTGGTTCCAAGAGCACAAACTCATGCTGTGGTCTTCCCAAACCTCTTAGATGTGTGGGCTTTCTTCCTACATCATTTTAAATATACATATCTTTCAAAGCTATACTTCCTGAGCTCTCCTGAAACTGAACTGTATCTTAGATTGTTTATGGTTTCTCTCAGACTTCAGAAGTCACTGCTCTTCTAATACTAAAGCATTATCCCTCCTTAACACCTCACTTCAATAAACTGGGCTCACTATAAGTTTATAACTTCTACACACTGCCTAGGTAAAGATATTAGTCAAAAAGAGAGTCAAAAGTGCTGTTTAAAAATATATTTATTTTGGCTTTTTATTATTAATTTTATTTTTTTTCTTCTCATTTTAATTGCTCTTCTCCCTTTAATTGCTCAGGAAGAAAGAATTACTTCAAGTGTCCTTTAGGGAAGAAAAACAAGTGTTCTAATATATTTTCAATTTCTTGCCCTGTGACAGAGAAAGATCAAGTATTGACTATTACTGTGTGAAGCATCAGCATAAAGAATGTGTACCCAAAGACATTAAGTATCTTTCTCAACATTTAAGAGATCCACTTTTTCCTTAAATGAATACTATTTTACATCTGAACACATTATACTGACTGCAATTTAAATGCTATCCCCTATCAGTTTTAAAATACATCAATGTAAAAAAAGCATTTTTGTACAAAACAAAATTACTTTTTTTTTGCAATCTGAAAAATGGCAATCTTTTTTTCCATAGAAGAAGCCTGCAGCACACATAAAATAAGTATGCTTTCATTGTCTAATAAAAGATTTTGCAATACTATTATTATTTTATTTGCATCTCCTTAAAGAAAAAAATCAAACAACTTATTTTGGAGTTTGTACTTTTGTTTTATAGGGTCAACTAATCATTCAGAAAGGTTTATTTGAAACTATTTGAAATAAACATATTTTTACTGATCTTGCTCCTCTATATGAACTTTCTCTTTTGATGTGGACAGTACAAAATTGATGAATCAGATAATGCAGGAGTAAAAAAAAAAGCCTAACACAATACATGTGAATGTTACTTACAAAATGGCCTTTCACTTGAAAAAAAATACAAAATTTAACTAGCTGACTGTAATTTGTCAATTTAGTCTCTACAGCTGACATTGAAATTAAAAGACAATAATTTTCTTATTATAAAATTAAAACAAACAAACAAAACAACATAACAACAAAACACCCCTCATAGTTGGACCTTATCTTCAATCTTATTTAAGATAGAAATTATTTGGAAGATGTATTTCTTCCTCTTTTCTTACATGGACTTAGAAGTTAAATGCAATGTGCATAACCTAGGAGAAATTAATTGCCTATCAATCACAATACATTTTAATAACAGTGTTTCAAGTTTAGAAAAACATAAGTAAGGAAAACAAGAAAAGAATTCCAGAACTGTATTATAATAGGATAAATAACAACATTAAAACAAAGAAAATTAAGATGTATCAATATGAATTATATATTAGCAAAAATTTCCAAATCTTTCCCATGTCTCTATTATGGCAATATAAATTATTATATCTATAAATTGACAGAGGGATGGTTGGTTATTGGCTGTTTGGTTTGGTTGTTTTCTTGAGGATAAAGAGCATGAGTGAGCTTGGCTTTTGGATGACAGCATTGCCAGTGCTGTAAGTTCAAAGAAAAATGGGCACGATGAGTAAGAACCACTCAGATCTCACTATGTACATGAAACCCTACATTAATATACAATTAATATGTGAGAATATTGACTTACCTTGGTTGTGATTTCAGACTGACAGGAATCTGAGAAACTCAGGTTGTCATTTGACCATTGCAAGAAAAATGAAAATTCCAGAGATATACTTTGTGGGGAGATAATGACTGAAGCAACAAAGTGACATCAAGTATTTTGAACAAATGAAACTGTTTGTCCCAGAATAGCATTGGTCAATGATGACTTACTCAAGGCAAAATTTGTTAGATCTGACAGACTTTAAATTGGATATTAATGTTTTGGAAAGTGTTGAGGAGCTATTAATGATTAAGTAAATGGTCAGCACAGATAATTCCACGTCTTCAAATAAAAATAGATGCAAAGCTGTAAAGTCGGTTTTCTCTCTCTCTTTTTTTTTTTTTTTTTTTTTTTTTAACCCCTTATTCCTACACCTTTTAAACAGAATCAGTAGAAAAAATTACTCTGGTCAGAAGGGAAAAAAAGGATACTTTAACAAGAGCAATATTCCAGGCTAAATGCTATGGAAGCTAAGGAAGATGGTTCTATGTGAATGAAAGAGAAAACTTTAGTTCTGAAAGCAGTAAGTAAGTGGGGGAAGTCTCGGATACAGAAGAGAACCTGGATTAAAGGAGAAAAAAAATTGTTAAAAAAAATAGAGTTTGTTTCTTCAACACATTATCTTTCTTCCCAGCTCTAAAACTCTGTTGTAATTTTTGTTATTCCACTTATGCTATCTTACTATGGCACATATCACTTCAGAGAAAAAAAATATGAATATGTAGAGATTTAATTTTATGCATTAGGCAAGCTGTGACTACTTTTCCAAGTTATTAATACATGTAATGGGCAAATATTCTTTGTAAAACAAAATATCAAGTTATTACACTACAATTGGTATACCACATTTACTCAATTACACTCATTCACAGGAAGAAAATGGAAGATGCTCTCCCATTCAATTTTTTTATGAATTCAATTCTGATCAATAAGTAAGATGCAAACTTGATCAAACCACTCACTTTTTTCCTTCCTTCATCGCAAATTTTCTTTAACTATAAAATCGTGAAAGCAAAACCAACATTTCCATTCTGATTTAGCCAGAACCTGTCAGGTTTTTGTAATGCTGTGGGTTCAAGCCACAAACTTTCCATGAGTTTTACTTGTATTTCGACTCCAAGAGTCCAATCATTGAACTTTTGCAGAACCTTTAGTTCTTTAATACCTTGAATTCACATACAGAGACACACTACATGTATTTCCCGAGAGACTTCTTTTAATTTAGTGTGAAAATAGACATTTTGGAAAAGGTTTATAAGAGCGACAAACAGTAGATTCCACAAAAGTACCCAGAACACAGCAATCACAACTTGAGTAAAATATAACCCATTTGTTTTATGTTACCCACAAGAGATTAAGAAAAAGTAAAGCAAGAAAAGTGATTAAGAGGAGAATGAAGGAGTAAACAAAAATAGAAGACAGAATAAGAAAATTATATAGCTACCACCAGAGATCACATGATATCAGGCCTCAAGAAAGAAAAACAGGCAAAATTAGAGCCTCTCTGTTCCTGTATTTATGTTCCCCAGCTACTGTGGCCACCCATTGCAGGTGGAACATTCAGCTCACTGACCATTCAGTGCCCTCCAGGCCAGCATGAGGGGTGGTGCAGCGGGTCAGAAGCTCCAGGGGCCATAGTATGGGTGAGCTCCCAGACAAGCCTTTTTTGATTGACAAGCCAGCCACAGGGCTCCTGATGCAATCTATGTGTGGTTGTCATGGGTTTAAGATTGGTTTCTGTTGAAAGTCTCTGGAAGTTTCCCTCCATCCTCTAGAGCAGAGCCAATGAGGGCCAGCTCCAAGGAAAACTTCTGGCTTTTGAACTATTGAGTTACACCCCTGCATGAAAACATATTTAAGAAGTTGTTGAGCAGTTAGAATTAGGATAGCCATGGGTTAACAACATCACAACACAGACACCAAGGTCAGTGCAGGAGGAGAAGAGGATAAAGAGGGAGAGGGACCTCATGGATCAGGGAGAGGACTTAAAATTATTCCCTGAATACATGGTGGTAGCCAAGGTGATTATGAGTTGTCCCCTCAAAGCCCATGGGATCCATCGGGGTGCTGGAGCAGGGGGATGCATGAAAGAAGGTGTTGCCTCGTGGGAGGCCCCCAAGGTGGAGCAGAGCCTTGCAGAGATTTGCAGCCGAGACCCATGGAGGGAGAAGCCCACGCTGAGCAGGAGGTGCCCAAGGTGGAGCGGAGGGCTGGCATAGATTTGCGGCTGAGACCCACGGAGGGAGAAGCCCATGTTTAAGTAGGTACAGCCAGACTTTCATGAGAGACTACCCCATGGAATGACCCATGAGAGAGCAGAGGATCTTTCTCGTGGGGGCACCCCATGGAATGCAGGGGAAGGACTCAGAGTTATGATCCCCCTGTGATTGTGGGGACAACTGTGGTGAAGCAAGCCGTCCCCTTTGCAGCCCATAGGAAAGCCCCCTGAAACAGAGACTGCTGCTTAAGTTTTGGACTCACATCTGCGAATGGCTGACCCAACAACTACTGACTGTAAACTTTCCATCTCCCTGTCCCCTGCACCACTGGGGGAAGGAGGGGGCAGGGACAGACCAAGGGGTGGTGGTGGAAAAAGGTGTCTCTAACTTTTTTCTATTTCTTATTTTAGTTTTTAGTTTGTTAGTAATAAATTTAAGCATTGTTCTAAGTTCTGCTTTGCCCATGGTATTAATCAAAGCTCCTCTGTTGGTTATCTCTAGCTGTAAATTTCGAGCTGGTTTTTTTTTTTCCTTTCCCTCTGGAAGGGGTTGGGGGGAGGAGGGTGGAAAAGGCCTTGAAGGAGTTTTCCTGGACACCAGGCACTTATTCAGGGTCAAACCACCACACCTTCTCATTTTATCACCTCTCCACTACAGGTGTATACACACATAGGTACATGCAATTGAAAGCATGGAAAAATGAGGAGGTCTCTGAAACCCTATTATGTCAGAGCAAATGAATGACAACAGCTATGACTGTATTCAAAGGACTACACTATAATGCAACAGCAAAGGTGCAACCTGCCAAAACCAAAGCAACCCAATTACCTGCTGTTGTTGTCTCAGCCCTTGTGTCTGGACATTGCAACAGATCAGCTGGATTAAAGAGTATCAGTTCCTCCTGAGGAATGTGCATTGTAAAACAGCTGTGTGGTGTGTGTACAGCAGGTGCTGTGCCTGGCCACCAAGACCTGTTGGTGGTGAGGAGGAGGTGC
This sequence comes from Xenops minutus, assembly GCA_035221455.1. Taxonomy (NCBI): domain Eukaryota; kingdom Metazoa; phylum Chordata; class Aves; order Passeriformes; family Furnariidae; genus Xenops; species Xenops minutus. The sequence continues at coordinate 44,691,187 of JAWWEE010000001.1, forward strand.
CTGGCTGGCATACTGGGGCAAGGCCCAAAAATGCCTAAGGGCAAGGTTCAGTGGGGCCTGGGGTGTTTGGGATCCTCCCTGCAGCATTTCCAGTCTCACAGAACTGACAGGCTTTAAGTAGAGACATCCTGACGCAAAAGCTCACTCGACCTCTTCAACACTCTGCAAGAAAATCCAGTGCACTCTGCAAGTGACAGCTTCAAGGGCTCCTGGGAGAGCTCCTCTGAGTGCTGGCTGAAGCATGAGCTCTACACGCCGTTTTTCAGGCAAACATGAGTCAGTGTCTTCAGACTTGGGGAGACTGGGCGGGTCTTTAACAGGGGCCTTTGGCTGAACCACTGCATGGGAGAGTAGGAGGCTTATGCTAAGAAAGGGAGAAGGGAAGCACATGCATATAGAAGTACTAAAGGTATGAAAAACATCCCACCAGCACCATAACATCCTGCAACAGCCAGGAACAAATCGCACCACCCTACACCTACAGGGCCCTCTTCCAAGGGTGAGGTTCATCTTTGCAGCCCAATTTGTGCACAACCACCCAAGCAGTTGTCCCAGGGAAGGGGAGTTTGTGAGATGGAATGTTGGGTGCTGCGGTCAAGAAGACAAATTGCTTCAGCTGTCACTGAAGAGCTGATGGAGAAACAGCGTTAGGCAACCTTACCAAAGCAGCTGGCCAGACTGGATACGAGTCACCCAGCCAGCGACGGAGGATGTCCTGGCTCCCACTCCCTCATCCTTTCCCTTCTCATGCCTCAATAACCACCAGTGCCTTTGCAGGCAGACAGTGATTTGGGTCAGCGGAGATTCCATGAACAATTTCATCTTGGAAAACAGTAATTAGTTCCTGGTGGTTGGGCAAGCAGGAATGGATTCCCCTGCAGCCACAACTGCAGAGAAACAGCCACCAACCTACAGTGGCGTGGGACCTGCAGCTGGGGGAGCAAAGGTGGGACCACGCAGAAGGCCTTAGACTGGTTTGCAACAATTGGGTAAGCAATCATTAGGGAATGCAACCTCAGGTCTTTAAACCAGGAATACATTATTCCCAAAATTATGGAAGCATTTGAACACCCTCCTGCTGGGTATTCTGCCATCTGTGCTTTGCTTGGTCTCGACCCAGAAGTGCCTGTGTAACACAGCATCTTCTTCCATGCACATTTCCCATGCGTGCTCATTTGTGCTACTTCCTTAAAAGAAACTCTTCAATTTGAATTAGGACAGACAAGATAAAGAGTTCATGGATCTGGTCAGCTCTCTACCATGATGTCAACTGCCCCTTTGTAAAAGTAGGTATTACTGTAAGCACAGCATGAGGTTTTACATTTAAGCTGATAAGTAATATAGCCAGCATCAACTACAGTCTTCCTGGTAGAAAGCTGGATTCGTGTGGACGAACACACATGTGATTCCATAGTGTGGCCACTGGATGTTGTCATTGCTCCATATAAATGCCACAATCTCTGTATTACTGTCCCATGTAGAAACAACAAGGTACTCCCAAAACGGAAGGCAGATCCAACACCAGCTACAGCTGTTGATGGAGCATATGCAACCACCATGAGTAGTGAAACATCTGAATAGTGAAGAGGAAACAAAGCAAACATTACATCTTACAGCATTCATGGTGCTTTAAAAAGCCAAGGAAGCCTGGACTCCAGTTATTGATCCAGTGATATATAAAAACATCAGTAACAGCATGATGGGAGGCACCAAAAGTAATGCCTATCAGTTATCACTTTGACAACCATCTGGGAAGTTTCATTTCACTGCGAGATCTATATTTGTGTTCAACCTCAGATGAAGTATTTCCCAGATAAGAAAGCACTGACCACCTTAAGGGACTTCCTTGGCAGAACTATTGAGAAGCTCCTTTGGGAACAAATGGGATTGTGGAGAGAAGCTTCTGTTAGCTGACACATTTAATATACTTTAAAAAAATGAAAAAATACTAAGAACTACAGCAAATGAAGGAAAACTAAAGGCTATGCTTCTATGGTTACTTCCCAGATGTTCTTCAACACTGAAGTGCAATTTTGTGCTGGGTTCAATCTTTTCTGACAGCAGGCAGGCTACTGCTAGAGGATGTGACCCCATTCTCACCCTCCCCTTACATCTGATCTAGCACTCACATGGGCAGAAGCTGAGCTTGAGATTACTGTTGAAAAGGACAAACAAGAGAAAACAAAATTAATTAGCCTTTGAGTGTCTTAGCAAATTGAACAAATCTATTGTAAAACTGCACAGCCCCTACAGTCTGTGCAAGAGAATTGGTGAAACAGCCTCTAGTGGAAGCAGCCCCCAGTTAAACTAAATAAATCACAGCACAGAACCATACTCTGAGCCAATTTTGCTTGTTTTCAGGTGAGGACAGTCTCTTACAGAACTGCGTTTGCTACTTATTTAGCTACTGTTTATCCAAATTGTACTTTCTGACAGGCCAATGCTGTTAAAAGATTCACACCACAAGAAACCAAGACATAAAGTTTCTTTTTCATCATTACCACTTTGACAGGTTATTGCTTTGGTGTGCAGCAGGACAAGTTTTTCTCCAGCAGCAGCACTGGCTTAAGTGGAGTTTTACCCTTCTCCAGCCCCATGGCTACATCCTTGGTTGTTCCAATAAATCAGAGGGCTACCTGTGTGAGAGAACTGATCTGAGTAGGAGAAAAACAAAGACAAAACAAAATGGTAAACTTTCCCTCCCCAGCTTGTTTTGAATACAGATCAGTTTCCAACAGAATCACAGAATGTTGGAAGGGACCTCTGGAGATAAAGCAGTCCCACCCTCCCTAAAACAGCAGGTTGCACAGGAATGTCTCCAGGCAGGTTTTGAATATCTTTGGAGAAGGAGATTCCACAGCCTCTCCAGGCAGCCTGTTCTGGTGCTTTCACTTCTGTGATTTCCCACCCCCAGTACTCAAACTACTCTTTAGGCCTTCCTGAAACCTAAAAGGTTGTCAAAGGTGAAGCATGACAAACTAAAACTCACTTTTTTTTTTTTTTTTTTTGCTGCTTTATGTACCTCAGAGCAATTATCCTCCTATAAAAAAGAACACAAGTACAAATAACAATATTATGTGTATTAGGGTAATACTGTAGGCAAGAAAAACAAAACCAACTAGTAAAGCTTCATTTCCAGATTCCAAAAAGTCTCATGCCTGTATCACAATAGCTTGAGTAGACCAGATTTTAAGATTTCAATTGTCATATGGAAGATAATTTGTATCTCATAGTATTAATTGAATCCCTTTCATATGAGTTAATGAAATGGCTATGAACTGTAGCAGAAAATATTACTAGACAGGCAAAATGATGCAAGTGGCTTACAGTGAGAACCCCAGCACTGCTAGGTACAACTCCATGGTTCCCTGATGGAGGAAGGGACAGTGAAGTGCTGAGTTGTTCTCAAGCTTAGGGAAAAGAGTTTTATAAGGTCTTTGGTGAATTTTGTTAGTTGAAGATAGGGAGAATACAGCAAGGTCCAGCATGGTAGTGCTGCTTGTTCCATTTCACATTAAACCAGAGTCTTTCAGGATATCTGGCTTTCTTCAGGGCAAGAAAGTAGCCATGAAGCGCTATGGGGGAAGAATGAAGGCTGTGTAATAGTTCCTGCTTAGTGCTGGTAAATCTGTCTGGCTGAAAGACTCCTGCTCTGCAGCAGAATACTTTCTACCTTTCCACGGCCATGAAATTCCAGAAGTAGGATCCACCCTACCATGTGGTTTTAATCTATGAAGATGTTGGAAGCAGGCTTGGCCTTCATTCTCTGAAGGAATTGGGTAGAACAAAGAAGTGTCTTTAGAGCAAGCACCAGGCATTTGAAACAGATTTATTTAGCATCCAAAACTGTTAATCGAGCTTACAAACTGACAGATAATACATACATATTTTTAAACAGAAACTGGCATTTAAACTGACAGTGTGCTCAGGCCAGAACTAGTAGAAAATCAGCTTCTCCAGTTAATTTGATGTATGCTTATCCCAGAGAATTACTGTAATAGCAGGAAAAAGGCACCTTTACTTGCTAAGTTTTAACCAGGGCAAGTCTGTCTAACCAACTGGAGAAATACTTCTGGGTATCTCTAGAGGTTTGCATATCCTGAGGACTTAAAAAGAATGTGAAGCTGAGTTCAAAAAAGCATACATTTATCCCCATCTCCTGGGACAGTTTCCCATTTCTCATGTGTTGCATGTTTGCCCTTACATAAATGACAAAATCTCAGCCATCAATAGAAGACAACTGAAAAGAGCAATCCTGAAGTCGCTCAGAGGAATAGCCAACAACGGAAACAGCAAACTGCCTCCAAACAAGGATTTTTGAAGGGTTTTCTTGTGGACAACGGTAAAAGCACTGATAGGAAAAAAAAAATCCTAATTACTATGACTACCAGATACCAAAAGAGGGCCAAACAGTGCTGAGAACTAAAGCTTGGTCAGCTATTACAGAGGCACATGTGCACTTTTAGAAGGACACCACCACTTAGAGAACACACATGATAGCAGCACAGGAGAGTAAACAATCACCTACCTATACGCCTGCCAGTAAGTTCTTCCAGCAGTTGAAGATATATATAATTAGTATCAATTGCACAATGTTTCCAAAAAATTCATATTCGAGACAGAGTCACAGTCTAGGGGGCTACAGAGAATCCAGATGCATAGCACCTGATACTGTGTCGATGTATATTAAGGAAGAAGCTGAGTGAGAAATGCCTATCTGAAAGGGAAGTAGCAGTGAGCCCAGTGCACAAATGTGTCGGGTATGTCTCAGCACTGCAGAACTGACTGAAAGCACAGAAGAGCTTTAAACAGTAAAATAGGAGTTACTCTTCCAATAAAAAAAGACTTGTTTCTGTTGAAGATACCAAATATTGTTGAAGTACTAGACTTCAAACTCAGCTCTGAAAAGATGCAAAGGGTCACCAGAACAGCCAGATACATCCACTTTTTGGGGCAATATACTGAACTTTCCCTCTATGACAACCCCAACTGCACTCACTATAGCCTACTGCAAATGCAGGCCCACACAATAAACAACTGAACTACCATCTCATACACGAATCTCCATTTCTCTTTGAAGCATAATATACTTAAAAACTCTCAATACATTTTGCCAATAATGTCAGTAGAAAATTAAGAACAAGTTGTTAGTTCAAATAAGGTCATCCACATCACAGATAAAGAATTTTTCTCCATTAAAAAGCTTTATCTTCATGTGGCTCTTTGTTCCCACTAGTATTTCCTTTTGCTTTTTGAACTTTATGATTCAGTGATAGGATCCCTGAATATGAAGAAGTCTCAGCATGGTCTTCAGCTTGATTTCAGACGTTTGGCTTGAAAACTCCATGATATCCTCTGCAAACATATCCAGATAAGTTCATGAGCTTATTCAATCATATTCTGAATTAGCAGAAGACACAAATATGGAAAACTTGTCCTTTTTTATCTTGACAACAAAAAAGGTCAGCTAAAGTGAGAGCTTTGCTCTATTTGACTACTCAAATGGATTCCAACTCCCAAGTATAGCAAGATACCAACTTTTATCTGTCTCAATCTGCTGTATTGTAATTGTTATTTGACTCCATACATGTTCCTTGTACCTCTTACCTAAATAAACCGTACAGGCTCCAAGTTTAAGAGATAATCCACAAGCACAATATGTATTACATTGGATCAGGAATAGCTACACTTTATCGATAGAGTTGTCATAAAAACTTCTTTATATTCTAATCATGTCGTTCTTTATAAAGCTATTATTCCATTGTTCAAAGATTACTCATACTTATTGTAGCTTTGCATTTCTAAGAATTTTGTCTTTGCCAAAACAACTGTGAAATCAGTTCTCACTTATATACTTTTCTCCAAATTCCGTAGTTTTATTGCCTAAATTTACTCAGAAGAACACATTCACCAGTGCTTTGATTGCTACGAAATAAAATATAAATACAGATAAACCAGTAAAACTCTACCTTCCTTTTTTTTTTTTTTAAAGTCGTGAGGATCCAAACACACAATCAGTTATAACAGGCAGTCAGATATCATGCTAAAGCCCAGTTATTTAGTCACAGAAGCAAGAGTTATTATGGTAGATGAAAGCAAGCAGCTGCCTTGATTTCTAAATGAATAAAAGCATCTTTGTCGCTCCTACAAATGAAACTACCTAACCAAATTTGTAAAATGCAATCATACCTGTTCTCTTTGTTGCAGTAATCAGTGGAATCACTTTCATATCTTGTAGTACTTCCTGTCTTGGTCTCCATTTCCTTGGCTTTAGAGGAGTCTACCTTATGATTATACTTGGATAGAATCTACAGGAAACATTAAATGGTATTATAAAAAATTATCTAAGAACTCAAAACAGATGGATTACAGATAGCTCTAAGCCATTTTAGTTTTACTATTTTGATATTAAAATTATTTAGGGGAAAAAAGTGTATTAACTGACCTGTAGAACATCATCTGGTATCCTTGTTATTTCTGGAGGTGGGGGAGTATCGAGTAACTGGTCATAGTGTTTTATTATGGGAGGGGAAGGGTCCCCCAAATGTTTAAGATATTCATCAGGGCTCACAGCAAAAGGAATGCTACCTTCTTTGTATTGTTTATCTTTTGCACCGCTCTTTGTCACTGACTCACTTTCCCTCAGCTTTACCTCCTCCTGCAAAAGAGATATTATATATCTTCAGTTAATTTACTTATGATAGGTAAACTATTTAGCAAATGTTCTTACAAAACTACCATTAGAAAGAACTTCTACAGTGACATAAGAAAAAATAGTATTGGAAAAGAAAACATACATAACATACATAACTCCTATTTACTACCTTAGCTTCTGTTTTTAGCCATCTTGTTTGAAAATCTGGAAACTGTGGTGTTGCTGTATAGCTGGGAAGAGGCAGTTCCTTCATCTCTGGTGACCTTGTTTGAAAATCTGGATGCTGTGGTGTCACTGTATGACTGGGAAGAGCCAGTTCCTCCTTTGTCTCTGGTGACCTTGTTCGAAAATCTGGATGCTGTGGTGTCATTATACGACTGGGTAGAGGCAGTTTCTTTGTCCCTGGTGACCTTGATAACACCTTCCTATTTTTTTTGGAAGAGACCTTCACATTAGGAGTGCAGAACATAAGTTCCATAGGAGAAGCCATCCAGTCAGCTGCTGATAGTAAGAATCAGTGAAATATAAATAAAAATATATACACACACATATAAATATTACCCGTTCCAGTTTCATTTCTAAGTCTAAGCTTTCCATAGATCTGCATATTCTAAAATGCCTGTATAATTTTAGCTGATATTTTTTTGTTTGGTTTACCTAAATTACAGTATTCCTTAAAAGCAGCAAATGTAAAAAACCCCAAATCATTCTAGTTCCACTACTGAATGTAACTGAAGAAGCCCAGCTCAAATCAGCATTGCATTACCTTCTCATGCATCCAATTGATTCTCTGCTTGTCCCAAGATTTTCAAACTCTTAAAAGAACATACTTTTCCTCTCAAAGTTTACTCTTTGTCATTACTCTTGAAAGACTTAAATTACTGTCTCATTAGCCTCTTTCAAAGTAGTTTCGTTACTGTCTTTAAAGGGATCTAATGGGTATTTGTCAGAAAAAAAGCCAAAACACTAAGTTGGCAAAGCAGTATTTTTATTTCAAATATGGATAAGCTGCAGAACAAGGATGGATTTATACTGAAGTGAGAAACGTTCCCATAGAAGCCATCAACATTTCATTTTTTAGACATTACTACACATACAATGACTGGGCCTGAATTAACTATATTTAACCTGAAACACAACTGAAGTTTACCATGTGTTTAGAATGCATTTACACATGCATCCTCTAAAAAAGTGCATATGTATATTTATTTCACATATTTTTAACTTACCTTTCTTAGCTCTCACATTTGATTTTGACACAGAAGTAACCATGGTTTCCTTGGGTGTCATTTCTGGCACATCCCCTCCATTATTACCTTTCTTAACTGACCTGAAAACCAAACCCCTCAATTAGCTCTCAAGTATTATGAATAAGTCACAATTAAAGGACTACTGTCAATCTGATCACCTTTCTAGTATTCATTCATCAATATGCAAGTAAAAAAGTAATTTTCTCAGATATGATTTTTTAATCTACGATTCTGCTGCAGCAATTTTAATATGCAAATGTTCAGTCCAGCAACAAACCATCAAATACACTGAGATTTCCATCCAAGGCATTAGAAAAAAACCAAACCCAGAACTACCAACCAAAGAGATGTTCAGGGTAGGACAGATGTCGTAGATGATCAGTTCTGTGTTGGGGGTAGAGTTATTTCATCTTGAATTGCCTGTTGCCTATAAAATTCTAACCAACAAGAGGAAATATTTTTTGCTTTAAAACTAGTAAGAGTATTGTGAACACTAGAATATCTTTGAATTCAATTTTTAAGTATGAATAAGATTATTTATCTTAATCAAATACTATAGAGCTTTAGAGTCATCATGATATTTACATAGCTATTTAAAAAGAGAAATCCCAAAATTATTCCAAAAGAAAATGCAGTGATTTCAGAGTGAAAAGCCATTTAATATGAATTCCTCGACACTGGAAACTGAAATGTTTAAAATTATTTTTTCACATCCAAGATATTCTAGTGGAAGAATGGCATATGCAGGTAAGAGGCAAATTAAACCAGGCAAAAAAAGTAGAACCTTACCTAAACTATACACAAAAGTGTGTCTATGAGAAAATTACTTTAAATTTTTAAAAAGTTATCTTAACTATGAGAACCAAATTTAGAGCTTCTCTACAAAATGCCTGAGTTTGAAAAAAACCAACAAACCATTTTGTATATTTTACTTCAATGAAAACATCTCAACTTTTGGGTTAAAAAAAAAGTAACTTTTCAAGTAAGTTTTGCCTTGGAAGTATTACGGAGATCTGAAACCATCTAATTTTTAGTTTCTACAATGAGAAGAATAAGTTGAATTTTTAAAGTGGCTTTCATGAATATGAATTGTTTCTTGAACAATTTCTCTAAATATCAAATATTTCACTAGTCAGCTTTTAGACTTGAATACGTTGCTAATACTAACTATAAAAACACATCCTTTTAACTATCTTTACATTACCTTGGGAGTATAGAAAAATAGTTATACTGCTAAGGTGTTCTATACGTCACTGCTGCAATTTTCTTTCTTTAGAACAGTGAAAATCTGGAGATGTCTTTTCAAGAGAAGAGCAAAAAGGGCAAACTTTGTAAGGCGTGACTTATACAATGAGACATTTTACTGAATGCTTTGCAAGTTGTTTTCTGTTTATATTCCTAAAGCTTCTGAAACCTTTAAATTGTGTAGTCTCTACTGCAGACAACATATCCCCAGATCCAAACCCATGGTCAAGGAAAGCAAAAGATCACAGATTATACTGTGCATTTTCCCTTTGTAAATAGATTTTGTATGGAAGATTCTTATTGTGGCACACTCGAGGGAAGGAGCATATAGGATGTATTTCATAGCAGTATTTCCCACTGCAACATGAAAAGATGTGCAGAGAATTGAATAAAGACACAGGACTAACCAACTGGTAGATAACCTGTCACCCACTTGAAGACAAAGAGAAGGGCAATAGCAAAAAGAAACTAGTACACCAAATTCAGTAGAGAAATAATCTGAACTTCAGTAACTTACTTACTTTTTCATTGTCTGAGGAGTTTTATGCATAAGTGACATCGTATAATCTTCATTCATACACATGGTATGTTCACTAATGCCAAAGTGTTCAAGTTTTGGTGTTACACACTCATAATCATCCATCTTCAGCCTACATTTTGGTGTCTTGGGCAAAGTACGGGGGGTTTGCATTTTTAGTGGAGTCTCATTCTTTGACTTTTGTTGATGTGCATTTGTTGTTTGCTGTGTTTTCACTGCACTCCAAGGCCTGGAGAAAGCATATTGTGAAAGACCAAAATCAGAAAGCTGGGGGTCGCTCAGTGGGTTTTTGGGCAATGGTGGCTTCTCAGTAGAAGTGGGAAGATGGAGTACATCCTTTGCTTTTTCTTCATCAGATTTATTCTGGACAGACACTGTTGATTCATTATTAACTTCTTCCTCCTCTTCTTTTTAAGAAAAGAAATAAAAAATTATATCAGAATTTCTGTTTTAAGAATTTACAAATGAGGACACCTCCCCAGTATTCAAAATGTTTTATTATTGTAAAAAATAGATTCCTTCTTTCATTTTAAAGGACCGAACCTGACACTGCAACACATATCAAAAGCTCACATCAGGCTAAGCTATATTGATAATATAAGTCACACATTTACTGAATTTCACTCTGCTGGTAAGTATTATTTCTAGTGAAAATTAAATGGAAAGATTTTTACACAAGAGTATTTTTCATAGCCTGGAGATGAAAATGTTTTTGGGGAAAGAGAAAAAGACTGCACACAGTACTAGAATGCTCATTCTTCAGAAAAACAGTACTGAAGGTAGGTTATGAGGCAGGAATTAAAAACTTGTGAACGAAGGTAGTTTTTTAGATAACAAGAGTACACTGCAAAAATATGTAAATGTGTAACTTGTACATTTTTGGAGTTAGATAAACTGAAACACCCAAAACATTTATGAATTTCTGCATGATGTAATAGGTGAAAGACAATGAAGCCGGTGAAGGGAGCACAAGCCCTGTGAGGAGTGGCTAAGGGAGCTGGGGTTGTTTAGCCTGGAGAAGAGGCTCAGGGGTGACCTTATCACTCTCTCCAACTACCCAAAAGGAGGTTGTAACCAGGTGGGGGTCAGTCTCTTCTCCCAGGTAACAAGTGACAGGACAAGAAGAGACAGTTTTAAGCTGTGCCAGGAGAGGTTTATGTTGGACAGTAGGAAGAATTTCTTCACAGAAAGGCAATTAGACATTGGAATGGCCTGCCAAGGTTGCTAGTGGAGTCACTGTCCTTGGAGGGGTTTAAGGACAGACTGGACATGGCACTCAGTACCATGGTCTTGTTGACATGGTGGTGTTCGGTCATAGGCTGGACTCAATGATCTCAGAGGTCTTTTCCAACCTAAGTGATTATGTGACTGTGAAGTGAGTAAGGACGGAGGCTATTTAAAGCATTAATTTCTTTTTATGTGCATTAGTCTTACGTATTCAGATGCACTAACCTTAAAAATACACCCTGAAAAATAAATTAACCTTGTAGCTCTCTTTGGAGACTTCTTTAAAGGTACAAAGAATACAGGAAGGAAGGTACTATAAAAATCAGAGCCTTCTGCCCTATCTTCGTAAAACAGCTGTAGTAGCTTAACTCAGATGTGAATATGGGCCATGACCACAAAACAAAATTGGGATGGGATAATGCTCAGGGAAGCTGAAGGTGTGCTCTGGCAAAGGCTTTTTGAAAACTGACTGCACCTTTGGTACCCAAAGGGCTATGTATAGTACTGACAGCTGTAGTAGTTTAAAGTCATTTGTCACATCTGGATTTTTCAGACAGGTGTGTGTGCTTTTTCTGACTGGATTAAGGATCTCCCCTCCTTTCCAACGATCAAGCTACTACTGCTTGTCACATGTCACCTAATCCCTGTACATAATTCTCCTGTCCCATTTGTGCTGTGGAACACATTAAGATTTTCTCTACGTTATTTAAGTTAATAGAACCATTACATATGAATATGAACAAATTGAGGAGCATCTACAATACTTTCTCAAGTACGAGAAGCTGAAGCAGTGTAATTTTCTTTGTTACAAAACCATGCTTGCTAACAGGATTTCTTAATATAATTGTTACTGAAAAAATAAAAAAAAAAACCCAACACACACTAACATAAAGCCATGCCAGGAGATCTAACTTCAAGTGTTTCTGTTTTAACTTATTCTTATGTCACCAACCATAATGAAATCTTTTACCCTCTAGATTATTATAAAGCAAATAACACAGATATACTAGATCTCTTAATTAATAGAAATATATACATAGCTAAAGAAATAATTTTCTTCACATTCTGTATTGCCAAGAAATATATACCTGTGGAGTCTCTGACATGTGGTTTGTAGCCGTATTTCTGGAACAGCTCTCTTATTTTTCCAAGATCTGCTGCATTTCTCTGCATCAGTAGTTCACTTGCCTTCATAAAATCATGAACGGCTTGTTTTTTAGAACAACTCGTACCAAGACTGTCATTAACAGCTTCCTTTGGGGGCAGAGAGGGGAAGGGAAAAACAGAAATAATGGTTTTCAAATCACCACATGGCAGCTGTTTAGACATGAAATGCTTTGGCAATAAGTATTCAACTGCAATTCAGATGAAGATAAGCATCTAATTTAAGTCTTATCTATATCTGAAAACTATCTGGTAAATATACCTATATAATATCAGGAATTTATGTAGGTCATGAGTGTATAAAAGCTTAAAAAAGTTAAATTATGATGACAGTTTGCAGTATAACTACTTACTGGTAACCTTGCAAACAAAAATATATGCTTTTACTCCATAAAAATATGAAATAACAGAAATTAGCTTGGACTCTTACTCCACATGTACAAAGAGTTAGTGCAGAGTAGAAGGCAAACCTCAAATTTATAATATAGCTTATTCCTCAATTATTTCTACATTTCCTCATTTCTATAATCCATTTTTCCTACTTCTGTGTAAGCAACGGAGAACATTCTTCAGAAGTTTAACTGAATGGTTGAAGGTACTGAAAATTCTGTGAAGACTGACTTTATTCAAAGGGCTAGCCATTGAACACAAGCAAGCTTACCTCTTCTGTTGGAAGCTTCTGCTCCTGAATCCTTCTCCTCATACATACACCTTGGCACAGCTACAACATCCCTGTTACCTTTGTCCCCTGCCGACATGAGTGACAATAATGGCTGCAAACTAATAAACACTGCTAAACCTACTTTGAGTCATCCACAAGCTTTTGGGCCTTTTTGACTCCGATATCCAAGGTCGTTATGAGGACTTGGAGGTAAGTGAGTAAAATAAGGGTCATAACTGCTGAATAACAAAGTTGAATTGTGGCTTAATGATCAAAACAGAACCATAAGTTTACGGAACATGCACACACCTCCCACACATCCACAAGTTTTCAAGAAGGAAATGAATAAGATGTTACCTTCAGAGTCTTGACTTCACAATGGAGGTCATGCAAGACTCTTACTGGAGATTTGTCCTCAGAGTCTTTGATATGCATGTTCACATAAAAGGGTTTGGAAAGAAAAAAAGGTGCATTAAGTGTTTCAGCATGCAAGTACATTCTGAAGGCATTCATAGAAGGCAACCTCCTATATTAGTGGAGAGAAACTGGACATGGCACTTCCATGTGCGCTCGTAGCTCAGAAAGGCAATTGTGTCCTGGGCTGCATCAAAAGCAGCCAGGCCAGCAGGTCAAGGGAGGGGATTCTGCTTCTGTACTCCGCTCTGGTGAGACCCCACCTTGAATGCTGCATCCAGCTCTGGGGTGCCCAGCACAGGAAGAGCATTGACCTGTTGGAGCGAGTCCAGAGAAGGCCACCAAGATGATTAGAGGGATGGATCGCCTATCCTACAAGGAAAAGCTAATAGAATTGGGCTTGTCCAGCCTGGGGAAGAGAAAGCTTTGGGCTGATCTAATTGTAACCTTCCAGTACTTGCAGGGAATGTACAAGGAAGATGGAGACTATTTACAAGAGCATGTAGTGATGGGACAAGAGGGAACAGATTCAAACAAAGAGAGAGCACGTTTAGATTACACATTAGGAGGAAGTTCTTTGTTGTGAGGGTGGTGAGGCACTGGAACAGGTTGCCCAGACAAGCTATGGATGCTCCATCCCTGGAGGTGTTCAAGGCCAGATTGGATGGGGCTCTGAGCAACCTGAAAGGTGTTCCTGCAATGGCAGGGGAGTTGGAGCTGGATGATCCTTAATGTCCCTCCCAATCTAAACCATTCTATGATTCTATGATATTAGAGATGTTGAAGTTGTATGTTAGAGGGAGAGAGAAAACCAAAGAGAGACAGAGAAAAAAACAGAGATGAAGGCAACAAAAGAAAACTAGTTCCTATCGGGTACCTCACACAGAAAGAGACTGCTCTCTGTACGGTGTGTTAAACTCCACAAAACAACTGCCCAGGCTTCTATTTTTATGTTGCAGCTAATATGGTCGAAATTAATGTATGGCAGATGTTGATACAATAGGCAGGTCCCTGGGCTGACAAGAATTGTTTATGTTAAAATTTTATCCTTAAAGAGCTCAAATGAAATTGAAAAGAAGTGATATAGACAGCACTGAAAAACACATAGCAATAGAAAGCTGAATATTTCCACCATACTTGCACATAGGCAGATGCACTGTTGTCTTACACAACACAGCAGTTGTTACTTCTTTCACAGGAAACCAACGCTAATGCAAATACTGTAAAAGAGGACACCTCCTACGTGACCAGACATGACACAGTGATAAACACAACTGGATGCCTGAGCTATCTGTGCAGAAAGAGAAGTGCCCTGCAAATGTTTTCCTGTATCAACCCACGCAAAGAAGCAAAAGAACACAATTCCCATTTTGCCCCACTCACCCTGTTTTTCCCTGTGATAAAAACCTCACCTACACATCTGTGCTGGTTTTGGCCGTGGTAATTTTCTTTGCAGTGGCTGGTATGGGGGGCTATGTTTTGGATTTGTGCTGAGCACAGGGTTGATAACGTGGAGGTGTTTTTGTTGTGGCTGAGAAGGGTTTACACAGACAGAGCCAAGACCTTTTCTGCTTTCTGTACTGCCACGCTGGTGAGGAAGCTGGAGATGCATGGGAGGCCGGGAGGAGACACAGCCGGGACAGGTGACCCCAGCCGACCAAAGGCATATCCCATGCCATATGGCGTCATGATCGGTATATAAAGGTGTGGGGAAGGAGGAGGAATGGGGGGAAATTTGGAGCGGTGGTGTTTGTCTTCCCAAGTCACCGCTACATGTGACGGGGCCCTGCTGTCCCGGAGCCGGCTGAGCACCTGCCTGCCCCTGGGGAGCAGGGAATTAATTCCTTCTTTTGTCCTGCTTGTGTGCGCGGGTTTTTCCCCCCTTTATTAAACTACACTCACCTGAGCCCATGAGTTTTCCGGCTTTTACCCTTGCTCCTGCTGTCTCCGCGATGCCGCTGCCGGGGCCTGGCCGCCCGCTCAGGGAGGGACTCAGCGACACCAGGAGGACCCCACACACGCACCCCCTCACCGCGCCGCTCCCAGGCTCGTCCCCGCAGCCCCGGAGGAGCACACCGAGGACGGGACCCCACCCCGAGGGACACCCACAGAGCCACCCCCCCACCCACCCACCCACCGCCCCACGGCGGGCTGCGCTTACCCTCGTCCTCCCCGCGCAGCGCCTGCACCAGCTGCTTCACCTCCTTCTCCAGCGTGAGGGCCAGGCCCCGCAGCTTGCTGAAGAAGGCGGTGGGCACGTCCATGGCTGAGGGAGCCGTGAGGAGCCGGGCACCGGGACCGGCCCCGCGCGCCCCTTCGAACGGCCGCGCGCGCGCGCCCCATTGGCGCCGCCGGGGTCTCGCGAGAGCCGCCCGGCCCCGGCCCCGCCCCGGCCCGGCGCCATCTTGGTGGCCGCTGAGGGGGCGCCGCAGCCGCCATAGTGAGGGCCGCGTACCGGTGAGTGAGGGCGGGACCGGGACACACGGCCCGGGTCCAGCCGCGGCCTTCGCGGGGCCCTGGGGGACGGAGTGCGGCGCCTCCAGCGTGGTGGGGAGGCGGGGAGGGGCTTGCAATAGCCTCACACAACACAACCGGGTGGTTCTAGAGAGGTGCGGGGGAGGGCTCCGCCAAAGGCGTGTGCGCACGCAAAACCTTAGGCGCTGGTTTTATGCATTGTATGTATTACAGACTCATAACCCCCTTATGCGTATTTGCACTGTTCCCGACAAAAGGCAAGTTTATTATAATCTATTCTTGGAAGTTGTTTCCATGTCTCGTCCCTTCGCTCCTCCGTGGTGCGCCTGCCTGTTGTTCTCTGGTGGTCGTGGGCATGAAGGCCCTTTGTCTTCCTCCCTTTGTCCTTTTCACCCTTGGTCCGAAACTTGCTTAGGACAGTTTCCCTGGCAGACACTGGAAGAACCTTTTGTTTCTTATAGCCTCTTATCTTTTCTTGTAGCCATTTATGGCCTCAAGTGTGCAGTCTGTCCTTGTAACTTCAGCGAAAGTTCTTGCTATTATTTCTATTAACGCTTTCAGTGTTAGTTCCCTCAGTAATTTATCCCTGTTCAGTGTTAGTACCTTATTAACACCTTATATCACCACCGGTGGGGTTGTGGTCGCCTGGCTTCCTCGGTCACAGCGCCGAGCGTGTGTCAGTGCTTTCCACATTCAGCAGCCGGTCTAAGGCAGGATGGTCTTTTCCCTCCACACCAGATTGCCCGCAGTCAGAATACAACACGAGGTAATTGCTCGTAAACTAGTAAGTTTACGGAGAGACTGTGGTTCAAAAGCTAATACTGAGAAAAGGCCAGATCTGGGTCTAGAAGACAGACAGGAACTCCTCACTGTTTTTACAATGCAGTTAGCTATTCGAAGAGGGCACTGATGAAGTGAAACCTGTGTGCTATAGAGTACCTGTGATGGGATTTCCCTGAAGTAACCTGTGGGGGATGTGCTTTAATTGCAGTGTGTGGGTAACCGAGTACATTCTTAAGCTACGTAAATATTTCGGTTTCCCTTTTCTGATCTCGAGTTTCCAATATGTCTGGCGCTGTGCGTGATGGTTTTGTGTATCAGGTTCTGAACATTCACCTTCAAGCCAGCCACATAAAAGGCAGCGGAGTGTGTGCGGAGCTTTTAATTTCTCTTTTCAGTTTTATTTTTGTCCCTAAGGTAACGAGTAGTTTATATTTCTGTTTCTGTTTTGAGGCAAAATGTTTTTAACAACAGTACTGCTCCGAAAGAGAATTCCTGGACACCAGTGGATTGGGAAGTACAGACGACCGAGACAGGTTACCATTTCAATGAAGCAGGCAATGGTCCGAAGATTGGAAATTGAAGCAGAGAATGAATATTGGCTGAGTCGCCCTTACCTGACACGGGAACAGGAATACAGACACAACATGGAAGGGAGACGTGCGAAGTGGGAGGCTTTCAAACGCCTGAGACAAGCCAAGTTTCCTGAGCACAGATACATCAGTGATCATTTAAACCACTTAAATGTGACAAAAAGGTGGACATTTTGAATAATACAGTGTATTTATATTTGGCATCTGTTGTGCACTGCCGTGGGATCTGCTCTTGTACCTAATATGGTAGTTTTGTAATTCAGAGTAATTAGTGTGGATGACAAGTAAAGACTTTGCTACAGTGTACAAAATATTACATTAAAAGTAGTCCTGTGGAACAGTGTATGTTTTGTTATTATTGTCTTGTTAGAAAAGGACAGTTCTTTGTGTGGCTCTCTACTGTCTGCCCACCCTCTGTTCTTCAGGGCTCAAAACAGGAGTTACCAGGTGCAATGGTGATGATTTGTACATAACCTGGATTTATAGCCTCACTAGTTTCCTTCTGACAGTGGAGAACACACTTGCTGTGTTGAAAGGGATTCTCTGCTGGCACTGGCCAGATGGCTCCTGCTGGTCACTCTCCCTTCTGAAGGGATTCTTTCTTCTGTGTACAGCAGCTCTTGAGATATGACTGATGACACTTTGCCATCAGGCATGCAAGGACCAAGGTGAGCTAGAGTTACAGGGACAGGAGCATGAGGCCAAAACTCATGGAATATTAGAAAATATTCCATGGAAAGAACTGAATTTAAATGCCAATGTTGTTGTCATGTCAACTTGGATGTTGCTGATCTCTTACACAGATTGTTTCTGATCTGCAAGGAACATGACTGATTCCTCTTTGAGTGGCTGATTTCTAAGTCAGGCTTAGTGTCCTGAAGGAATGTAGTTAGCCACAGATCAGGGTTTTTATTTCCCCTCAAGACCCAGTGACCTGGAAGATGTGTCAAGAGTGAGTGTAATCTTAGGTTTGTTGCAGTTGGAGTGTAAAAACTGGAACAGCCACACAGTGTTTCCCAGGTAGGCAGTTTCTCTTGCTAATCTAATACACACATGCTACAGCTGAGCAATTTTCAAATTCTTTCACATACTTTTATTAAGTTGATGTTGCATTCACTGATGAATTCAAGTGTCAAGTCCATTCATATCACTTTGGAAAAGAGGCTTAAAATGGTACTTTTTTATTTAAACATGAACTGTACTTCAGAGAAGTATGAACAGGTCTGAACACTGATGTACAAAATCCTGAATGCACTTGCATTGGTTATAAATGGCTTAAGAGAACCTCCATGGAAAAGTACACATACGGGGAAATTGCAAATACAATTAAAACATGAAGGAACTTCCAGGCAAAGCAATATGATTTTGTATTTAATTAATTTATAAAAGCCCGTTTAAAAAGTTACTTCAAGTATTAAACTATAAATGGCAACGTTTTCTTTGTGCATAGGACTAGTCCTATCTGTAACATACAAAAAATACAGTAAGTGCGTATTTATTACATGTATCTTTTACACATTGCCCCAAACTTAAATACAGCTCATTACAAGTTTAGGCAGCACAATTAAAAATAACTGTGGAAGTAGAACAGATGGGACATTGTGATTAGTGCAAATGACCCTTACTGGCAAATACAAAAGCAGTTGCAGAGATAACCCAGGGATGTTTCATTCATCTAGGTTCAAAAGGGGGCAGACTTAACCGCAGGAATGCTGTCTCATTCTGGGATAGCTTTATGATTGTAAATTGTCTTTCAGAAAGATTTAGGT
The DNA here is from genome assembly GCA_035221455.1 of Xenops minutus. Taxonomy (NCBI): domain Eukaryota; kingdom Metazoa; phylum Chordata; class Aves; order Passeriformes; family Furnariidae; genus Xenops; species Xenops minutus. The sequence continues at coordinate 44,709,958 of JAWWEE010000001.1, forward strand.
TTTCCACGATAAAGCTGGTAACAACAGGCTAAGGGAGAGGAGAAATCAGAGAGGACCACGCTAAACATGGAAGCTGCAAGCTAAGCAATGTAAACGTAAGGGAACCTGTGTGTCACCACTAATGCTTTGATAACAGTAAAGGTGATCCAGATACTTCATCCCTGACACATGCTTGACTGCTGAGCATGAGCTCTCTGTTTGTTGGGGCAGGGGCTGGGAATAAAGATGGGGAAACTCCCCAAAGCCAAAGAAAGCAATCCTGTAAACATTATCAGACTTCACTACCTAATGGAAACAAAATTCAAGTAATTGCTGCAGAAAACAAACAGCCAAACACCAGTTTTAAACAGCATTAAAACAAACTACAACTTTGTAACATTTTATGACAGTTATGTAATTAAGAAAAATGTGTATAAAAAGCTATATATACAAAACAAATTGAAAGAAATGAGTGTAGTAAATGTGTTTAGTATTAAATCACATTATGTGTAGCTGCTCTCTTTGGTGCTATTTAGGGATAGAAGAGCCTCTTAACGTTGCATACCTCACTGTTTTTTAGGTTCTGGGAAAGACATGTCCTTGATCTGCTCTGCATCCAAGCAGCTGCTCTTTGTAGCCTCTCTAAATGCACACCCAAATCCCCCAGTTAGGTTCAATTTTAGAGGGTGTCCTCAGAGAACATACAACTATGAAGCTCAGAGTTGTCACCGTTTTGTGTTATCTCTTTCACTTTTTAATGAATCTGGTCAGTTAGTGCTCCAGATCCAGGCAGCTCTGGTCAGTCCACGTCAGAGTCAACACATCTCAGTAAATCTGCCAGACATGAGCGCTGCTGCAAACGCTACTGTTTCCCTCCTCTTGGGGCTCTGGTTAGCTACAAAGGAGTCATACTTCAGAGAGATCAGGAAGGTCTTTACATGCATACTGAATGGTATTGAAATTAATCAAAATCTCCCAACCCAAAAGATGATTTATAATTAATTCAGAAGAGTCACACAAGCTCAAACAAAAAAACCCCAGTACCTGAAGACTGACCAATTTCTAAGAATAGCACACCAGAAGTAGCTTGGTACCTGCAAATTCCGCACTTAAGGGGCAGCTTTAACAAAAATGTTACCATAGTATCTATTCAAATCACTAAAAATAGAAGTGCCCAAACTCTATCTAAAATAACCGTCTGACTATTTAAAATGGAGATTTTAAATCAAAGCTTATCACACATCTGACTTATGTCACTGCAGTCTCAGAATAACCCTGTAGGAAGTCAAGCTTTGACAGAAGCCTACTCCTTTTCCTGCCCTTCTCCCATAATATGGCTTTGGTGGGCGCAGCAATGATGTGTGTGTTGTACACTCTGTGAATAAATAAGAGTAAGAAAAAAAACAGTATTAGCTATGCAGTTCTAGGTAATTTCTCTTTATCGATTTCCCCCCCCCCCCCTCATCTTCAGAGGGACAGGTTTGTTTCGAGACATTTCAGAAGTCTGGAGGAGAAATCACACTGAAATCTTGCCCTGCATCAGGCTTCTGTCCTCACATTGGGAATTTAATGCTGTTTTTTGACTCTCTTGAGTGCATGTAATTTTTTTAAAAAGAGAAAAGCAGTAAGAAACACAAAAGCAGTTTCTAATGGCAGATAATATCCTACAGTAACTTCTGTGTATGGCTTGCAATGGTCATTGTTTTGATGGATCTAAAAGCTTAAGGACAGCTCTTTTGAATGACAATCTAGGTATTTTTAAGATTCCCTAATACAGAGTAAGTTAAAGCACAAAACCAGCATGTGCAACACAGCTCAACACCCTGAACAGTTGCTTTCCTTGGGATCCATCTCCCTTCCAGTCTCCTGAACACATAGAGTTGTCTTTCTCACTGTGTTTACTGGAAGTTTCCTGCTCTTCAGTGCATAGACCAAAAGTACCACCTGCCTGCAGTGCTCTGTCTCTGCTGGCAGGGGTACCCAAGACTGCTTGTAGCCCCACAGCCAAACAGTCATGCTGCTCCCTCATCTTGCCTGTTTGACACAGCACAGGCTAGGGAGCTGTCAGGACACAATTCCAAGACAGAAGATGTCATCCTGCTGCCTTAGAGAGAATATCTCCTCCAAAGCTCATGTCTGACAGGAAACCCTAACTCCTCCACCCCACTCGCTGGTGTGCCCTCAGCATTCATCAATACAATCCCCTTAGAGAAGTTAAATCCTTTATATCAATCAGCCTGGGGTTTCCTAGTCACCAGTTGCCCAGGGGGGAAAAAAAGGGGGTTTTGGGGGTGGTGAATTTGGAAGAATCGTACTTCAATCATTTTACTGTATTTCATATTTGTCAAAGTGACTTCTAGTAATGCCTGCTTTTACACCCTCAATAACTCCTAAAGCCCACTGCTCTCTTTTTCTCACCTCAAATATGAGAAAAATGTAGGACAAAACATTCCTGTGATCTGCATAAAGATGTCAGAAGCATCAGTTCTTCATGAAAAGCCACAAAAATGTCCATCAGATATGCAAAGAACTGGTTTAAGAAGACCTTGCTAGAGAATGCATATGGAGTTTGCCCAATCTGCTTGCAGTTTTTCCTGTAGATTCACTATCAAACAAGTTATCCTATATATTAGGATATTATATATATATAATATATCCTATATATCCTGTTATTAGCCTACAGTACATATACATTCATATGGGGATATATCAAGCTCTTTGGGGAGTGGGTGGGGGGAGCAGAGACCATATTGCTGAATCAATGATACTTATGAGACATACATTTTGCTTATAGTTCTTGTAGCCGATGTCTGTGCATGGATGTGTTATTTCAGCTATAATACACAGATGATATCCCAGGCCCTCCATTACAGTTCCACCAGTGTTTGGGGCTGCAAATTTTGGTATTCAGAACAAGCCATCTGAAATTGCAGTTTTGTCTCTGTTATCTTCCCCAAGAAATTTTGCTGGTGCAATACTGCTGAGAGCTTATATTCAGATGAGCACTTCTCACTTGACATTTGAGAAGAAAAAGCTCAACCTTCCAGATTAATGAGTAGCAAATGTTTTTGTAAGTTTTGAAATTAGCAAATGCAAAATTTCTTGTACAAATTTAAAGAAACATTAGGCAACTTTTATAAAACATGCAAGTTTGGACCATTACTTCTGTCTCAAGAATATCCAACAGTGACCAAATCATGTTCATAGATTCTCAAAGAGTTCTTGTTCCAGAAGATTAATATTTAAGAAAAATTTATTATTTCCAAAGACAAAAAAAATACTTATTTTAAACCTCAGAGTATACTTGATACTTTAGTATTTCCATCATAAACATAAACTGAAGCAGCAGTCAGTCTGGGAGACAAACCAAACAGGTTCTTTTGGACTAGATCATCAACTCGACTATTACCTGCAGTCTGTATCAAAAGGTCTCAGGTCTACTTGTAATCAGCATCAGAAAAGTTACAGACAGAAAAATAGTATTTGTCACTTTTTCCAGGTGCAAAATTCCAATGCCACTCAGAGTTAGCAGTCTTCTCTATATAGGGGAATGAGGAAATAGAAACCCTCACGTTGTTTGTTGTAGGTCTTTAGCTAAGGATGGACTTGATTCCTCACACAGGAAACACATTTTGCCTTTTGTGAACATGTACATCACTACACAGAGCACTCAGTCTTTAGCAAGTCCAGCATCACTTAAACTGGACTTGAAAGTGGGAGACTAAAGGATGCAATTTTTCAGTGTGCTAACACAAATATATGATCTGACACTGATTTGCTCATAAGTACCTGATATTTGTATAAATGGTACTATAGAACCCATAAAACCATGTGCCTTTATTAAAAAGATAAAACAAAAGTATAAAACAGTATTTATAAACCATCAAGAGACCCATGGAAAAAGCAGCACTCTTCTGGTTCTATTTTTTAACAACACACAACTGCAATAATGTTTTTCTCAGGGGTACTTTCCCATTTTGTTGCTGCCTCACACAAAACACTGCAAACAGTAACAGAAAATATAACCATTGTTAATTTCTTTTTGAATTGGCTTCTCTTTGCTGACAGACAGTCCTTCGAAAGTAATAATTCATGCTTTTTCCAACTAAAATCCAAGTTTTCTTCTTTGAGCTCTGTTCTTGATATGGTTAAATAAATCAAGTTAAAATGATGAGGAGGCTCAATCCTATAGCAAAAAAGCAATACCCACTTTAAAGGCTTTTACATTGCTGGCATTGTCTTGCTTCAAAGCACAGCTAGTAGAAGGAACCCTCAGTCCTGAAAGACTTGGAGAACTATGATCTTGGGGTAGACTGGTTAACAGGAAGAGGGGAGAAGACATCATCCAGTCCCTTCCCCATCACCTGGCATCTGAACTAAGCATACTCACAGTTCAGACTCGCCGCCCATGCTTTATGTCGATTCTTCTTTTCCTAGGGTTTTTTTCCTTCCTTTTCCTTTTCTCTTTCCTTCTGTACTCTGGAGACCTGCTATGGAAGTGACTTCTGCAGTGCCTAAGGTATGAAGTTTGCCCGTGAGGAGATAGGAGTCTCTGCAACCTACCCCATCACTGCAGCATAAAAGAAATGCATAGTTCCCACTCTGGACCTTGTGCATCCAAGCAGGGCACTTCAGGATCTGGCCCTTTGGTAGCAGTATATAATTCAGTGTTGCATAAATGCACATTAAGAATCTTAAGGCATCTGTCTTAACTTCCCTGCTCTGCAGTAGTGCTTACAAGAATCCATTGTACTGTGCAGAAACTTGAATTTCTTGTCTCTTCCTAAAATGTTCATGCTCCATTTTTCCTGCTCAACTTCTTCCAAACAAAATTAAGTAATATTCAAGCTCAAAATGTGTTGCAGAAACCTAGTGAAACAAAAAAAGTCATAAATAGAATTACTGCATTAGCTTTGAGTAAAAACCATCATAGTATATTACATGAATGCATCTGGATGATGTGTGATTTACAGACTTCTGTTTGAGGACAGCTGCTCAGGTAACTTCAACTCAGAATTAGCCTTCTGGGAGGCATGGGTTAATTTTTTTTTTTTTTGTTCTAAACCTCTTATGTTTTAGAAGACTACTTGCACTTATTTGCACTAAGAACATCAATCAAACCACTGACCTGTGGCTAAAGTCTCTCAGATCCCTAATCAGCAATTTAATTTTTGAATTACATTAATAGGTATGAGGACACAAATGGTATTTGCCTAGGTGAGACTGGGAAACTGGCCGCCTTTGGCAAATCAAGCTCTTTTCACTAGAATAATCTGGGCATTTTACTTGTCAGCCCTGACTTCACTTTTGCTGCATGTTATAGGCCTAAAATTGAAAAATACAGCTATTAGTTTGTTGCAGGGTATACAAAAATGCATAGAACAGATGCTGGATCTCACAGCTATTGCATAGTTGCTTACAAATGCATAGGAGACTGGAATTAACTACTGTGGCCTACAGACACTGTGATCAAATCCACCTGAACTCAGAACACTCTGCCACTGAGTTAGTTTGAGGTAAGACATACCCAAATGCCTTTGCGTTGGGTACAGTCACTCACTATTTTTTTATACAACTTTTAAAACTACTGCAGTTTAGGTAATTATTAAATCTGGACTGACTTTAGGAAGAGAGGAAGGATAGAAAGGAAATTAATCTCAAACTACTGCAGGTTAATTGTCTAACTTAAGCCAGTCATTTATGCTCTCTCCCTAGGTCAGCAGAAACAAAGATTAAGACTTTTCTATAATATCCTATCAAAGGCTGCTGGGATGAGCTGCTCTCAGAAGACATCCTTTCTATTAAGAACTGAAAAGCCTTAGTAATGTATTTAGATCAGATTAGGTTTTATATAGCTAGAGGCTGAAAGGAATCCCTTGCTTGGGACATTCTTTTGCACATTTATATAGTACTAAGAAAAGTTGCAAGGGGGAAACTTATTGGTGAGTTATCATGGCTGAGTAGTTTTTCAGAAGTATCACTAACTAGTCTGATTTTGGTTTTGTATGGGTTTTCGCTGGGCAGTCTGACCAATATTGGCCCAAGCATCACACCACCACCCACAAAGACCTTTCAGACAGACTTTTTCCTTGAAAACAAACCAAACCTCTCCCCAAAAATAATGCTACGTCAGAAGGCTCATTAAAAAAATAAAAAAGTGATCCTAAAATTACTGAGCTCACCAAACTTAAGTGCAGTGCTTTCTTTCTGATGCAAATGGGAATTACTTGCAAGAACATCCCCCCCCCCCAAAAAAAAAAAAAAAAGAATATAATAATAATAAGGGGGTAATGACTCAGCATTGAAAGTTATTAGTTGACCAAATAAGATTTCTCTTCCAGAGAGAAAAAATAAAGGGAAGCTTATAAGCTCTCCACAGTACAAAGTCAACATAAAAGAAGTCTTATTTAGTCACTGGAAATACACCAAGGGAAATTTCCATGTATGCACCAGCACTCACTGTATTTCCTAAACGCAGAGTGCATGCAATTTATTGTAAAAACATTACAGAAGATCACTCTCAATTCCAAATGTGACAGAGAGTCTGTTTGTAAGGACCTATATTCACTTACTGACCTTCCTTCCTTGTGCACACACAGCTTCTTAAAGTGTAAAAGCAGAGCACGGCCCACCAATGTATGATCAAGAAAAAGACAATTAAGGAGCTTTTCCTTAAGAACAGCTCTTCCTCAAGACAGCACTTCATCTTCAAATTGCATTAAGATCAGATTGTTTTCCCTGGTCAGGTAACAAATCCAACACTACCCACTTCAGTCCAAATTATAGGATTAGTCTGACTCATCCCAGACGTAGCCAGCCCATGTTTCCTGCACTACAGGATTACTCCCATTCTTGTCTTCAGGACAGCCATTATGAGTCTTATTTAGACTTTTCTATTACTCATCCAACATCAAAGGACACCTCTGCATTCCATGAATACTTGATTTTTGACTTCAAGATATCTATTTTTCTTCATACATACACAGAAGCAGCAATCAATTATGTTAGTCTTACCTGTTTCTCATTGAGATGGTTGGTTAGTAATAAGCTGAGATCAGCTTTCCAATGAAACTATAATATGCTTTTTTGCACCTAGAATGTGAGAGAATCTCAATTATGTGTTTTCTCAGATTTGCATAACAGATAGCAAAGACTTCAAACCAGAAAGCACAGTTAGCATGTTGTGCCTATTTTACAAAAATATTTTCCTCCCCCTAATCAAACATAAAAGATCCCAAATCTCAGAACTGAAGTGCAAAGGAGAGAATTATTTATCTATCCATCTATCTATCACCTTAATGTAATAACTAATTTTGAAGCAGTGCATGGGATGCAAGTTAGTCTTAACTTCTAAACATGCTGACTTGATTGTCTGAAATAAATTTTCTTCTAAGTGACTCCAGCCAATTCCTAAGGACTATCTAGGGCAAAAAAAAAAAAAAAAAAAAAAGGAAAACCCCACCACAAACCAAAAAACCCAGAGATTCATCAGAGGTATTTACAGTTTAGGCTACCTGATTTCACATTTTCCTCTTCAGGGCCACTTTCCACCCACTGACAATCACCCGCTAGCAATCGGTTTTGTGATTCACTGAGTGGTCGAGTAGGAAAGGACTGATTGGCTCCAGAGCTAAAAAGTAAGCAAAGTCAACAGGAATTCTATAATACCAGTAGCTGCTTATTCCAAACATTTATAAAGTAATGAAGTTATTTAAGAGCAAAGCAAACAAACAAACAAAAAAAACCCCTACAGGGCCAACTGAAATCAGCCTCCTTCCCCCAAACCTCATTCCCCTGTGGGCTTGTTCTCATCATCAGTCTAAATTGTTACCTCACATAGACCACATGTAATTCTAATGGAAAAATCCCACAGACTGATACACAAGAAATGGCACACTGACAACAGTGCTACTGCCACACAGTTAAAAAGAAAACCTAACCAGTACCATCTGGAAGAACGGCCAAATGCCATCTTATCCCACATAAATGCTCAGGCCTTCCTCTGAACAATCTTCTGAATGTAAAAGGATAATCTGCAGTTTGCACAAGGGTCCTGTTCTTGTGTAAATTCCACAGGTTATGTTGCACTGGAAGCAACTTCTCAGCATTGCTTTTGAACCCTCTAATGTCTAGTAACTCTGATGACTGGTGTTGACAACAACTTTCAGCTACAAATTTACCAAACTATACAGAAGATTTCTAAAATGGCAAAGGTAAACACCTCCACAAGTTGGATATACTCCTGTCTCTTTGAATCTAAAGCAGACTTCCTGAAAATACAGAGGATAGAAAACATGCAAATTTGTGAGGGATAAAAAGCAATGAGCTGAAACCCTCCAGTGCTAAAAACTAATCATCAGAGATCTACCTCTTTTTCAAACTCTGTCTCAGCATCCCTTGTTTAAGCATGCTGGAGGAGCTGAAATACAAATAATACTGTGCCTTTCTCTCATCCAAAAAAAGAAAATCTTAATTTTTTTTCCCCATGGACCATTATTCAGTCTTCCCATGACTTTTCTGATTGTCGCTAAGAGCTAGTAAGCTCTTCTATTTTGTTACTGTTTCCTTAGAGCCGTATACCCTGTTATAGCAAAACAAAGAAACTTGTTGATATTTTAGTATTAATCGATTCTGTTCTTCTCTAAAGTACCTTACTCTGAAGATGACAAGAAGTGTAAAGAATTAAAAAACTTGGAAACAATTTTTTTCTCCAGATGAAGTACAAAAGAGTACAAAATCAGTATCCTAAATGCTATAGTTACCTCTTGGCGGGTTCATTTTGGCTTGAGGCAGTAAGTTGCTCTGGATCCATAGTCACCAAACGAGTTGGAAAATTGCACCCATCACCCAAACTAAAAGAGAAACAACAACTCAAATCACTGTTGACTTAAATGAACCGAACAAGGACCCGTGCAAAAGGCAAACACTACAGACTCAAATCAATTACCTGAGCACAGTGTGGAACTCCAGACTTGAGCAAGGCAGTTCTACCACTAAAGCAGATGATCAGTTAATTAAATCTTGGAGCTCAATTGATTCCCACCTTATCACTTGGTATGGATTGCAGAGCACAGCACTAGTCTATGTATTTTGGAAACATGAGTGTATTTCTGTAGACTGTAGCCCTGGTCTTCCCCCAAACCATCATGCACACGTGGTGAGACTCTGGTATTTACAACCCCATAATCTGTATCATGAATAACATTCTGATGGCCATGCTTTCCCCTCCACCCCTAATTTTAGTATAAGTGTTAGTATAAGTTAACTAAGCCTTCTTTTAAAGCAAGTTTATCAGGGTAAAATGTGGTAGCAAAACAGACTGATCCATCTGTGGTATAACTTCTGTCTTTAATCACATGGTAGCTGAGCAAACAGCAACTTAAGATCTTGTTATTGCTGTTTGCTACCAGACCTCAGCTTCACAGATAGGTTCACCAACATTTTAGAATGACAGACAGCCCCCCAAAAGCAGTGTAGGAACACGCCTCCTACTTTGTTCTGCTGAATTCTGGTAGTCGTGGGAGTAGTGAGCAGGTCAGTCTTGCTTCATCAAGCTTGTTGCAACTCCCTAACATGGGCTCAGCTGAAGTTTTAAACCCAGCATTTGGCACCATATCAGATTTATTTTTTTTTCCTCTGATACTTATTTACATGCACTCTCTTAGATGGCTTTCCATACCAAAAGTGTCATATCCAGCAAAAGGAAAGCTGTCAAGTGTTTTCAGGGGTAAGAGAGGGTGTTTTTAAATTGATATTGTTTGTATGCAGCATTTCAAATTGCTGATTTCTGCTCTATAATCAGACACTTATACTACCATCAAAAGGTGTACAATTTTTGTACTACAATTCTCAAAGCTTTCCAAGCTTCTGTATTTAAAAGGCCCTTGTCAATAAGCTCCTTGTCTTTGAATGAAAAATACCCTGTGCAGTTTGATAGTTTTCTTCTGCACATTTTCCCTACACCAGTATTCATTGTACTGGACTTACAAGTTGGCTTTTCAGATGTACTTTATTTTTTAGAAGAGGAAGCAAGGTGAAAGTCGCAGAATCAATTTATTCCCCTATTCATTCCTATGCAGACTGAATACCTGGTAAAGATAGGGAGTAGCCAATATTTCTTTTCATCTCCAAAAACTTCCCTCAGATTTTTGGTGCATCCAAGAGAAAACCCATTTTTATCAGGGCCATTTCGAAATGTGGGTGCACGGAATGTTTCTGTAAAAGAAAAACATGGAATATCTCTAAACTGATAAGGAGTAAATGAACACAAAAAAACAGACTCAAACTTCTCTACTGCGAAAACAGTGTTGGGCAACTGAGACAATCTTGATGTGTACTGGGGGGGAGAAGAAAAAAGTAATCTCAAGTAATGAGAGAGAAAAAAAAGTAATGAGAGAGGAAAAAATATCACAGGTTAGTGACAGAAATAGAAATGAAAGGTAAGAAAATCAGGTAAGCACAACAGACTCTTTGGCAACTTTCTCTCTTTACATTTATCATAAGGTCTGAAATTAAGCTAACCATCAGCATGCCAAAGATAGCACATCTCTTATTCCTCTAGCTCTCTTTTCAGCCTGTGAAGCCTTCTTTAAGCAGAAGACTTTCCCTTTTAGAATTAATTTACCGTAAGCACCACTGGACCTAAGCCCACACAGAAGATGTTTTTCCACTTCTGTCAAGGTCTGAAATTGAATTAAGTGCTATCAGAGAAAGTTGTAATCTATTATATTAGAAACAGACACACCATGAGCTATAGCAAACCAACACCATTTTTCTACTCTAGTCCAGTTATACCCTTGACCAAGAACTGAGAGGGCTCATTGTTCTGCCCATACCAATAGCTTGTCTTTTTACAATCAGAATCCAGAAAGTAAAGTACGGTGTTGCCAATTATGACCGCTGACTTTTGGGTAAGGAGTACGCTAAAATTTTCTCCAAAGCTAGAAAAGAAACTGTAAATATTCCTTACCTGCAGATATATGAAAAGACAAAGAACTCAACTATCCTGTCAAGCAATCAAAATCTGCCTTTTTCTCCTTAAAAAAATTCTAGCAAGGTGAAAATTATTTCACTTTTAATCAACTCACTTATTTTTGAGGTTAGAAATTTAAACTCCATTGAAAGATGTAAGATTCTGACGTATTCACTTTTGGAAATACCCATCAGTCCCTGTCCCTCCACACCCTGTAAAAAACACTTTCAAGTGTTTCCTATCAAGAAGTTCAGATATTTTAACTAATGCTGATCAATGCCTTTTAAAACATTTAGGCATAGAAATTATGGAAATCTCTTTTACTATTTAGGAAATGTGTATCAGTGTTTCCATTTTTATCACACTGCTTTTACAAGGCACTTTCTAATAATGAGGTCCATTTTCTTTCACAGGATTAGAGAATAATATTTTGGATCTAGTTCAAAATGTCATACATGTTCATATACAGTGGAGCCTTTGACTAGGTTGGGGCCACCCAGCTACTCAAAGTATTAGAACAAGACTGGCAAGTAACAATTGGGTTACATACTTCACACAATATAAAAACCCCAAAAAAACACATGGTGCCTCAGATGTCTCAAAACCACAAACAAAAGAAAAGAACAGTCATCATGAATCTGAATGCGTGGCTCCAGCACAGGATCCCTACACAGGCTCCATTTCCCTATATGTTTCGCCTTTGATTACTTACACCAAATATGCTTCTTTTTGCACAGTATTTAAAAATTCAGTTTCTATGTGATAGCATATCATGTAGGCCTCATACTCTCATTGAGCTGTTGGTTTTCTGGACAAGGAACAGTTCCATATTCCAATTAACTAACCTATAGTTGATCTGTTTTTGCCAACTAGCCAGCAGTGGTAGCTGAAGAGTGACAATATGCTGATGAAGAACATGGCTGCCACAAAGAAAAGGAACAGTACGTGGAACTTTGCATGGGTATCTGGCAATTCATTCTGGGGAGAAAGAGAGAAAGAGATTAATACGTTAACACTTCCTAGCAAGTAACATAGGGTTGTCGCTGAACATTTCCTGCCACTCCCATTCTGCTACAGGTCGTTCATCTCATTTCTCACAAAGAAAAAAAAGCACAGGTATAGCTTTCCTTTCATGTTATCTTAAACTGGTGTACAAAAGCACTGAAATCTCATGGGCACTCGTGCCCCCCTGAGTTTAGCAGCACAAGTGCATAAATTCATCTGCAGTTTTTACATGCACAGTAGGTGGCAAGGTAAAACATTTCCTATATTAAACAATGTTAAGTGTGCAGCCACAGCCAAAGAGACATCAGAAAAATATGTCCAGAATCACTTTCTCTGAAGGAAAAAAAAAATAGGCAAAAAGCTCATCCAAACCTCTTCCTGTCAAGGTAAGAATACTGAACCTAGTTCTGAACTGGTGTAATGAATGTAAAAGGGAAATGCTTGTCATATTGCGTTTCTAAGACTGAACAAGTCCCAGTCAAGACATGGGATAGATCTTCAATTTCTGATGACCTTTAAGGTTTAAGCAACAACCAGCACGTACCTAGTGAAACAAATTTGCCATGTCTGACCGGGCAGAAATTATTCACCAGAAATCTATGTGAAAAAAGGATTTCAGTACAATGACTATATAAAAACAGCCTCCCACCCATATCAGCTAGTTTGATTCCATCCCCAGCTATTTTTAGGCTTCCACTTTCAGAAGGCCATTGAGATTTGTAACAATACTATTTCAGTTCTATATCCTCAAAATCACAGTACTTTTAAGCAGTTGACCTATGAAAGCAGAGAGGCTATTTTCACTCAGCTGTTAGCATTACTGCCATTACTTTTTCCATTAGTGCATTCAGTACACCCATTTATCTAAGGCTGACTTTCTTTTTCAGACTAAAACACATTTCAATTAAGATCAAGTGCACATACATATATCTATATCCTTCTGCACTGCCTGTACTCATAGGCAACAGATTACAAGTCTCCTTCCTTCCTTCCGTGATGGTGTAAATAGCTACCATTAATGACAGGACCAGAAAAATTATAGTAGGAACAGCATTTAAATAATTACAGCAATATTGGATTTTACCTTTGGACAATTCTCTGCAGCTTTCCTGCGGCAAAGCTTTGCGCAAACAAAGACAATTTATTAAACACTAGTATTATGTTAAAACGAAGTGTTTGAAAACAGCACAGGCTTTGTTAAGAACAGAATGCTTGGTGTTTAAATGTGCTTTTGGACGTGCCGAGTTCCAACGCCCATCAGCAGCTCTAGCCCCTGTTCTCCAAGAGAATGGAGGAGAGAGTACGTAAGAGCACACTAGTAACTTCAAAGGCATGAAATTTTGTACCAAAGCACACAAGTACTGCTATTCAGATTGTCACTGGATCACTTTCATGTGGTTCCTCAGCTTGAAAAGCATGACTACACCAAGTGCCTACTTTGCTAGTTGTTTCCATCACAAATAAGATCTATGTGAATATTCTGTATGATGAAACCATTCATAGAGGTCTGAAAAGCTCAGAATACTCCTGAGGTATAAAGTAATGGTTTATTAATTACAAAACTTTTCTGACTTCATAATGTATCTATTAGCATTAGACATAACTTCAGCCAAAACCATAAAAAATAAAATTGCCATTCTTTCCACGTTTTTCTTTAAAAAAGAACCCACAACACATCAGTACAGTTTTAATTCTTCCCAATTTCCTTCAATATGTTTGTAGAATACAGAGATGTTTGTAGAATGAATCTTTAGTGTAACAGCTGAAACTGAACCAATACTTAAGAAGATAAAGGAAGAAACAGGAAAGCTTAGTTTAAATTAGTTTTTAAATTCCAAACTTTATACCTAAACAGTGGTATTAGCCGTTTTAGCTAAGATGCTAAGATGAACTTAACAAATCTGTTGTAGGTAAGATGTATGGCTTTTAAGCTACATTAATCTGTGCAGAAAGCCTAGGGAGAGCCCAGGGATCTACCTTGGAGTCTGGCCCATATATGCAGTGTTTTCAAAAATGCTGGCTACCATCAGATCATGCTACATAAGCAAATGATAAGCAGAATCCAGCTCTCTAAACTGCCATCTAAGTTCAGTTTCCTTATTTACTGCCTATTGTATTACTTATTTACTGACAATTTGTGTAACAGTCTCTCTTCCCCCTGCAAGAGGGATGTGCTGCATTTCGTGATGCCCTGAAATCCAGGCTAACAAAATACTCCAATTGTTGTTTATTCTTAAGCTTCATGTTGAAGTAATAATGACTTTTCCTACCTCAGAGCACACTGTCGTGTTCCTCAATTTCCTAACCGATTTCTGTAACTTGTATTTCTATGAGTCTTTTGGAATTGCATACTTAAACAGAATAGTTCTCTACAAAGAATTCCTTGAAGCTGAAAGAATGGTAGCAGCTTAGTCTTTGTGTTTTCTGTGGGCCAGAAAATCTAAGTTTATTTCAGTTGCATCTTCCTAAACCAGTAGCTCTATAACCCGGAGAAGGATTTTTTGAATCAGGCGTGATTGATCTGCATGACCCCCAGGGAGCATTTACCTCTTCTGACTACCCATTTTCAGCCACTGGATGTAAGTTCCTGAATGACAGTTGCAGAACTGAAGCATCTTTCAAAAAAGGACAGTTTTTTTCCTGGAGAGAAGCCTGCAGTCTTTGAGTATGTATAACAGGCTTATTCACAGTGGTGTTCTAGCAGTGGTCCACATAGCCCAGCATGTGAGAAGAGAGTGAAACTTCACACACTGGTTATTTAAAGTCATTATGCTCAGCAGCAGCACAGAAGCAGAAACTTGCAGGTGAGACAGATGTAGAGCTTACAAAAGGAAGAAATTTGCACAATAAAATTTGAACTACTTAGCACACATAATAGACTGAAGCCAGTTGCTATTGTAAAGAGTCCCCTACAAACTCCTTCACAAGCATAGAGTCATTTGAAATGTATGTGGTCACAAAACCTCCCAAACAAAACAGTGCTGTCTGAACTTGACTAAACCCTCAAATGTGATCTATGTCCTTACTGTATATGCAAGAGTAATGGGTTCTAATGATGTGGAATCACTCTCTCATTAGGTTGTTTTGAATTTTTTTTTTGGTCCTGCTGTTGTTAACACAACCAAGGTTTTGCAGAAGCATGTGCCATCCACCCAGAACACATCTCACATCCTTGAATTAACTATACTCAGGATTGCAAATTAATTTGAAGGACAATGAGAGATACTGAAAACAACTGGAAAATACAATAGTTTCAAGGAGGAGTGAGTGCAGCAAGAATAAGAGTAGATACCAAATATAAGCTGGGAACCACCACCATGCACTATGTAAACAAGGCATCAAGGGCCAGGCATTCAGCCAGTGCTGGTGTTTGTGTCAAATACCTTTGGTTAAACTCATAGTTTATCTGCTCTTCTTTAACAACTTCCTAGGCAAAAATAAAAACTATATGAGCATAGAAATGTAGCTATGAGCATAAGTAAAGACATCAATCACATTCCCTTGATCTACAAAGCAGATTTTAACATCAGCATCAGGATGCAAGCTGTGGTAAACATTTCCAGGCAGTGTGGTTGCTCTACCAGTGTATGAACAGCATCAAGACCTTTCTTCAGCACTTTGGCATGGGGCATAAAAGGTGCTGTATAAAAGTCTTGCATGTGAAAGTTGGGAAACACAAAGACTTTCTTCAGCAGAAGAGTCTGGTAGGTGTGCATGTGTCACAACGTTTCCAAGTATCTCTGTATGCACATCCTGTCTCTATGCAAGTATTACCAACAGTGCAAAACAAATGGGTTGATAAACTTGTGCAGTTAGCACATACACCTCCACAACCTCATTATGAGTTCTGAAGTGACCAAGGCTACATTCTCCAAGAAGCAGTCCATGTTTTTTCCCAACACTGGATATATCCAGCAGTTTGTTGGCATGGTCTCTGTAAAACATCTATGAGAAAGCAAAAGTTAAGCACTGCCTTCTGGTGTACCATAACATTTCTGGTAAGCTTTGGGGGGGAAATGACATCTAGAGAACCTCCACAGCAAAAGTCCAAACAGCAATCTGATGCTGTAGCAAAGCTGAGCACTAGCAATATACTGAAGCAGTCTGCAGATAGCATATGTCAGCAGCATTTTGCTTTGGTTTGGATAGAGATGAAGAGAGAAGCTTCCAGGACTCTATTCTGCAGTCAACAGCACTTGCCTAAAAGAATACATACAAGACACATACAATATTTTGCAAGTCTACATGATTATAGTGCTGCCACCTCTCTCTGCAGTTATGAGAGGAGTATTGGCTTTGTGGAATGAGTGACTCAATATGGGTAAAGTGAATCAGAGACCTACTCTAATGGTAAGATCAGGGCATCACCAGATTCTGTATTAGAAATATCTGGAATTTTAAAAAAATCCCCAAGAAGTGCAAGCACACAACTACATGGTCTATTGTCACATTCCAGAAGTAGCCCGTTCTTGCAGGAAGCATTTCTAGCAACTAAATCAATAATAAAAAATAATCCCTCCTAAGTTTACTTCCTCTGCTCAAGAGTCCACTTCAATATCATGTCCGATGGGCTTTGGAACAGTCTTGCTGCAAATGCTGGTAATTAAATGCTCATCATACTCAGCTGTCCTGTGGACTTCTGTTGCACTAACACTTACGAAGTAAGATGACAAAGCACTGACTGGTAAATATGTACGAGTGCATCTACAGTTTCATTAGAAATTGCATACAAAGCACTGGAAAGCAGCCAGGCAGATGTTGGGGAATAGCACATTCACAAATTAAAAATTTAGCTCTTTATATAAAGTCAAGCAAGACTGAGCAGCAGACTCAGACCATTTAATCTCAAATATCTGTCAAGCCACAGCTAAGACTGACAAATACATTTATGGCTTTCATCTCTCAGTGCTGACAGTTCAATGTCCACAGAGTTCCTTGCTCTCCACTGACAGGTTATACAGAACTGACAGACTAAGAAAAACACTGCTATGGCAGATCAGACCAATAGGCTTGGATAAACACAAACAAACATACTTTTTTGAACCATTTATCTTACCTAATAGCAACTGTCTCAAAGTACAGCTATCCTGAATACGTGATCAAGCTTCTCTTACCTTGACACAACAGCAACATTTTCCTCCAATAAAGATTACTTCTATTGCTACAGATAATGACTGCTTTTCCCAGTTACTCTGACAGCAGCTAGCAGCTAGGAAATATGTGCTGTTATTTATTTAGAAACTTGATGGAGACCCTTCCGCTTATGAATAACTTTTCATATGCTATTTAATGGAAATGGATTAAGGGAATTCTGACACTAGCACTTCAGCCTAGAGATAGGAAGACACAGTATAGGTTTTTGTAGATGAAAGGGAACAACTACAGAACACACTCCGTTCAGCCTGGAATGTCACTGGAACAAAACTGATAAGAGCAAAATAACACTGACATACAAGGATGGCTGTCCTTCACATAAATGTTATCAAATCTACTAAGATGTATGTATGAGTATCAATCATTTGACAACTGATAATAGCTGCAAGGAAGATGTATAGCATTCATACTGTACATATCTTGGATTCTACCCATATCAGATCAGTAAAAGCCACTAAAATGAAGTTCAGACATGTCTATGTAGGGACTCCAAAATAGAGCTCAGTCAGTTCTCAAGAAATTAGTCTGACTCATCTGTAAGCAGATTGTCCATAGACAAGTCTAGGAAGATAAAAAATTGTTACTTATATTTCACATTTGCCAGTATTTATATATATATACATATATATATCCACACACATACGCAATTGTTTGATATGGCCAGTTCTTTTTTATCTACATATCTATATTCCACAGTCTCAAAAAAGTCTGAGCTGTGCCACTCATTTTTAATGCAGCAAAGAAATTGCAGTGTCCTCATTGAAACTTTTTCCCCCAGTTACTCATCCTGGGCAGTGTAACACATTTAATTCATTGATATTCGGAAGGTTCTCCTGCTTCAGTCACTTTGATTGATGATGTTAATGATCATGAACCATGGAACAGAGTAAATGGTGAGTGACAACATGCTGATGCAGCCTCCAATAACACATGCAGGATTAAACAAATGAACAACAAACAAAAAAAAAGCCTTAGAACTTACTGTCCAAAACTTTATGAAGTACTGCAAGACTGTAGCAGCAACAAACAGACAGTACAGTAAGGAATACATTAAAAACAGGAGGAAGAATTTGTAGTTAGAAAATCCCACACAATTATTCACCCTAGAAGGAGGGGAAAGAGAAAGAGGTTACTAAGATATACAAAAAATAAAACAAACAAAAACCCCACAATACATTCAGCTTTTGCAGAGCATAACATGTATGATGTCAGTGATATGTTCAAAACGTTCTGGCTCTAGTGTTTCAGAAGCATTTTAAGCCACTATTTTGAAGTAAATCTCTTTCCTCAAGCGAAATGATCTGGGCCCCTCACACAGACTTTGCCCCCATGATTCCACAGGACAGGACATGAGCTGGCAAAGCGTTATGATACATATAGTCTGTATAGGAAGCATCTCACACTATGAACTAACTGCAGTCATCACAGAAGGCAATATAAACCTCTCCATCAATTTCAGTGGATGTTGCTTTGGTTACAAACCCACCTCTAAGTCAACTACTGATAGCAGTATTTTTCACAGTGATAGCAGATAGTATTTGTACTGCCAGCCAGTGACTACAAACTGCCGAAGAGTAACTGTCCGAGTGGGTCACACATATCATCTAAAATTGAGAACTAATTTTTACACTGTAGTGGGTATCTCCTCTCCTGGTAACCATACCAGAATAAACAAAAGAAATAAATGCTTTTCTCATAGGTCTCATAATGCCAAGGTTTTGCTATATAAGGAGAAACTGCACGATTTGGACTAGTGGGCTTACAACTCTACACTGCAACACACAGTAGGAACATTCATTTTCACATATTAGAGAAGTTCTGTGAAAGTAAAGTTTTACTTCAGAGTTGCATTTTTGAAGCAGCATCTAATTCATCAATATTATACTGAATTTTTTTGTTTCTAAAAATAAACTTACCATGGACAGTGGTGGTCCATTTTTAGTACACACCTGAAAGAGACAATTTCCATCAAGTTAAATAAAAAAATACATTTTCTTTCTAAGACACGTAATTTTAGCTTCTACAGGTTTGGGGGTCACTTTTTATTTATTTATTTAATGTATTTTGCCCCTCTGTACCTTTTTCAAGTCCTTATCAATCATTCCAATTTTCTATATTAGAGCAGCCATTCTTTCACCCAAAAGGACCAACTAAGATTCAGGAGAGTTATGAAGATAGTTTCTTAAATTAGCATGGGGAGCATTACTGAGCAACACCACGCACCAGTTTATTAAGCCACACTGGTTTCATGTGCACACTGAGAGAAAACAAATCCAGAGGACTTTTCAGAGTCATGTGGATTAAGTACGTTAGCCTGGCATTCATTTCAACTAAGTCTACTTTAGGGCTATTTTTGCTACCTTTTTGTTTTTGTTTGCTGCTTGATTGTTTGGTTTGGGTTTTTTTAAAGCTAATTGAGAAAAAGAGTAGCCCAGTGGATAATTTTAACAGTCCACATGCCATTTTAATCCAGTTTTAGTGTAAGGACAGATACTAGACATTTCAGACACAGAGACATTCACTGTATTGGCTAATAAATTTGATTTTAGCCAAAAGATGGTTATTAGGTTCTTCAGTTAATCAGATTTCCTCAAGTTCAGCCTACTGAAGTCTCACGCATAGCCTCAGTCTTCAGTGCTTGCACAGATTTCTCTGATGATTCAGAACGAAAACAGGGAATAGCAGTGATGTCTTTGGAACAGTTAAGGCATGTGATTCCACTGTCAATCTTTGAGATAAAGATTTTTAGCTTTATTAGTAGCACACATCTGTTTCAAGGCTGCAGAAGAAAGATACAATAAAAGAGTTTGATAATAAGCATTTGCTGATCTCAAGCCTACCTTTCTTTAATTTCAATCTATGATTTTTTACTTTTTAGTTTATTTTTTAATATAAGCTCTCTTTTACAAAGCTACAAGTAGGTTTCTTAAAAAGTTCTGCCACTTTGGACAATGGGGTTGCACCATAATATTGCACCAATAGAAGGAACTTTGCTCTTCATGAAATCCAAGTATTGAGGGTCTGAGAGAGAATATATAGTAACTGTTATGCAAGGACTGGCACACTGAAGACAAGAACACACAGAAGTGACGATTGCAGGAGAGAAACTCCGTAATTTCAGATCCAGCAACTTACATATCACATGCAGAACAGTGGTGGCAGCGGTCAGGTTTGATCAGCTGGCATCGATCGCAGTATCTGATTGCTGCATTCAAGTGCAAGGGTCAAGTCATTAGAACTCATTCAGTTTTATAGAAGTTTTCCCCTTTAATATGAACCGAATCTTAAAGAGCTTCTCTCCCTCCCCTGCCACACTTGTTCTCACAGACTGTCATGTGCCTACTCTCATATGATATGTAGCTTTTATTTTTTTTTAAAGAAATGTAACATATGAAAGTATTTAAAACAATCTATTACTACTCTACTGAGTCCATTTTCATTTACTCTTTGGCTCCCAAGTCTTCCCATCCTTCATCCTCTGGCACTGAGTCCCTTTCACCTCTGCACAGGGTACTCAGGCATCCCACTGCAAAACATTCTTGCAGCAAGCCAGCTTTCTTCAGTGGCTTTCTCTGCCCCCTTCACTAAACAGTGATCTAGCAGACTGATCAGTAAATTAAGTTTTCTTCATCTTTCCTGGATATTTTTAAACAAGCCTTCAGGCTTTTCTCAATGGAAATAAGACATCAGCACAGGCAGTTTGAAAGGAGGAGGAAAGACAACACCTACAGCTAAACAGAATTGATAAGAGCTGGCAACAGCTTCCCAGACCACTCCAGGAACTTAGGATTGGGATTCCCTTAAAGGGAGGCTTGTATTCAAAAGAGCCAGGAGTCCTCAGGCTTTGATGGGAAAAGTCACAGTAAATTTCTGTAACAGTTATTCCAAGTAGTTTACGCTTTTAGAAACTCTACAGGGTCACTAGTTTCAAAAAAGAGAAAAGGATGGAGGTATATATATATGTACCTATAAAAGCTATAGATTCTAAAAGAATATACATATGCATAAGACAGCACTTTCACAGAATGTTCACATGCAAGTTGGAATAAAAATGCCTATATGTATTAAAGGCAAATACAGAAATAGCCCATAATTAGCTTTGTACTGAATTACAGATGGGAATGAAATAACACATTCATTTCTGAATTGTAAAAGTATGTTAAGATCTTAAGTAAATTTCTCCTCCTGCTGGACTGAAACAACTCAGAGAAGTTTAAAACAGGGACAAAAGTGATTATAAAATTGAACAATAAGTTTAATTTTCTCTATTTCTAGCTGTGTTAGCTACATTTCTTTGCTGCATTTATTTTTAACATCCACAACTAGAGATAAATATTGTCATCTGTCTGCTTGCTAGAAGATGACTTTTTTGAAAATTCCAAATAATGGCTTTATGTTGAGATCCCCAGAAAAAGGACTGCAGTTTCTCTGTGGGAAATTAAACACCAGCCCAAACAAATAACAAAACAAGGTCATGGTGCTTGCAATATGTGCTTAATAGATTGTTCATTCAGTGACATTAAATACATTTCACTGAATGAAAACTAGTAAATTATCTTTTTATCTCACCTCTTGATGCTGTTGTCGTATAGATAGGCAAGTCTTTAGCAGCTCTTCTCAAAATCTCCTGCTGGGATTCTGGTCTCTCTTCTTTTTCATATTGTTCTTTATCAGCTTTTGACAAGCAGAACTAGGAGGGATGGAGAAAATGGAATGGAGGGACAAGATTAATTATTACTTTGTGTTCCAAGGAAAAAACCTTTTGGACATCCTCACCCACTGACCCAAAGGCGCTACATAAATAAAAAAAGAATGCTACAAGAATTAAAGGCGATCCTTAAAACTGATGTTCCTGGACGTATTTTAAAGAAAATTATCTTTATCTCTGTTCCATTATCTATAGCATTTTCCCTTCAACACAAGGGAAGGCAAAGACTCAGGGTGAGTTTTAAGGTGCAAACTTCCCTTTCATTCCTGATAAGCATAAATTAAGTGATCTGTGAACAAGAGGAAGATGCAACAGTCCCTTGCTGCTATGATGCACCGAAGTTCTCCTGTACCACTTCCTCTCTAATGCAGAGAGGGGTACAAACCAAATGGGGGTGAAAAAGGCAGGTAAGGGGGTTGTGGTGTGCTTCATGGCTTCAGCAAAGAAGCTGAAAGAGTTTAACAGGAATTTTTATTTAGGAGTAGTCAACACTAGTTTCAAAGTTCAAGAGCTGTATTGAAAGAAACTTCAGTAAAACCTGCACAGGTTGAGAGAGAGTTACAATTCAGAGTAAAGCCTGACAAGCATTTCTGTTAAAACCTCACTGAAATGTAAACCTTTACCAGAAGAACCTGGAGAGCTTTTATTCATTTATGAAACACTTAGTTTGGTACCAACTGAAATAACATTTACCAGTAAACCCCACAAAACCCAGTGTGCTGACAAGGCCCTTTGCAGTGGGGGCTGAACTCACTATTTTCTTTGGTATTTTCTTGTTCCAAAGCACTTCTAAAGTCTGAGCTTCCTGCATGGACTACAAGAGCCCTTTTTATGAGCACACATAGACAAAGTATTCATGGTAACGAGTGGAAAATGCTATGCATGCAGCTGGAACAAAACCTGGCTCAGTGTGGTTTAATATGACCGTATTTTCCTACGAAAAACATGTGCCTTATTAGTTCACATGGATTCTCCTCTCATCCTGTACTTTTTCCTCTTTTGGATTACAGTCAGTCAGCAAGCAACAATGAAGAATCCACTTACAGAAAGGAGGAAGCAGTAAGACATTGCTGCAATTTCTCTCTGCTATTTCCCAACCCAGAATGCAAACAAGCTGCCTCATAGCTCACAGAATCTAGTTAAGCCTCCTGTCATATATAGTATCATCCCAGTTATTGAGCCTACCCACCCTTCAGGGGTGAAACATGAAGCATGTTTAAATAACACCCTTTCAAATAATCAGACACTAGAATTCATCTATGCGAAGGGTGAAATTAAAGTTTAACATTTCAGTCATCACCGGGATCTTGACCTCATTATTCAATCTTAATCACTCAGATAGATATTTATTCATGTATGAGAACTGGAGATGCTCACATCAAAGGTTTAAGACAGATGTGAGGCATCATTCCAGCAAACAGTGGTGCAACATGCCCTCATCCCTACTACCCTTGTGAGTCTACCAAGTGACCCAGTGCCTGTCTCTATGACCTACCATCAAGCAGAGTTTGCAAGAAACAGGAGTACTGCTTCTAGATGACATTTCTATGGCAAATCATTAATGCACAGAAAAGGAACCAAATCACAAGATTTAAAACCTTTTTTAATTTTTTTTCATGTAACATCATAATATTACTCAAAAAATCCTGGATAGGAGTTTGGTTTTCTGAAAAGCTACATTTCTGTTCTGATTTCAGAAATTAATAGGGCCATGAGACCACAGTCTCTTTGGACAATGGCAGGATATGTTCAAAGACATCAAAAGTTGTCTGTTACCACTTAGCAAACAGAATTTCCAATGAGGTTCCAGCAGTTCTTATTGAAAACAGAAAGAATCCCTTTGTTTCCTTCCTCTTTCTGGATCTTGTATAATGTTGATTGTTCTTTCTTATGACAAATGTACAGGGATTACCCTAAGACAACACCAGCTGCACAATCTTTTTTTAGTTCAATACTAAGATCACAGGATGCTATTTGTTTTGCAAGAATAGCTAATTCGAATGACTAAAAATATATACGTTGACACTCTCACACAATGGAGAGATTCTGAAATCAAGCTTTGTTTTTAAGTATAACCAGCATAAATTACTCACTGGTACATGAACAGAAAGGATTTGCCCAGAAACAGAAAAAGCGGTGCTGCATTTTTAACTTGGTTCAGTTTTGTGCTTTTTAAAACAGTTTTTGCATGTGCTTTTTGTTGTTGTTGTTATGATGGGGTTGTTTTTTTTCTCTTTTTTCTGTTTAAAGCTAACAGTAGAAGAAAATGGTATTAAATCTCATCTACCTCCACAGTTTATATATGACAAAGTCAGCACATGCTATATGCCCAAACCATCCCTTTCACTTGCTGAATACAAAAAGCTTGCTACAACATTACTGTAACTATAGGATAAGTACTGTCAAAAGAAGCTTTCTATTAATGAAGAATCCAACCAGACAGTAAAAGTTACTAAGTATTAGCTTTATGAGCAGCTCTAGTTCATACAGCTTTATAAAAACCAGAATATCACCATTCCAGCTACATTTTAATTAGCTAACCTGCTTAACTTTATCATTTTCTTGCAGAACCATCCCAGACAAAGCAAAAACAATCACCTTGAAAACAAGTCCCTTTGAATTTTTAGGTTTAGCAATTTATGGAATCATTTAGGTTGGAAAAAACCTCCAAGATCATTCAGTCCAGCCATTAAACCAGCACTGCCAAGTCCAGCACTAAACTACGTCCCCAGGAGCTACATCCACATGTCTTTTAAAGATCTCTAGAGATAGGGACTCAATCACTTCTCTGGGCAGCCTCTTCCAATGCTTGGCAACAAACCTTTCAGTGAAGAAATTTTTCGTAATATGCAATCCAAGCTTCCTCTGGCACTACTTGAGGCCATTTCCTCTTCTCCTATCTGTTCTGGGAGAACACACCAACTCCCACCTCGCTGCAACCTCCTCTCAAGCAGCTGTAGAGAGCAATAAGGTCTCCTGAGCATCCTCTTCTCCAGGCTAAACAACCCCAGCTCCCTCAGCTGCACCAGTATATTGGACTTATACTCCAGACCCTTCAACAGCTTTATTTACGTTTTTTGCTTAGCTAAAAGGCATAGTAGTGTTTAGCTTTTTACACTTTATATTCTGTAGTTTTAACATACGGAACATCTTTAAGCCATAATTAAGCACTGCAGAGCAGTGTTTGCTTTTCCTTAGAAGCATGGGTTTAACTCTTCTCAAAAACGTTTAAGGTTGACATTAGCACTGAATGTCAGTCTTGCCAAAAACAGAATAAAAATTCAACCCTCAAAGAACAACCAAAGCCTCAAACAGTTTAGCCAGCTTAAAAGCTTTCTAAAAACACGAAAGCGAAGGGAAGTATTTTAAATTTGGTGCCAGTATTTAATCCTTACATACACACACATAGAGAAAATAGAAAACAAGGCAATCCATATCAGGCTTATTGCAATTAATACAGTTCTTTTCCAAAACAAAACTTCTTACAGTCATCATACATTCTTCTGCTATTATATAAAGCTTCTTTATGTAGTTTCTTCTCAATTGCCCCTAAGCCTTAACCCTTGACTTAGTATTAAGTGGGTTCAGTCCTCCAGGTCAAGAGTATACTTTGCATTACTACTTTTTCTTACTCAGATAAATGTCAAAAATGCCTAAAGAGGAAATATAAAAATGTTGTCAACTGTATTTCATCAGTTTCAAAAATTCCAGGTTTCAAGCAAGCTACTTCATAGCAAAGCACTGTACATGACTGCCAAACTTGTGATGATTTAAATGCACAATTCATATAAGGAAATGTCATGACACAAAGCATATGGTATTTTAAGAGTAACTTAATCATTTTCATTCATGATACACCGTCATGCTGTTCTATTTTAGATAACGAGAAGGGAAAGGTGAATCATGCAGTACTGCAAACAAATTTCATCACTGAAAACAGTTCAGCTATTTATAAAAATGGCATTGACATTTTTCTAACATATTTACCTCATTAGAGGGGGTTGCAGGAGATGTGAAAATTGTCTTCCCATAGGACCATACAAACATGACAAATGACAGATGAAAAACCACAAGGTAGACAACTGCAATAAAACACAAGAGTTTAGTGAATACACTTGAAAAGAAGAAATAAACCTCCTAATCTTTGAGGAGGGCTAAACCACTACACAATGAACCACCTGATACAATTATGTTAATCCCTTTTCCCTGGGTAGATTTAACAATCTAGGACTGCTTACTTAGAAATAAATAAAAAAATAAACAAATAGGCCCCCACCAAATGTGATGGTTGCTATTCCTCAAAGAAACAATGCTTTTATCATAGAATGACCTCAAACAGTTCTAGGGATGGGGCACTCACAAATTCTATAGACAACCTGCGGCAGTGCCTCATCACCCTCACAATGAAGAATTTCTTCCTAATATCTAATCTAAATGTACCTCTGTCAGGTTGAAGCCATTTCCCTCTTGTCCTGTCACTACATGCCTGTGTAAATAGTCCCTCCCCAGGTCTCTTGTAGATGCCCTTTAGGTACTGGAAGGTTCTATAAGGTCTCCCCAGAGCCTTCTGTTCTCCAGGTGGAACAACCCCACCTCTCCTCATAGCAGAGGTTCTCCAGCTCTTTGATCATCATTATGGCCTTCTCTGGACTTGCTCCAACAAGTCGATGTCCTTCCTGTGCTGGGCACCCCAGAGCTGGATGCAGCACTCCAGGTGGGGTCTCACCCCAGAGAAGAGGGGCAGAATCCCCTCCCTTGACCTGCTGGCCATGCTGCTTTTGATGCAGCCCAGGATAACAGCTGGATTTCTGAGCTGCAAGTGCATGTTGATGAGCCACATTGGGTTTCTCATCAACCAACACCCCCATGTCTTTATCCTCAGTGCTGCTCTCAATCCATTCTTTGTCTAGCCTGTATCTGTGCTTGGGATTGTCTTGACTCAAATGCTTTGTACTTTGCTTTGCTGAACTTTCCAAAACAGATTTTGAAGGGAAAAAAACAAATCAACCAAAACCAAACAAAAAACCCCCCAAAACAAATCACAAAACCCCCCCTCAAACAAACAAAAAAAAACACACGAAAAAACCCCAACC